>JAXQQM020072395.1:0-87385 GCA_034641835.2 Pinus albicaulis | reverse complement strand
CAGGCTAGGCTAGGCTAGGCTAGGGTTCGGGTAGGGTAGGATAGGGTAGGATAAGATAGGATAGGATAGGATAGGCTAGGCTAGGCAATGGTAGGCTAGGCTAGGCTAAGCTAGGTTACATTAGGCTAGGCTAGGCTAGGCTATGCTAGGAAAGGATAGCCTATGTTAGGTTAGGTGAGGATAGGATAGGTGAGGATAGGCTAGGTTAGGTGAGGATAGGATAGTTTAGGGTAGTCTATCCTAGGCAAGGCTAGGGTAGGTTAGGTTTAGGGTAGGCTAGCCTAGGCTAGGCTAGGCTAGGCTAGGGTTAGGGTAGGCTAGGCTAGGCTAGGATAGGATAGGATAGGTTAGGTTAGGCTAGGCTAGGCTACGCTAGGTTAGGCTAGGTTAGGCTAGGTTAGGCTAGGCTAGGTTAGGTTAGGCTAGGCTAGGCTAGGCTAGGCTAGGTTAGGTTAGGCTAGGCTAGGTTAGGCTACGCTAAGCTAGGCTTGGCTAGGCTAGGCTAGGCTAGGGTAGGTTAGGATAGGATAGGGTAGGTTAGGTTAGGCTAGGGTAGGCTAGGTTAGGTTAGGTTAGGTTAGGTTAGGTTAGGATAGGATAGGGTAGGCTAGGGTAGGGTAGGGTAGGGTACAGTATGCTAGGCTAGGCTAGGCTATGTTAGGGTAGGGTAGGTTAGGCTAGGCTAGGTTAGGTTAGGGTAGGCTGGGTTAGGATAGGCTAGCCTAGGCTAGGCTATTCTAGGCTAGGGTAGGATAGGGTAGGATAGGATAGGATAGGATCGGATAGGATAGGGTAGGGTAGGATAGGATAGGCTAGGCTAGGCTAGGATAGGCTAGGCTAGGCTGGGCTAGAATAGGCTACATTAGGCTAGGCTAGGCTAGGTTAGGCTAGGTTAGGCTAGGTTAAGTTAGCCTAGGCTAGGCTAGGTTAAGCTAGGCTAGGCTAGGCTAGGGTACGTTGGGCTATGCTTAGGCTAGGCTAGCCTAGGCTATGATAGGATAAGATAGGTTAGGTTAGGTTAGGTTACACTAGGCTAGGTTAGGTTAGGGTAGGTTAGGGTAGGTTAGGTTAGGTTAGGCTAGGTTAAGTTACATTAGTTTAGGTTAGGTTAGGCTAGGCTAGGCTAGGATAGGGTAGGCTAGGATAGGGTAGGCTAGGCTAGGGTAGTGTAGGCTAGGCTAGGGTAGTGTAGGTTCGACTAGGCTGGGCTAGGCTAGGCTAGGGTAGGTTAGGTGAGGATAGGATAGGTTAGGATAAGATAGGTTAGGTTAGGCTAGGCTTGGCTAGGCTAGGCTAGGCTAGGCCACGCAAGACTAGGCTAGGCCATGCTCAGCTTGGCTAGGCTATTCTACTTTAGGCTAGGCTAGATTAGGCTCGGCTAGGCTAGGGTAGGGTAGGTTGTGGTAGGCTAGGGTAGGCTAAGCTAGGGTAGGCTAGGTTGTGGTAGGCTAGGGTAGGCTAGGCTAGGGTAGGCTAGATTAGGGTAGGCATGGCTAGGTTAGGCTAGGCTAGGGTAGGTTAGGGTTAGGCTAGGCTAGGCTAGGTTAGGTTAGGCTAGGCTAGGCTATGTTAGGGTTAGGCTAGGCTAGGCTATGCTAGGCTAGGCTAGGGTAAGGTACAGTAGGGTACGGTAGTCTAGGCTAGGCTAGGTTGGCGAGGCTAGGTTAGGGTAGGGTAGGATAGGTTAGGTTAGGCTAGGCTAGGCTAGGCTAGGCTAGGATAGGCTATGATAGGTTAGGTTAGGCTAGGCTATGTTACGCTAGGTTAGGCTAGGTTAGGCTAGCTTAGGTTAGGCTAGGCTAGGCTAGGCTATGCTAGGTTAGGTTAGGCTAGGCTAGGCTAGGCTAGGCTAGGCTAGGCTAGGTTAGGCTAGGCCAGGCTAGGTTAGGCTAGGCTAGGGTAGTCTAGGCTACGCTAGGCTAGGCTACGGTAGGCTAGGCTAGGCTAGGCAAGGATAGGCTAGGTTAGGTTAGGCTAGGCTAGGTTAGGTTAGGTTAGCCTAGGCTAGGCTAGGCTAGGCTAAGCTAGGCTAGGCTAGGCTATGATAGGTTAGGCTATGTTAGGCTAGGTTAGGTTAGGCTAGGCTAGGCTAGGCTAGGTTAGGGTAGGCTACGTTAGGCTATGCCTCGCTAGGCTAGGCCATGTTAGGCTATGTTAAGTTAGGCTAGTCTGGGCTTGGCTAGGCTAGGTTAGGCTAGGCTAGGCTAGGTTAGGCTAGGCTAGGCTAGGCTAGGCTAGGGTTAGGCTAGGCTAGGGTAGGCTAGAGTAGGATAAGCTAGGGTAGGATAAGCTAGGGTAGGATAGGCTAGGCTAGGATAGGATATGATAGGATAGGATAGGTTAGGTTAGGTTAGGATAGGATAGGATAGGATAGGATAGTCTACGCTAGGTTATGCTAGGCTACACTAGGTTAGGCTAGGTTAGGCTACGATAGGATAGGATAGGATAGGATAGGACAGGATAAGATAGGATAGGATAGGTTAGGTTAGGTTAGGTTAGGATAGGATAGGATAGGATAGGATAGGTTAGGTTAGGTTAGGTTACGATAGGATAGGATAGGGTAAGATAGGCTACACTAGGCTACACTAGGGTAGGCTAGGTTAGGGTAGGCTAGGTTAGGGTAGGCTAGGCCAGGCTAGGCTAGGGTAGGCTAGCTTGAGGTAGGTTACGGTAGGCTAGGCTAGGCTAGGCTAGGCTAGGGTAGGCTAGGATAGGCTAGGGTAGGCTAGGCTAGTCGATGTTAGGATAGGATAGGATAGGATACGTTAGGTTAGGGTAGGATAGAATATGTTATGCTAGGCTACGCTAGGATACGATAGGTTAGGCTACAATAGGATAGGACATGATAGATACGATAGGTTAGGATAGGATACGATAGGTTAGGATAGGATAGGATAGGATAATATGATAGGATAGGATAGGATAGGATATGATAGGACATGATATGATAGGATAGGATAGGATAGGTTAGGATAGGATATGTTAGGATAGGATAGGATAGGAGAGGATAGGATAGGTTAGGATAGGAGAGGATAGGATAGGATAGGATAACCTCCACCAATTATGTGAAACACTTAGTTGCCAGAATCCACCTGTACCCATGGCTCGAGTTATCCTTGAATTCACCAATAAAATAAAAACCCCATTATTGGAAGGGCGCATCCACAACAAAATTTATTAAAGTCATGGAAGCTAGTTGTTATTTTCCAAAAAATAATTGCCATGGTTGACATATTTTTACAAATTTAAACGTGGTATGTATCAACCAATGGTATTCATGGTGGTATTGTAAGTGACATCCACCCATGGTATTCATAACCCATAGTATTTATCCACCCAAGGTATTTTCTTCACATCTACCCATGGTATTTACCCACCCATAGAATATACTTATGACATTGTAACTAAAAAATACTATAAGTAATAAGACTATAAATAATAAATAAAAGTGGACAATATAGGGAAGAATATTGAACCTATAATTATTGTTGTTATTTTTGTTATTTACTATAATTAGATGTGGAAAATGATGAAATTTAATGATGTAAATATTAGTCATTCAAATTCATCTCTCATAAATGTGGTAACACGCATAAATTTTAGGAAACTTAACCTCTCATATGTACTTTCTATTTGTGGATTCACAACCCTATTATAGAAATTTTTTTAGTTGTGAATTGAAATAAAGATGTTATATTTATCTTATTTCTTGGTAGTTATTCTCCTTCACGAGAGCACGTACATAAAAAAAATTCCAGTTCACTTCATCCATGATTATGAAACATAGCATTTTTAAATTATGACGTGAAATAGAGCTTATTATAGTTTACCTATAGCTTGGGCATTATTCTCCTTTAATGGAGCACATACTAAGTCAATGAAATATTTGGAAACCGAGATTTATGTTTGTTTAGGCTAACAATCATTAGAAACTCCCCCACACTTCCGATAATAGGTCTAAAGGTCTCAAAAGAGACAATCATGTGTAATGTCCTATGTGATTTCATGTGACGAGTTAAGGTTACTAATAGTGAGGATGGAGTGCTTGGGTACCTTCATGGTTGGGAAGGATATCTATATATGAGAATTCACTTATGTGTCAAAGTCATTATCAAGCCTCAAGACACCTCTACCAAATTTCATGCCATGGGGAAATTTGAGGATTGACAACTTTTTAAGATGGAGAGAAATTTTGGGATGGATTTTAATAGAGAAACAATGTAAAAAAATTCTTGATAGGAATGCCTCATCCTAATCTCTTGGTCATATGGATAACATAAGGGCCATGACTAAGAGCTATCTAAAAAGGGCTATAAAGTTGTTTTCTTTCTAGCATTATATTTTTAATTTTGAATGATTAGAGAATGCATTAGATTCTTGTGGAAACTCCCAATGTAGATAAAATATGGACTTCTATTTATTAACAAGAAGTTAGGGAATTGTTGAGTGTTGGGTTAGGAGATTGGGAGATTGGAAGTATTTTCAAATTTATTTTTCCTATCTAATTTTTGTAAAAATCATGTAGGTAGAGTCTTGTTTAAAAGGTGATGAGGCCGCCTATTATGGCACAATATGTCAACATATTGATGAAAATAGAATTTTAAAAATAAAAAATAAAAAAATACTACTATATTAAATAAAATAAAATAAAATTTAAATAACACAATTTAATATTTCACTTAAAATTTTATCAATTTAAAATTATTTCTTTTTTTATTTAAACAATAATTAAAATTATATATATATATATATATATATATATATTAATATTATTTATGGACATTATTAGGAATTTGACATTGTGTGATCCATAAATTATGTATCAAATCTTTCGGTGAAAATTACAATAGAGAAATTTGTGTCAACACCACATTTTACAAATATCTTTTTTAACTAATTTCTAAATCAGCATTCTCCATCCCCATCGCTACTATCACGGCACAAATATACTTTCGTAAATAAATTGAATTGAATTTGAGGTAGGGTTTACTAAAATGAATTGAGTTTAATGTAGGGTTTTACCCATTTCAAAATCCTCATTCCCCGGTCGTTATTATCACAATCATTCTTCTGCGCTAGGCTCCATCTTGGTCGGGTCCAGTTTGGTTGTTTTATAAAGCAGTTTTTATCTATTTATAAAATATAATTTGGATTTTGGGTGGAACAGTTTTTCTTTTCTAGCTCGTAGATATGAAGAGGAGGGAGTTAGGGGAGAAGGGAACAACTAGGTTAGGAGTGATTAACAGGAAAATTGAAGGAAATATGGAAGGACGAGCTCGATGTAGTGTGGATGATGCAAGACGGACACAAGGAGAAGATCAATATAGTGCAGGGAATGACGAATAGATCACGCCTGGATTTGGAGAGCTGCCGGCAGCAACAGGGCTTGCATTTGGGGCACGAAATGATGGAATTAATGGAATCAGTGATGATGCAGACAATGGAGGAGATGAACAGATCGTGCTGGGATTTAGAGAGCTGTCGGCAGCAACAGGGCTTGTAGTTGGGGAACCAAGAATCGATGGAATCAGTGATGATGCAGACAATGAAGGAGATGAACAGATCGCACCGGGATTTGGAGAGCTGCCGGCAGCAACAGTGTTTGCAGGAAATGATGGAATCGATGAGTTATTTAATTTGGACGAACTGAGGCGTCCCTTGCCAATTGTGATAACAGATGATGAGGATGAAATATGTGAAGAAGAAAGAGCAATTCATGTAGGGATCGTTGAAGAGGAGACGAATGATGACAATCATACAAGGCTTCTTGAAGATGAGGAAGATGATGAGATAAGTGAAGAAGAATTAAGAGCACAAATATTGTAGTATTGGTGTGAACCAATCTAAACGGTCATGTATTATTTGCATGTCAAGTTTTGTGAAGGACGATGGCAATCAAAATACCGGAAATCACAATCGCATTGTTTACCATGATCTTGCTCACATCGCTCACCTGTCCCGTGTGTCTAATTGCACTACACTTCAGTGCTAATCCGGCCTCATTATTGCTATTATAAACAACATTTTATGACATTATGGATTTACTAGTTTATGGATTTACTCATTCTGCACCATAATTTTTCATTAACAAATCTCAATTATCTATGCATTTCAATGTTTGATTTATCTTTTTCATTAATGAAATTTTTGTTTATGTATTTATATCCGCAGCACACAAAAATGAAGTTGTACAATAACTACTATTCCAGTAAAAGTCGTTCATTGTACAAAATATAACAATGAAATTGCTGAAGTTGGGGTCTGCATGGTTTATGGTCTTTTTTTGGGAGGTTTACTCTCATTACTACACAAAATCTGGGTTATAACAATGAATAAGCTGAAGTTTAGATTTTTTGGTTTTGAGGTTCAGATTTATGGTTTATTGAAATAATGTAGATGCTTTGGGTCAACTCAATTTCAAATCTATGTACAACATTATTTGTATTCTTACAAATGTGAGTTATAGATGTATATGTGAAAGATGTATGTAGATACAAAAATTTATCATAGAAGGGTTGGTAAGAAAATTTTCTCAGCTGTAATTTTTTCATTTAATAACTAGCATTGAATTCTCCAAACTTTTGTGTAATTGGGTTACACTAAACAATTCTCTCTTCTCAAAAATTGTTTTAACACCATCATTTCATAAGGTATTTCATTCTTGACTAGATCTAGCTTTAAAAGAAATATTGTGATCTAGAAATAGGTATAGTATGTCTTATAAGCCTGCCTTGAATTTTAAGAATCGCTTGGATTTTCCTATAAAACACAAATGCAAAAAACGGATGGAATATTTATATCTATTTTTTTTTAAATATTATACTTTTTAAGAAATTTTGTGATATTTGAATTTTAAAAAATAGCACGCCATATTCCTTTTAGTAGTCAAAATAATCCAAACCGGTAGAGATGATGGGGTGCGATCACTTCAAACGGCTAGAAAGCAAACGGGCTAAAAGTGCCCTGGCACTTCCCTCCAAACGGCTAGGGTAGGGAGGACGTGTCAAGGCCACTCACTAATTAGCCGTTGATTAAAAAAGCTATGAGGCATAGTTATATAATGAGGGTTTTGATTATGATGTTCACAAGTTCAAATTCAAGGAGGAGAAGGACGGTGACATTACCAGAGTGAATGGAATTAAGATGATGCCCTAGCCATCATGGGGAGAGGAGGATCTGGCCATTGGCACTCGCCTTTCCATGCCATTCAATGTCTCCCAGCCGATATGAATCCCCTGGATGTCTGGTTAAGCCCAGAAGTAGCTCTCTCAATTAAGAGCGTCTCCGACAATTAGTTCCATGAGTTCAGACATTCTATTTTTTAGCTCCTTTGTAAAGTTATTTGTAGATGAAGAGAAGGGAGTTCAGGAATAATTAATTTTTAGAAGGATAAATAGTAATGGTTTATATTCATTTCAGTAAATTACAGCTAGGTTTGCAGGTCTTCCTGGATTTTTACAGTTAGATTTTGGTTTTCTTGGATTTTTAATTTTGATGGTTCAGCTAACATTTAGGTTTCTTTGGTAATTTTTTTGTTAACAGGTTGTTCTTGAATCGAATATTTTTTCCCTGCTGGACACGATCGGACCAACAAACTTTCTGAATCTTCGCCATTTTCTCCAATATTCCTCCCACCTTCGACATTTTCTCCAATATTCCTCCGACCACGTTCTGCATTGATGGTGAGATTTCCACATGCACTTTCAGATTTTATTTTCATCAATAAAAAATTGCTCGAAGAATTTAGATTTCCTTGGCTGCAAAGCTTCCCACAAGGTGGTGTTCATCATGGATACCCTATTAGACGACCTATGCAGTGGATTAGTGAAGTATTATTCTCTCATGTTTTTTTTCGAGACAACCAAAAGAATAGGCAGATGGAAGGCGCGGCCCACTAAGGCCCCATGTTCCATTACTCCTCTGGAATGCAGGCGGTGATGCTTGCATTGGGAATTTGGGAAAGCTATCTCAAGTTTCATGGTTATGAAGCCGAGTATTGACAGTATTTTAGAGGCCGACATGTTGCTTACGGTTACGAGAACTATTTATGACGTTACTCTCTCAGCTCTCTGATTTTGGTTTCAGTGGGATGTCATTTTAAGATCTCTTGGAAGGGTATAGGTAGACTGATATAATTCCCGGGGAATATTACGGCACACAAACTTGATCTCTGTTCTTTTTTTTCCATTGATGTATAGTTTTATGAGATTAATTTAATCCTATTATTAAAAGATTTGATTGATAAGGTTTGCGGCTTCTTTTAATTGCTTTCTTTTAAGGTTTTCCCCTTCTTTTAATCGACCGATGTTTGTCTCAGGTACTGTCTGCAAGGTCTCACACGAAGCCCAGAAACCCAGGATCATTGGTTGTAAACAAGACCCTCAAGAAACCTAATTTTGCTCTGGACGCTAAAGGTAAGTTTCTGCCTCTTCATTTTGTTTTTCTTGAATTTAAAGTCTCCAAATAAAATCCATTTCAAAGAATTATTGATAGGTTTTTTTTTCCTTCATTTTTCATTCATTCGTGGTTTTATAATTTTCCGATTAATACTGTGTTTGTAATAGCCCCTATTTTTTTTGGATTACAACTATATTTTCTCTGTCTACTCTCAAAACAAATCCAGTCTATTTCTTTCAGTTTTATTATTCCATTTTCCTTCTGTTCTGGGCTATTACACATGTCATAGTTTCTTCTTAATTCATATCAGCTGGTGTAATCTCTTTGTCTCTCATTTCTCTACTGTAATTTAGATATTTCTTTGTTGAATCTATCAAATATCAAATCAAATCTCTGGATATTCTGAATTTTCTTTCATGTTTTTTTAAATATGTTTTGAAGATTTTAATTCCATCTATTATATCCCACTTGAATATCAAATATCAAATCAAATGTATAGACATATTGATTATATAGATGATATCTAACTTGAATATTAGTTTTTTTTTAATTTCTTTTCAAATAGAAATATTTTGAATATTTATAAATTAGTAAAATAATAAACATTGTCCTTTAAATTTTACAAATGAATCTATCAAAATAATTATATATTTTCATCTATAAAACAAATTCTTAGAACCAAATAATGAAATTGGAGAATTAGGTTCCCACTAATTCCATTTTTATTTATAAATTAATTTTTCGGAGCTTTCTAATAACCAGAAAGTTAAACCATAAGGATTGGTTGGTTAGCTTTATAGTTTTGTGAGTCTTTTTCTCAATTGAATTGAATTGGATATTGGATCAAATAAGAGAAGAAAATAAGGAAATTGAGAAATAATTCTATTTTATTTATAAATTATTTTTTAGTAGCCTTCTAACAACGAGAAAGTCAAACCACAAGTTTTGATTGATTTGCTTTATAGTTTTGTGAGTCTTTTATTTCAATTAAAAATATTAGTTGACTTAGCATGTGGTTCTTAAAATCAATTTTGGATGATTTGCTTTATGATTTTGTAAGTCTTTTTTTCTCAATTAAAAGTATTAGTTGACATAACACGTGGCTCTTACAGTCAGTTTTGGATGACCTTTTCCAATAAATAACTATTTTTTTCTAATAATTTAGATGAGATTATTGGATTTCTCAAACTTATTTTCAATTATGTTTTTATGTTTTACCAATATGTTTTTCATTTAAAAATATTTTCTCATATTAGATTTTGTTTTTACATTATTACTATGGTTAAATTCAATGTATTGTAAATTCTATTTTCATACATTGAGTTTATTTTAAAAAAATTTTCTTATATTTAAACTTCTATTAATAGCTTTTAATTTATTTTGTTTTTGAATGATTTCTTCATTAATATTCTAATATAGAGTAAAGTAAGGTAAGCTTGAGTAACCTAGCCTATGCTATCACATAATAGACTAAGGTAAGCTAGGCTAGAATAGGCACTAGGTTAGGTTAGGTTAGGTTAGGTTAGGTTAGGGTAGGCTAGGGTAGGGTAGGCTAGGGTAGGATAGGATAGGTTAGGTTAGGTTAGGTTAAGTTAGGATAGGATAAGTTAAGTTAAGTTAGGCTAGGCTAGGCTAGGCTAGGCTAGGGTAGGGTTGGGTAGGTTAGGCTAGGATAGGATAGACTAGGTTAGGTTAGGTAAGGGTAGGTTAGGGTAGGCTAGGTTAAGGTAGGATAGGTTAGGATAGGATAGGATAGGATAGGATAGGCTAGGCTAGGCTAGGTTAGGATAGGCTATAGTAGGGTAGGTTAGGGTAGGGTAGGGTAGGCTAGGATATGATAGGCTAGGATAGGGTTGGGTAGGGTAGGGTAGGGTAGGATAGGATAGGACAAGATAGGGTAGGGTAGGGTAGGGTATGTTAGGATAGGATAGGATAGGATAGGCTAGGGTAGGGTAGGTTAGGCTAGGTTAGGCTAGACTAGGTTAGGTTAAAGGCTAGGTTAGGTTAGGTTAGGATAGGCTAGGTTAGGGTAGGTTAGGATAGGATAGGCTAGGTTAGGATAGGATACGATAGGATAGGCTAGGCTAGGCTAGGCTAGGGTTAGGGTAGGGTAGGGTAAGGTAGGCTAGGCTAGGCTAGGGTTACACTAGGGCAAGGGTAGGTTACGGTAGGCTAGGCTAGGTCACGATATGATAGGGTTAGGGTTGGGGTTAGCGTAGGCTAGGCTAGGTCATGATATGATATGGTTAGGGTTAGGGTTAGGGTAGGCCACACTAGGCTAGGCTAGGCTAGGGTTCGGGTAGGGTAGGATAGGGTAGGGTAAGATAGGATAGGATAGGATAGGCTAGGCTAGGCAATGGTAGGCTAGGCTAGGCTAAGCTATGTTACATTAGGCTAGGCTAGGCTAGGCTATGCTAGGAAAGGTTAGGCTATGTTAGGTTAGGTGAGGATAGGATAGGTGAGGATGGCTAGGTTAGGTGAGGATAGGATAGTTTAGGGTAGTCTATCCTAGGCAAGGCTAGGGTAGGTTAGGTTTAGGGTAGGCTAGGCTAGGATAGGATAGGATAGGTTAGGTTAGGCTAGGTTAGGCTAGGCTAGGTTAGGCTAGGTTAGGCTAGGCTAGGTTAGGTTAGGCTAGGCTAGGCTAGGCTAGGCTAGGTTAGGTTAGGCTAGGCTAGGTTAGGCTACGCTAAGCTAGGCTAGGCTAGGCTAGGCTAGGCTAGGGTAGGTTAGGATAGGATAGGGTAGGTTAGGTTAGGCTAGGGTAGGCTAGGGTAGGTTAGGTTAGGTTAGGATATGATAGGATAGGATAGGATAGGGTAGGCTAGGCTAGGGTAGGGTAGGGTACAGTATGCTAGGCTAGGCTAGGCTAGGCTAGGTTATGTTAGGCTAGGGTAGGTTAGGCTAGGCTAGGTTAGGTTAGGGTAGGCTGGGTTAGGATAGGCTAGCCTAGGCTAGGCTATTCTAGGCTAGGTTAGTTGATAGGGTAGGATAGGATAGGATAGGATAGGGTAGGGTAGGATAGGATAGGCTAGGATAGGATAGGATAGGCTAGGCTAGGCTAGGCTAGAATAGGCTACATTAGGCTAGGCTAGGCTAGGTTAGGCTAGGTTAGGCTAGGTTAAGTTAGCCTAGGCTAGGCTAGGTTAAGCTAGACTAGGCTAGGCTAGGGTACGTTGGGCTATGCCTAGGTTAGGCTAGCCTAGGCTATGATAGGATAAGATAGGTTAGGTTAGGTTAGGTTACACTAGGCTAGGTTAGGTTAGGGTAGGTTAGGGTAGGTTAGGTTAGGTTAGGCTAGGTTAAGTTACATTAGTTTAGGTTAGGTTAGGCTAGGCTAGGCTAGGATAGGGTAGGCTAGGCTAGGGTAGTGTAGGCTAGGCTAGGGTAGTGTAGGTTTGACTAGGCTGGGCTAGGCTAGGCTAGGGTAGGTTAGGTGAGGATAGGATAGGTTAGGATAAGATAGGTTAGGTTAGGCTAGGCTTGGCTAGGCTAGGCTAGGCTAGGCCACGCAAGACTAGGCTAGGCCACGCTCAGCTAGGCTAGGCTATTCTACTTTAGGCTAGGCTAGATTAGACTGAGCTAGGCTAGGGTAGGCTAGGTTGTGGTAGGCTAGGCTAGGCTAGGCTAGGGTAGGCTAGGTTGTGGTAGGCTAGGGTAGGCTAGGCTAGGGTAGGCTAGATTAGGGTAGGCATGGCTAGGCTAGGCTAGGCTAGGGTAGGTTAGGGTTAGGCTAGGCTAGGCTAGGTTAGGCTAGGCTAGGCTAGGCTATGTTAGGGTTAGGCTAGGCTAGGCTATGCTAGGCTAGGCTAGGGTAAGGTACAGTAGGGTAGGGTAGTCTAGGCTAGGCTAGGCTAGGCTAGGCAAGGCTAGGTTAGGGTAGGCTAGGATAGGTTAGGCTAGGCTAGGCTAGGCTAGGCTAGGCTAGGCTAGGCTAGGTTACGCTAGGCTAGGCTAGGCTAGGCTAGCTTAGGTTAGGCTAGGCTAGGTTAGGTTAGGCTAGGCTAGGCTAGGCTAAGCTAGGCTAGGTTAGGCTAGGCCAGGCTAGGTTAGGCTAGGCTAGGGTAGTCTAGGCTACGCTAGGCTAGGCTAGGTTAGGCTAGGCTAGGCTAGGCTAGGCTAGGCAAGGATAGGCTAGGTTAGGTTAGGCTAGGCTAGGTTAGGTTAGGTTAGCCTAGGCTAGGCTAGGCTAGGCTAAGCTAGGCTAGGCTAGGCTAGGATAGGTTAGGCTATGTTAGGCTAGGTTAGGTTAGGCTAGGCTAGGCTAGGCTAGGCTAGGTTAGGCTAGGCCAGGCTAGGTTAGGCTAGGCTAGGGTTGTCTAGGCTAGGCTAGGTTAGGCTAGGCTAGGCTAGGCTAGGCTAGGCAAGGATAGGCTAGGTTAGGTTAGGCTAGGCTAGGTTAGGTTAGGCTAGGCTAGGTTAGGCTAGGCTAGGCTAGGTTAGGCTAGGCTAGGTTAGGCTAGGCTAGGCTAGGCTAGGTTAGGCTAGGCTAGGTTAGGCTATGTTAGGGTTAGGCTAGGCTAGGCTATGCTAGGCTAGGCTAGGGTAAGGCACAGTAGGGTAGGGTAGTCTAGGCTAGGCTAGGCTAGGCGAGGCTAGGTTAGTGTAGGATAGGATAGGTTAGGTTAGGCTAGGTTAGGCTAGGCTAGGCTAGGCTATGATAGGTTATGCTAGGCTAGGCTAGGTTACGCTAGGCTAGGCTAGGTTAGGCTAGGTTAGGTTAGGCTAGGCTAGCCTAGGCTAGGTTAGGTTAGGCTAGGCTAGGCTAGGCTAGGTTAGGCTAGGCCAGGCTAGGTTAGGCTAGGCTAGGGTAGTCTAGGCTACTCTAGGCTAGGCTAGGTTAGGCTAGGCTAGGCTAGGCAAGGATAGGCTAGGTTAGGTTAGGCTAGGCTTGGTTAAGTTAGGTTAGCCTAGGCTAGTCTAGGCTAGGCTAAGCTAGGCTAGGCTAGGCTAGGATAGGTTATGCTATGTTAGGCTAGGTTAGGTTAGGCTAGGCTAGGCTAGGCTAGGTTACGCTAGGCTACGTTAGGCTATGCCTCGCTAGGCTAGGCCATGTTAGGCTATGTTAAGTTAGGCTAGTTTGGGCTTGGCTAGGCTAGGTTAGGCTAGGCTAGGGTTAGGGTAGGCTAGGGTAGGCTAGAGTAGGCTAGGCTAGGATAGGGTAGGATAAGCTAGGGTAGGATAGGCTAGGCTAGGATAGGATATGATAGGATAGGATAGGTTAGGTTAGGTTAGGATAGGATAGGATAGGATAGGATAGTCTACGCTAGGCTATGCTAGGCTACACTAGGTTAGGCTAGGTTAGGCTACGATAGGATAGGATAGGATAGGATAGGATAGGATAAGATAGGATAGGATAGGTTAGGTTAGGTTAGGTTAGGTTAGGATAGGATAGGATAGGTTAGGTTAGGTTAGGTTACGATAGGATAGGATAGGGTAAGATAGGCTACACTAGGCTACACTAGGTTAGGCTAGGTTAGGGTAGGCTAGGCTAGGCAAGGCTAGGGTAGGCTAGGTTGAGGTAGGTTACGGTAGGCTAGGGTAGGCTAGGGTAGGCTAGGATAGGCTAGGCTAGTCGATGCTAGGATAGGATAGGATAGGATACGTTAGGTTAGGGTAGGATAGAATAGGCTATGCTAGGCTACGCTAGGATACGATAGGTTAGGCTACAATAGGATAGGACAGGACATGATATGATAGGATAGGATACGATAGGTTAGGATAGGATAGGATAGGATAATATGATAGGATAGGATAGGATAGGATAGGATAGGATAGGATAGGACACGATATGATAGGATAGGATAGGATAGGTTAGGTTAGGATAGGATATGTTAGGATAGGATAGGATAGGATAGGATAGGTTAGGATAGGAGAGGATAGGATAGGATAGGATAACCTCCACCAATTATGTGAAACACTTAGTTGCCAGAATCCACCTGTACCCATGGCTCGAGTTATCCCTGAATTCACCAATAAAATAAAAACCCCATTATTGGAAGGGCGCATCCACAACAAAATTTATTAAAGTCATGGAAGCTAGTTGTTATTTTCCAAAAAATAATTTCCATGGTTGACATATTTTTACAAAGTTAAACGTGGTATGTATCAACCAATGGTATTCATGGTGGTATTGTAAGTGACATCCACCCATGGTATTTATCCACCCATGGTATTTTAAGTCACATCTACCCATGGTATTTACCCACCCATAGAATATACTTATGACATTGTAACTAAAAAATACTATAAGTAAGTAGACTATAAATAATAAATAAAAGTGGACAATATAGGGAAGAATATTGAACCTATAATTATTGTTGTTATTTTTGTTATTTACTATAATTAGATGTGGAAAATGATGAAATTTAATGGTGTAAATATTAGTCATTCAAATTCATCTCTCATAAATGTGGAAACACGCATAAATCTTAGGAAACTTAACCTCTCATATGTACTTTCTATTTGTGGATTCACAACCCTATTATAGAACTTTTTTTTAGTTGTGAATTGAAATAAAGATGTTATATTTATCTTATTGCTTGGTAGTTATTCTCCTTCATGAGAGCATGTACATAAAAAAAAAAATCCAGTTCACTTCATCCATGATTATGAAACATAGCATTTTTAAATTGTGACGTGAAATAGAGCTTATTATAGTTTACCTATAGCTTGGGCATTATTCTCCTTTAATGGAGCACATACGTAATATATTTTAGTTCCTCCAAGATCTTGCAAAAAATCATGTTTCCACTATTTCGAGGTGGTAGAAATGCCAAGTTAGTAATGGCACATTACATGAGGAAATTTTCAATATTTAGAGGGCCGAGATCCCCAAGTGACCTGGGCTCATGAATCCATCTACTCAATCTATTCTTTTAGGTATTCTATTAAACACATGGTTAACCATACATGTTGGCACAATTTTTTAGACATATTATGGTTAATTTCTCACGTTGTTAAGTGGGGCACATAATTTGCATGGATAGTTTCAAAGTAAGTTTATCTTCAGTTCTTTTGTAAAACTGAAGGGATATTTCTCTAGTTTGGTTATAACATAGAATTTTTTAGCTAATTGCATTGTAATTTTTATTTTGATTTTATTGAGAGTGATGTGATTGGTTATGCAATTTGAGTCTACTAAAATATAAATTGAGGAAAGAAAAAATTTCATTAATATTTTTAAACATATTCAAAGTTCAAATAAAACATGATGTAGTATTATGGGACTGAATTTTTGATTGAATTTTTGTACGGATATTTGTGACTTGACATGGTTTTGACTAGCATCTTGAAAAACTACTAAATGGTGAGATATGAAATTGTTTTTTAGGTCATGCAATGTGATTGGTTATGCAATTTGAGCTTACTGAAGTATAAATTGAGGAAAGAAAAAATTCATTAATATTTTTAAACATCTTCAAAGTTCAGATATTACATGATGGAGTATTATGGGATTGAATTTGTGGTTGACTTTTTGTACCAATGTTTTGTGACTTAACATGGTTTTGACTACCATCTTGAACAAAACTATTAAATGGTGAAATATGATATCATTTTTTAGGTCATGCTAGAAGTGTGTCACGTTGAGCTAAATCCAATGATTTATTTTTTTGTTAAGTTAAAAATAAGGTCTGTATGATTATATATTTTAAAAATATTATGCCATTATGTGTGGAGTTATTTTTTAAATCAATGTGCATATATGCTATTTTAAGGACTCGCATAACTCTTTGTGTAATTTTTTAAAAGGTGTTAGCTCCATGGAAGAGCACATGCTTTATAAGAAAGAGGTCGGTGGTTCGACTAAGTCAATGAAATATTTGGAAACCAAGATTTATGTTTGTTTAGGCTAACAATCATTAGAAATCCCCCACACTTCCGATAATAGGTCTAAAGGTCTCAAAAGAGACAATCATGTGTAATGTCCTATGTGATTTCATGTGACGAGTTAAATGGTTACTAATAGTGAGGATGGAGTGCTTGGGTATGTCACGTCTCCCAAACCCTTTTTTTTTTTTTTGTAACATCCAATATACCTCATGGTTACTACTCCTAAATTTCTTAACTCATCTTCTATAAGTGGTTCATTTTACTCCGAATAAGATTCAACATGTCTCTCTTAAGGTCTATATTCATAACAGGTCTATATTCATCACCCCTGTGATGAGTGCTACCCCTATAACCTAACTCAATATCCTCCGCTTTATGCGTCGATAACAATTATAGTTTTTATACTGAATCACCTACAACGCAGACTGTTATCCGGGGTTTAGATACTTTTCAGTACTTACAGACAGCCATGGAATACAATAATTTCCATGAGGATTTTTGGGCTTGACCTCCCCTCTTCTCAGTTCATATAGTAGACTTATATATCTATATATTTTACTTTGTATTTCTCAGGTTTTCTGTTCAGGATGATCACTAGGCCCTTAATCAAACTTCCCAGTTTGCCAGCCTGATAACATTTTCAATATGTTAAAGTTTCAGCATCGAGGTATAGATGTGTGCATCCTCACATACATCTATCTATCCTCAGTTAACCTCCATAGCTCCAACTACTTTCCCAGCAGTTTAAATGGACGGTACACAGATGCTCTGTTCCTGGTATTTTTACATATGCTTACAATCTTACTTCACACAAACTTTTATCACACACTAGATTGTTCAATAGGATTTTCCCCTTATTTTACTGTTACAACATTCAACCTGTGTGACACTCTGGTACAGATTCAACTGGTCCATGTGAAAACTAGGAAACAACTCCTCTTGCTTCACTCCAATGGAGGGAGAGAATACTGAACTGGATAGTTTAGAATCCCTAGTGTTAGATCCTCGTATTTAGTTAGGATTCAACTTCTACCTCCATATGTGTACCATTACATTTAATAGAATACTGTAAATTCTAATTTTTTTACAATCCTTTCCATTGTAACACAGCTGAGGGTTGTTGTTCCCTACTTTCTGTTATTGATCACAGTGAATTATGTGCCATCAGTATGGTTGTGATAGATTTAGTTGTTTGGAACTTAATGTTCATGGGTACTGGTTTGTTAACATCTTCTGTTTATACACACAGAAATTAACTACTCCTTTAAAAGATAGCCATCTATACCTATACATAGTTATTATATTGGCTGCTCAATTGATCTATCATCTCAAACCTCATTATTACAATGTACTCATCTCTACACCCAACCATTTGTCTCTACTGTCAATAGCTGTAGTTGCAATTACATAAGTTACTGAACCATTAATCCATCTAACAGTTGCATAATGCAACATAACATAACAATTCATACATTCCATAATGTACTATAACATCACAATTTCATAAATTGCATAAAGGAATATAACATCACAATTTCATAAAACAGGGACACAGACTTACAGATATCTCCAAATTTATGCATGCACACCTCTACTATGACCAGTCCTCCCAACCTTAGAATCCTCTTTATCTCCCAGGATTCACCCCCGAGCAGAGATCCTCCCCAGAACAGACTAACCTCAATCTGTTCTGGAGCAGCTTATTTAAGTTGTGCTTTCCCCAAAGCCTGTTTCCAATTCTGCGTCCAGAATTTTAGGATGCTTTATTCCTGTTTAGCCTAGGCTTCCCATTTTGGGACTCTTTAAAGCTTCTTTAAGCTTTTCCTCAGCTTTTCCAGCTTTTTCTCACCTCTTCCCAACTACCCCTCTTCATTGGGAAATTTAGATTTTTCCTCAAAAATCTAAATTAGAAATAATTTCTTTCAAGGATTTTTGAAAGATTTGGGGAAAGTCTTTTTCCTTTTCCATCACCTCATGGATTAGGCATATGATCTCATTTTCTCATCTCGTCATAGTGCATACATAATATTTTATTTATTTTTCATAATTAAATAATTAACCACATCCACACAATAATCATCCACTGGGGTCCACTCCCCTTTGGATTTATGTTCAAATGTCTCATTTGAAAAGCATAGAACTTGGGGGTGTTACATAGTCCCCCTCTGAAAATAAACACCGTCCTCGGTGTTGACAACTATCTACTAGTTGATTTTGAACATAATTATGAATGCTTTTCCATCATCTGAGCTTCTCTGTGCCATGTAGCTTTTTAGCAGTAAAGTGCTCCACTGCACCTTTACTCGAGCTACTGTTCACTTTCGCAATTCCATTTCTTCTCGCTTTCATCTTTGAAGCGACTCTGGAAGGAAATTCCTCTTCTGGTCCCACCTGGACCACATTTCAAACCAATCATGTGAGAAGCATCATGTACAAAAATTATAACTTTTCTTTTCCAACAAGGAGACATGAAATATATCAGGAAATTTAATAAGCAATGGTAGGGCTAATGTATAAGCCCTTTAGTTCCCAGCAGAGTACTCTCCTGCCTCCACTCTATTTACTGATGCCTTATGCAGTTGGTTTTCTTCCTACTTCTTTGCAAGAAGTCTGTATGGAAGATCTTTTATTCTGGTTTCTCTGTCCACAATTCATATCAATGTAAGTAATATCAGGTACATATAATTGATAATTCACAACAGCATTCTGCATTTCAATAACTTAAGACATTCAGTTATAAATCAAACCGTTCAGGTTCATAATAGTTTAGTGCACTTTTATTACACTACTTATCCTTTCTTGTTTTTCAGTGAGATTCTTTTCTCACTCAACTTGGTCCAGTTCCGCTTTTCTTGATTTTCTAGGTGATTTATCTTCACCTTTTTCCTCTTTGTTTCCAGAGTGCCCAATTTCATGTTACACACTTGACTAAAAAATTTACAACTTTTTCGTTAGTACTCATAAATGAGAGAAAACAATTGTATCATATGCATGGTTATGCTTACCCTTTCTCATTTTATAGTTGTACTTCTAGTATCTTTTCATTGTTTCTTTTGTTAGTTAATCAATTTAATTAGTAACAACTAGACTCATTAATAATCTCTACAATTCCATGCTTACCTCTCACATGAAATTGTATCCACTAGTTCAAACTTAAGTGAACAAATTTGGAGCTGATGGGTTTTCCCCACACCCAAGTCCAAAATACAGCTCATCCTCTTTTCTCTTGGTTTGTAGCTGTATGATTTCACATCATTTCTCTGTCTTTGAATTTAAGACTCAAGAAAATTAACTTTAATAAAATTTACACCACAAAATTTTATAGTGTGAATACATGTTTCCTTTTCTAGTGATAAATGTAATTTCTATAATTCATCACATTCACAAATATTAATACGTGATAATGCCAAAAATAAATTTGACACAGTTTCCCCTTTTTCAAAGACTCACCAGAATTTATGCATTTACTTTTAATTGTATGTTCATGCTTTGCTAGGTTCCCCTCTTCTATTTCTCTCATCGGCTTATATACTAAAATAGAATTAATTAAAATGGAAAAGATTTTATAAATCACAAAGTATTCCAACTTTTTCCTGAGTCATAAAAGAATTCCTTCTTTTCTAATGCATAAAAGCATTCTATTTTTTTCTAGCAAAAGCAACCCATAAATCTCTCATGCTTTTATTTTTAAATCTGTATTTGTTTTTTTTTTTTTTTTTCCTTATGAGAGAAATATCACTTTTCCATATTTTTTTCCAATTCTTTTACTCATTATCTCTAAACTCATAAAATATATCAACTTGAAAATATAATTTATTTCCATGAAAGAATATAAATTCTTTATAAATAAAATAATTAAGAAATCATTCTTCCACTATTACAAGAATATTCCTTCTTAAGTAAATCATCAGGAAATTTCAATTTATCCCTTTATTCATTCATGCCTAACTCAATGTAATGGTTCCACAATTACTAAATCAACCATTTAAACTGTAATTAAACTTGTACTTCAATCTTCTTTTCTTTTTATAGCAGTATACATGCCTTATTTATAAGATACCTCTTCCACTTACTGATATACTACTTACATCTCAAGCCTTGGGCAATATACCTCTCATGAGCATATATATATATCCACTAAGTTTGTATGTATCATATATATTTCCAACCCTTATTGTATAAGTAAACATGATATATATATATATATATATATATATATATATATATATAGCCTTGGCAATATTAACTTGATGAACATATGAATATATATCTATCCCTATATTTGTAACACCTCCAATTTGTAGTGCCTTTTTTTTTTTTATAACATTTAATATTTCCCATGTGTATAATTTATACGTATACACCAGATACTATACAGCTCTTAATGTCCATAAGTTTTAATCAACCCGCATTTACATCTACATCACACATGGAACATTTCACATTTTCATCTGTATCAACCATGGAACACTTCATGTTTCCATCTATATCAAACATGGAACATTTCACAATTCCATCCATATATATATATATATCTTATTCTAACGCCTTATCTATTCACCCATAAAATTGTGAATTCTACTTCTAACCATGTATCCACATTTATATTGATTTAATATCATTAATCCACATATATAGACATGTGTAGGGGTTATATATATATAAAGATTATTATATATATATATATATGTTTATCGCGGATATTGTTTGCATGTAAATATATAGCCTTTGGCCATCTTACTTTAATATGCATATGTTGCATATACATATATATAGGGCACCTATACCTATATATATATTATATACGTATGTTAAACCTTTCTAGACCACGGCCTTTGGGCGCGCCATATTATAATTACATACACTCCTCACGAATGTATATCATTATATATATATCATTACGAATTATTTATCATTTGTATCCTTACGAATATATAACATTGTAAAATATTTATGAGTTCTAAGTGGAAATCATGGACAGTTCAATACGATCGCCCTTTTTACCTACTCCCCATTCGGTTACGTCGGATTAGGTTTTTGCCACATAGTTACAATTACTTTCGAACCAGCTTGTTCGATCCCGACTGAAGTGTTGGAGTTATGATTAACATTTTTAACGGAGATTGATTCGGCGAGTCATGCTGATCTGAATTTCTCCAACCTTACGTGTTACATTACAAGTGTTTGACCGGATTGTTCCGCACGGCATAACTGAGTTATTGTATAATCGTATTTGTGTAGGTCGGCGACGACGAACCCCCATTTCATTTCGACGCAACCTTCGCCCGATTTGTGTTTGCGGTGCCATGATTGCGTTCCTGCAACACCGCCGACATTTATCTAGCTCCAGCGTACTAGGGCTGAAGTGTCGATTACACGTTAACTCGGGTTAGTGTGTGAACTTCTATCTGCACACCGCACACCGAGTGGACGTATTGATCCCAGAAGGAGGTTACTGATCGCCGGCGCATCCCGTCTCAGACCTAGCATAGGTTGGACGGATAGCCCTGCAATTTGACAGGTCTACTCATCCAGGTACAGTGAGCGCCGCGTCTACCTGTCCTCGAGTACGCGTTCTACCGACGCAGCAGACCTTCAGCATTCGGCCTGGGGATTCCAATTTCTCTCTGGATTTGTGGAACTTAGGGTTTCTGGAGTTCTTTTTAAATCGACGTTTTTTCACAGATTGGATTCATCAGCTCTTTCCTCTTGTTCCTGAGGCAGAGTGGTTGCATTTTCCAGCCTCCTTCGTCGGTGGCTTAGAGCAGAACAGTGTGTAGTTGCAGCTTCTACTCATCGTTGATGGGTGTGGTCGAACTCTATACAGGGTTCATCTTCTTTTCTTACGCAGTTCTGTGTTTCGATTCTCTACTTTACAACGTAGTTTTTTTTTTCTTTTTTTTTTCTCTTCCTTCGTGGTTTAATAGAGTATGCCGGGTTTACATCTTCGCAGATTTGTATATTTCGAAGGGAACAACCCATCGATTCCCCAGACGAGAGACCAAGCTGTTCTCAGCGCTTCTCAACTTGGCAACGGGGAGTTTAATTTAGCCCTTCATAGGGTGGATATTTATCTACTCTTCCTAACTTCTCGGCTACAAACCCTAGCTCGTTAGCTGGGTTCCTCCGCATCTATCTTTAATATCTGGTGAAGTCATTTCTTGACACAGTGTCTGCATTCACATATTTTCTTTCTGTGATACTCGTACATATTTTTTCATGGGTCCCGTTTGTTTTACTGACAGGTCGGCTCATGCATCCTGCTCGCCTCTCAATAGTTGTTAGGGTTGCACCGACGCGATGCAACACTGTGTTTGGATGGATTCAATACTGACAGCGTTCTTCGCAACTGAGGTAATGATTTTGTCTTCATTTAGCCATGACGCCCAGTTGATTTGCATTTAGTTTAATATACCAGGTGCAGCATATAGACCGCCCCAGATTTATATTACAAGCGGTCTAGTTAGAGCGTTCTGGTATCACAGTGTATCCCTCTGCGCAGACTTGTACAGCCTAAGGTTAAATACAGTTGTAATGTGTTTTGTGTCGCTGTATAAATCCTCCCCGTTCATTCCAATATCTCCTAACCGATTTCAATTGCCAGGTTTATGCACTCCGTTACCGACCGAAGAGTTTGTTTTGACAGGAATTTCTTCTCATCGCATTTAGAAGCAAATGCAGTCTAACATGTTTGTGACGGTCATGAGCGTATACTCAGACTTCTCTTTGCCGCCAGAATGGAATCATTATCCTTCATACGTGCTAGCTGATTTATTTACGTCCATTCTGGACTGTAGAAAATTCTGTGTGGTATTGCGCATGCTTGACTATATCTTCTTGTGAACTTGGAGAGCGCTTCTATGCGTCGTCTGAGCAGGGAACTTATCAAGTTATGTTGAATTATATTAATCGGATTTCAGCAGCAATAGGGTTACGTATTGTTGACTTCCCCTAAAATTTATGACATGGTTCTTTTCGTTTTATTATTCCCAGAACGTAACACCAACTGTTATGACTGTTGGTTTAGCTGAGACGGGTTATGGTAACAGTCAGTCGGACCAATCAACACTGACAGCACCGAGTCGAGTGCAGGTCTGCTCTACCACTAACCACTTACCCATAAATCCTCTTTCGTTCTGCGCAGATCTCATGTCCTCCCTACTCTGTTATAACGCAAGGTTATCGGGAGTGATGGATCGCACTCACAGTTTTTTTTTGTTTATATTTTGTTTTTTTTTTTTTTTTAGTTCGATCCTTTCCATCATTACCTAAGTATATAAATTGCGTACCCGCATCTTATTTGCAGTCGATGTGAACAACATTGGTGTAGTTAGCACTAATTTCCTAATTGGTGTTTTAAAAGCACAGTTATCGCTTTGGATTTAACCTCTATTTCTATAGTTTGACTGGGTATTCCGTCAATCGTTCACATATGTTAACCCTGATAAAATAAATCTGTATTTACTTTTCGTGCGATCATATTTTATCCATACCTCTAAAGGTAGCGTTCGTGTTTATAATTTCTTTCTTGTATCGTATATGACAGATGTAGGGATAAGGAACGCATTTATAGTTCCCTTTTGTTTTTCCATATAAAAGTTTTATATGTATTCTTGTTGCTGTCTTTTCGTGTATCATATAGGTTTCATTTTTGTAACTATCTCGCCTATGGTCGATCTTAAAAGGATATACATACCCTAGATTGGATACTTGTTAATATATTTAAAATTTTTATTAAACACATATATGTTTATGCCGTAGTTTCTTTGATATTATTCCTTACTCATAGATTTTATCTATAGTCAGAACATGTATCTCACTGGTTAGTGAAGCAATAAAAGCACAACACGCTCTATAGTTTCTATGAGTACCTTAATCTCTTCTCTAGGAAAGATTTGTTTGGGGTTTTAAGAAGAATTTATAGCTACATATTCTATGATGCATACTCATAATTGATACTTTACTTTTGATGTATACTATATGTAGTTAATAGTACTTGACTAGAGAACATTAATTTTCAATTCACTCCTTTGCTATGATATTTACTTTTCTAGGTCACAGTTGGTCAAGGAGTAAGAATATAGTTTTGATATGAGATCCACATCCATATAACTGATAGCATGCTCATCTAGAATATAATTGTTTTTTTTTTCAGCATGTATAATTGTTCGGATGCTCATATGTGCAGTTTATAAATGTTATAAGTGTTAGAATGCTCATGGATGGAATTTAAAAACTGATATCTTTCTTTCTTCCTTGCTGCTACATAACATGTAGATAGTTCAGTAATACTATATTAGTTCTCTAGCATACACATAAGCATATCATATCCTTATCATGTCTACAGGAACATAACAAAATTTTATCATCTGTAGAGGCCAAGTAGCTCCAGATTTAAACCGAACTTGGTTTAGAGATTCTGGGGCTTCTACTCTATGGATTTGCTGGTCTACAACTGAACAGAATCTGAAAGCTGCATACCTAAGGATAGATTCTGTTAAATGTAGTACCAATTTCTTCATTGTCATAAAATACAATTTTATATGTAGCCAATTCATACTGTAATAAAATATAGTAATAAGAATTTCAGACATACCACAAAATCTGCAAAATGACCAACCTCCCTGCACATGTCATATCAATGGTTCTACTTCCTCACAATCTGTTACATGTATACGTGAAAGTATATCCAAGATATTTGTATACTTGAAGAAATATTTTTAATATTCATAAAATTTATAACAGTTAACCATTTCTTTGTGAGCACATATCTTGCCCAATTTTTGAACTTTGCTCCGATACCATTTGTCACGTCTCCCAAACCCATTTTTTTTTTTTTGTAACATCCAATATACCTCATGCTTACTCCTCCTAAATTTCTTAACTCATCTTCTATAAGTGGTTCATTTTACTCCGAATAAGATTCAACATGTCTCTCTTAAGGTCTATATTCATAACATGTCTATATTCATCACCCCTGTGATGAGTGCTACCCCTATAACCTAACTCAATATCCTCCGCTTTATGCGTCGATAACAATTATAGTTTTTATACTGAATCACCTACAATGCAGACTGTTATCCGGGGTTTAGATACTTTTCAGTACTTACAGACAACCATGGAATACAAGAATTTCCATGAGGATTTTTGGGCTTGACCTCCCCTCTTCTCAGTTCATATAGTATACTTATATATCTATATATTTTACCTTGTATTTCTCAGGTTTTCTGTTCAGGATGATCACTAGACCCTTAATCAAACTTCCCAGTTTGCCGGCCTGATAACATTTTCAATATGTTAAAGTTTCAGCATCGAGGTATAGATGTGTGCATCCTCACATACATCTATCTATCCTCAGTTAACCTCCATAGCTCCAACTACTTTCCCAGCAGTTTAAATGGACGGTACACAGATGCTCTGTTCCTGGTATTTTTACATATGCTTACAATCTTACTTCACACAAACTTTTATACTGCCCAGATTGTTATTAGGATTTTCCCCTTATTTGTCTGTTATAACCATTCAACATGTGTGACACTATGGTACAGATTCAACTAGTTCCATGGAAACTAGGAAACAGCTCCTCTTGCTTCACTCCAATGGAGGGAGAGAATACTGAACTGGATAGTTTAGAATCCCTAATGTTAGATCCTCGTACTTTGTTAGGATTCAACTTATACTTACATATGTGTACCATTACCTTTAATAGAATACTGTAAATTCTAAATTTTTTAATTCTTTCCAGTGCAACACAACTGGTTGTGGTTCCCTATTTTCTCTTATTGATCACAGTGAATTCTGTGCCATCATTATTGTTATGATAGATTTAGTTGTTTGGAACTTACTGTTCATGGGTACTGGTTTGTTTTCTGTTTATACACACAGAAATTAAATACTCCTTTAAAAGATAGCCATCTATACCTATACATAGTTATTATATTGGCTGCTCAATTGATCTATCATCTCAAACCTCATCATTACAATGTACTCATCATTACAATGTACTCATCTCTACACCCAACCATTTGTCTCTACTGTCAATAGCGGTAGTTCTAATTACATAAGTTACTGAACCATTAATCCATCTAACAGTTGCATAATGCAACCTAACATAACAATCCATAAATTGCATAAAGGACTATAACATCACAATTTCATAAAACATAAAGGACTATAACATCACGATTTCATAAAACAGGGAGATGTTTAACACAGACTTATAGATATCTCAAAATTTATGCATGCACACCTCTACTATGACCAATCCTCCCAACCTTAGAATCCTCTTTATCTCCCAGGATTCACCCCCGAGCAGAGATCCTCCCCAGCACAGACTAGCCTCAATCTGTTCTGGAGCAGCTTATTTAAGCTGTGCTTTCCCCAAGCCTGTTTCCAATTCTGCGTCCAGAATTTGAGGATGCTTTATTCCTGTTTTGCCTAGGCTTCACATTCTGGGACTCTTTAAAGCTACTATAAGCTTTTCCTCAGTTTTTCCAGCTTTTTCTCACCTCTTCCCAACTACTCCTCTTCATTGGGGAAATTTAGATTTTTCCTCAAAAATATAAATTAGAAATAATTTCTTTCAAGGATTTTTGAAAGATTTGGGGAAAGTCTTTTTTCCTTTTCCATCACCTCATGGATTAGGCATATGATCTCATTTTATCATCTGGTCATAGTGCATACATAATATTTTATTTATTTTTCATAATTAAATAATTAACCACATCCACACAATAATCATCCACTGGGGTCCACTCCCCTTTGTATTTATGTTCAAATGTCTCATTTGAAAAGCATAGAACTTGGGGGTGTTACAGGGTACCTTCATGGTTGGGAACGATATCTATATATGAGAATTATTTCTTCACTTATGTGTCAAAGTCATTATCAAGCCTCAAGACACCTCTACCAGCTTTCATGCCATGGGGAAATTTGAGGATTGACAACTTTTTAAGATGGAGAGAAATTTTGGGATGGATTTTAATAGAGAAACAATGTAAAAAAATTCTTGATAGGAATGCCTCTTCCTAATCTCTTGGTCATATGGATAACATAAGGGCCATGACTAAGAGCTATCTAAAAAGGGCTATAAAGTTGTTTTCTTTCCAGCATTATATTTTTAATTTTGAATGATTAGAGAATGAATTAGAGTCTTGTGGAAACTCCCAATGTAGATAAAATATGGACTTCTATTTATTAACAAGAATTTAGGGAATTGTTGAGTGTTGGGTTAGGAGATTGGGAGATTGGAAGTATTTTCAAATTTATTTTTCCTATCTAATTTTTGTAAAAATCATGTAGGTAGACTCTTGCTTAAAAGGTGATGAGGCCGCCTATTATGGCACAATATGTCAACATATTGATGAAAATAGATTTTTAAAAATAAAAAATAAAAAAATACTACTATATTAAATAAAAAAAAATAAAAATTAAATAACACAATTTAATATTTCACTTAAAATTTTATCAATTTAACATTATTTCTTTTTTTATTTAAACAATAATTAAAATTATATATATATTAATATTATTTATGGACATTATTAGGAATTTGACTTGTGTGATCCATAAATTATGTATCAAATCTTTGGGTGAAAATTACAATAGAGAAATTTGTGTCAACGCGACATTTTCTAAATCGGCATTCTCCACCCCATCGCTATTATCACCGCACAAATATCTTTTTTAACTAATTTCTAAATCAGCATTCTCCATCCCCATCGCTATTATCACGGCACAAATATACTTTCGTAAATAAATTGAATTGAGTTTGAGGTAGGGTTTACTAAAATGAATTTTTTTAAGGTAGGGTTTTACCCATTTCAAAATCCTCATTCCCCGGTCGTTATTATCACAATCATTCTTGTGCGCTAGGCTCCATCTTGGTCGGGTCCAGTTTGGTTGTTTTATAAAGCAGTTTTTATCTATTTATTGCGCCGAGAGGCGCATCTACAGTCCAATATGACCCCGATGTCAGGTATGTCACGTCCTCATACAAAATGTCGGCTTAAGTTTTAAATTAAAAAAAAATAAAAAATAAAAATCACATTGTACTAGAACATATATCAATTTCTAATACAATTATGTATTATTTATATAATTCGAATGGATGTTAAATTATATACGTGAATTTGAATGGATAATAAATTTACCTTTAACAAAAAAAAATACCACATTGAATTTCCAAAATAAGTAAAATTTTAAACATATTTACTCTTTACTAAAGTCAATACCATTTCCTAAATCAAAGGAAAAGAGTTAATTCAACACAAACAATCAAAATCCAAAATCTTTTAATATTTATTTTAATTAAATATTTGTAAAATGAATTTATACTTACTCCTGAGCTATGGTAAATATATAAAAATATATATAAACTAGATGCATGGTAAATAAATAAAAAATATTTTTATATTTATTCCATAAACTTTTATATATTTAAAAAAACTTTAAAAAGAGGTTTTATTTAGATGAAGCCTATGGGACGAATATCATGGGACAAATTAATATTGATACCATGGGCCAAATACCATGGGTAAATAAATAAATATAAAAGAGGTATAAAGAGGTAAGGTAAATAAATAACAATATATCAAATAGGATTATAAATAAAAATGTAATTATATAACAAGCCTATGGGCCAAATACCATAGTAAAGAAAAGGGGTATGGTAAATAAATAAAAATATAAATAAACTAGAGGTATGTTAAGTAAATAAAACCTATTTTCATATTTACTCCATAATATGCTTTATATTTACAAATATTTATGTTCATTAGTTTACATAACTAAGAAGAAAGAGAGAGAGAGAGTTATAAGGGAGAGATGGAGAGAGAGTGTGTATGTTTAGGGGTGAGATAAAGAGACAAAGTAAGATGTATGGAAAGAAGGGGGAGAGAAGAAGTGAGAAGGAGAGAGGGAGGGATATAGTAATGTAGTTGGAGAGAGAGAGGGGTGGAAAGAGAGAGAAAGAAAGGGATGGGGGAAGAGAGAGGATTAGAGAGAGAGAGAGAGAGATATGGGGGAAGAGAGAGGATTGGAGGGAAAAGAGAGAGAGAGAGGTGGGAGAGAAAGGGGGAGAGAGGAATAATGAGAGAGAGGAGGAGAGTGATGGGGAAGAGAGAGTATTGGAGAGAGAGAGAGAGAGAGAGGGATTTAGGGGAGAGAGAGAGAGAGAGAGGAAGGACGAGAGAGAGGAGGAGAGAGGGATCGATAAGAGAGATGGAGTTGGAGGGGGAGAGATGTAGGAAATAAGAAATATAGAGAGTGAAAAGTGGAGAGAGAGAAGGAGTGACAAGGGAGAGACAGAGAGAGAGAGCATGTATGTTTGGGGCTGAGATAAAGAGACAAATAAGGAGAGATGGAGATAATGGGGGAGAAGGAGATATAGGGAGAGAGGGAGGGATATAGTAACATAGTTGGTGGGTGAAGAGAGAGAGAGAGGGGGAGAGAGATATGGGAGAGAAAGGGAAAGAGAGGAAGGAAGAGAGAGGATGTGAGAGAGTGGAGAGAGGGAGGGAAAGAGAGGTGGACTTGGAGGGGGAGGAGGAGAGAGGTAAGAAGAAATAAATAGAGAGAGAGAGAGAGAGAGAGAGAGAGAGAGAGAGAGAAAGAGAGAGAGAAAGTGATAAGGAAGATGGAGAGAGAGGGAGAGAGGGGGAAGATAGAGATATAGATGGAAGGTGAAAAGAGGGAAGAAGAGAGAGATGGGGAGAGGAGGGGATTGAAAAAGAGATTGATATATGTGTGTGTTTAGGAGGGTGAGATAGAGAGACAAAAAATAAGAGATGGAGGGGGATATAGATATGGATGGAGGGTGGAGAGAGGGAAGAATATTTCTCACACTAGATGGATTGATATAAGTAGAGATGGTGATTTGTAATCCTATTTGATTATTTGCACTATATGCATTGATTTTAGTGTAGATATTTATTTCTAATGATATTTGATTACTTGCATTGATTTCAGTGTATAATACAATTTGATTGCTTGCACTGAATTTTTTGATTTCAATTTAGATGTTGATTTATAATTATATTTGATTACTTGCACTAGATGAATTGGTTTCAATGTAGATGATTTCTAATCCTATTTGATTGTTTGCACTAAATGCATTGATTTCATTGTAGATGGCGATTTCTAATCCTATTTGATTTATTTGAGTAAATTCATTGATTTCAGTGTAGATGTTGGTTTCTAGAGAGAGAGAGAGAGAGAGAGAGAGAGAGAGAGATATTAATGGGGGAGAGGGAGAGAAGGGGAAGATAGAGATATAGATGGAAGGTGAAGAGAGGGAAGAAGAGAGAGATGGGGAGAGGGGGTCATTGAAAAAGAGATTGATATATATGGTGTACGAGAGCGCGTGTGTTTAGGGGGGTGAGATAGAGAGACAAAAAAGAATAGATGGAGGGGGATATAGATATGGATGGAGGGTGGAGAGAGGGAGGAATATATCTCGCACTAGATGGATTGATATAAGTGGAGATGGTAATTTCTAATCCTATTTGATGATTTGCAGTAGATGCATCAATTTTAGTGTAGATATTTATTTCTAATGATATTTGATTACTTGCACTAGATGAATTGATTTCAGTGTAGGTGGTGATTTCTAATACAATTTGATTGCTTCCACTGAATTTGTTGATTTCAATGTAGATGACAATTTATAATTATATTTGATTACTTGCACTGGATGACTTAATTTCAATGTAGATGGTGATTTCTAATCCTATTTGATTTCTTTGAGTAAATGCATTGATTTCAGTGTAGATGTTGGTTCCTAGAGAGAGAGAGAGAGAGTGATAAGGAATATGGAAAGAGAGAGAGTACAAAAGGAGGAAAGAGAGATATTAGCAGGGGAGAGGGAGAGAAGGGGAAGAGAGGGAAGAAGAGAGAGAGGGGGAGAGAGGGTGATCGACAAAGAGAAATATATATATGGAGTGCGAGAGCGTGTGTGTTTAGCGGGGTGAGATAGAGACAAAAAAAAAGAGATGGACGGGGATATAGATATGGATGGAGGGTGGAAAGAGGGAAGAATATTTCTTGCACTAGATGGATTGATTTAAGTGGAGATGGTGATTTATAATCCTGTTTGATTATTTTCACTAGATCCATCGATTTTAGTGTAGATATTTATTTATTATGATATATGATTACTTGCACTAGATGCATTGATTTCAGTGTAGGTGATGATTCCTAATACTATTTGATTGCTTGCACTGGATGTGTTGATTTCAATTTAGACGTCGATTTATAACTATATTTGATTGCTTGCACTAGATGCATTGATTTCAATATAGATTATTCCTAATACTATTTGATTGTTTGCACTAAATGCATTGATTTTAGTGTAGATGGCGATTTCTAATCCTATTTGATTGCTTTGAGTATATGCATTGATTTCAGTGTAGATGTTGGTTTCTAATCTTATTTCATTGATTGCATTAGGTGCATTGATTTCAATGTAGAAGTTATTTTCTAATCTTATTTGATTGCTTGCATTAAATGCATTGATTTCAATTTATATGTTGATTTATGATTTGATGTAATTGGATATATGACGGTACATTAATATTAAAGTGATTGGATTAACAATATGCATTGATTTTAGTGTAAGCACAAAAAGTTTTTAACAATGTAGATTGATTTTTGTGTTATAATAATTTAAGCTATTAATATTAGAGAGCAAGAGAGACAAGGTATCATGTTAACTACAACAGATCGAGCTAAAGATTTAAATTTTCTTTTTCATATAATCGATATGAAAAGATAACAAAACTAACAAGGGAGGAAATAAGAATAGTAGAAGAAAATAGTTTGAGATTGATTGTGACATGAGTATGTTCTTATTGTTCTCATTTTCTATCTTTCAACACTATTATTGTCACGTTGCATTTAAAAAAAATATTTCATCATTTTTCATCATTATAGTTATTAACAATAATTATCATCTCAACGAACTGAGGTAACTAAGAAAATTTAAAATTAAAATGACCAAGTTAATCTTAGAAATATTTAGCATATTTAAAATGATTATATTAATATTTGATATATTTACATATTACTGATAAAATTAATCATACCTTTGATAGATTTTCCTTAGCATCACACGACTGAAACGAGCCTAGATCCATCTTACATCTCAAAAATATACAAAAATTTTAATAATCTGGAAAATGTGACATTGATGCCTCCTACTGGAACCAGCCTAGATCCATCTAACTCTGGATCTATCATGCACCGAGAGGGATCAAATCTCTTGAGGTGCAAACCTATTTTTTGGGTGGAACAATTTTTCTTTTCTAGCTCGTAGATATGAAGAGGAGGGAGTTAGGGGAGAAGGGAACAGTTAGGTTAGGAGTGATTAACAGGAAAATTGAAGGAAATATGGAAGGACGAGTTCGATGTAGTGTGGATGATGCAAGATGGACACAAGGAGAAGATCAATATAGTGCAGGCAATGACGAATAGATCACGCCTGGATTTGGAGAGCTGTTTGGCAGCAACAGGGCTTGTAGTTGGGGCACGAAATGATGGAATTGATGGAATCAGTGATGATGCAGACAATGGAGGAGATGAACAGATCGTGCTGGGATTTGGAGAGCTGTCGGCAGCAACAGGGCTTGTAGTTGGGGAACCAAGAATCGATGGAATCAGTGATGATGCAGACAATGAAGGAGATGAACACATCGCACTGGGATTTGGAGAGCTTCCGGCAGCAACAGGGTTTGCAGGAAATGATGGAATCGATGAGTTATTTAATTTGGAAGAACTGAGGCGTCCCTTGCCAATTGTGATAACAGATGATGAGGATGAAATATGTGAAGAAGAAAGTGCAATTCATGTAGGGATCGTTGAAGAGGAGACGAATGATGAAAATCATTCAGGGCTTCTTGAAGATGAGGAAGATGATGAGATAAGTGAAGAAGAATTAAGAGCAAAAATATTGTAGTATTGGTGTGAACCAATCTAAACGGTCATGTATTATTTGCATGTCAAGTTTTATGAAGGACGATGGCAATCAAAATACCAGAAATCGCAATCGCATTGTTTACCATGATCTTTCTCACATCGCTCACCTGTCCCGTGTGTCTAATTGCACTACACTTCAGTGCTAATCCGGCCTGATTATTGCTATTATAAACAACATTTTATGACATTATGGATTTACTAGTTTATGGATTTACTCATTCTGCACCATAATTTTTCATTAACAAATCTCAATTATCTATGCATTTCAATGTTTGATTTATCTTTTTCATTAATGAAATTTTTATTTATTTATTTATATCCACAGCACACAAAAATGAAGTTGTACAATAACTACTATTCTAGTAAAATTCGTTCATTGTACAAAATATAACAATGAAATTGCTGAAGTTGGGGTCTGCATGGTTTATGGTCTTTTTTGGGGGGTTTACTCTCATTACTCACAAAATGCGGGTTATAACAATGAATAGGCTGAAGTTTAGATTTTTTGGTTTTGAGGTTGGATTCATGGTTTATTGAAATAATGTAGATGCTTTGGGTCAACTCAATTTCAAATCTATGTACAACATTATTTGAATTCTTACAAATGTGAATTATAGATGTATATGTGAAAGATATATGTAGATACAAAAATTTATCATAGAAGGGTTGGTAGGAAAAATTCTCGGGTTGTAATTTTTCATTTAATAACTAGCATTGAATTCTCAGAGCATTGTAATTGGGTTACACTAAACAATTCTCTCTTCTCAAAAATTGTTTTAACACCATCATTTCATAGGTATTTCATTCTTGACTAGATCTCGCTTTAAAGAAATATTGTGATCTAGAAATAGGTATAGCATGTCTTATAAGCCTGCCTTGAATTTTAAGAATCTCTTGGATTTTCCTATAAAACACCAATGAAAAAAACGGATGGAATATTTATATCTATTTTTTTTTTAAATATTATACTTATTAAGAAATTTTGTGATATTTGAATTTTAAAAAGTAGCACGCCATATTCCTTTTAGTAGTGAAAATAATCCAAACCGGTAGAGATGATGCGGTGCGATCACTTCAAACGGATAGAAAGCAAACGGGCTAAAAATGCCCTGGCACTTCCCTCCAAACGGCTAGGGTAGGGAGGACGTGTCAAGGCCACTCACTAATTAGCCGTTGTTTAAAAAAGCTATGAGGCATAGTTATATAATGAGGGTTTTGATTATGTTGTTCTGGTTGAAAATTCAAAGGAGGAGAAGGACGGTGACATTGCAGGTGAATGGAATTAAGATGATGCCCTAGCCATCATGGGAGAGGAGGATGCGCCCATTGGCACTCGCCTTGTCCACGCCATTCAATGTCTCCCAGCCGATATGAATCCCCTGGATGTCTGGTTAAGCCCAGAAGTAGCTCTCTCAATTAAGAGTGTCTCCGACAACTAGTTCCATGAGTTCAGACATTCTTTTTGTTAGCTCCTTTGTAAAGTTATTTGTAGATGAAGAGAAGGGAGTTCGGGAATAATTAATTTTTAGAAGGATAAATAGTAATGGTTTATATTCATTTCAGTAAATTACAGCTAGGTTTGCAGGTCTTCCTGGATTTTTACGATTAGATTTGGGTTTTCTTGGATTTTTAATTTTGATGGTTCAGCCAACATGTAGGTTTCTTTGGTAATTTTTTTTGTTAACGGGTTGTTCTTGAATCCAATCTTGTTGCCCTGCTGGACAAGATCGAACCAACAACCTTTCTGAATCTTCGCCATTTTCTCCAATATTCCTCCCACCTTCGACATTTTCTTCAATATTCCTCCCACCACGTTCTGCATTGATGGTGAGATTTCCACATGCACTTTCAGATTTTATTTTCATAAATAAAAAATTGCTCGAAGAATTTAGATTTCCTTGGCTGCAAAGCTTCCCACAAGGTGGTGTTCATCACGGATACCATTTGTTAGACGACCTATGCGGTGGATTAGTGAAATTATTATTCTCTCAAGTTTTTTTTTCGAGACAACCAAAAAGAATATAGGCAGATGGAGCGCGGCCCACTAAGGCCCCATGTTCCATTACTCCTCTGGAATACGAGCTTTGATGCTTGCATTGGAATTTAGGAAAGCTAGCTCAAGTTTCATGGTTATGAGCTAGGTATTGTGATATTTTAGAGCCGACATCTTAATTTTGCTTCACGATTCTGGGGTATAATTATGACGTTCCTCTCGGCTCTACGATTCTATTAGTTTCTAGTGGGATGTCATTTTTGGATCTCTCTTGGAAGGGTCTGCAGAGCAGTAGTTGATATGATCATTCCCTCGGGAATATTATGGCACACAAACATGATCTCTGTTCCTTTTTTCCATTTCTGTATAGTTTTATGAGATTAATTTAATCATATTATTAAAAGATTTGATTGATAAGGTTTGGGCTTTCTTTTAATTGCTTTCTTTTAAGGTTTGCACCTTCTTTTAATCAACTGGTCTCTGTGTCAGGTACTACTAAAATCAACCTGCAAGGTCTCACAGGAAACCCAGACCCTCAAGAAACCCGGATCATTGGTTGTAAACAAGATCCTCGAGAAACCTAATTTTTCTGTGGATGCATAATGTAAGTTTCTGCCTCTTCGTTTTGTGTTTCTTGAATTAAAAGTCTCAAGTAAACCCATTTCAAAGAATTATAGAATTTATTTTTTCATTTTTCTTTTTCTGGTGGTTCTATAATTTTCGAATTAATAGTGGTTTGTAATATCACTTATCTTTTTTGGATTACGACTATATTTTCTTGGTTTACTCTTAAAACAAAAACCAGTCTACTCTGAGTTTTATTATTCCATTTTCCTTCTGTCCTGGGTATCACAGATGCCATAGTTTTTTATTAATTCATATTAGTTGGTGCAATCTCTTTGTCTCTCATTTCTCCGTTGTAATTTAGATATTTCTTTGTTTGATCTATCAAATATCAATCAAATCTTTGGATATACTGAATTTTCTTTGATGTTTTTACGGTACATTTTGAGGATTTTGATTCCATGGATTATATTCAATTTGAATATCAAATATCAAATATCAAATCAAATGTATAGACATATTGATTATATAGATGATATCTAGCTTGAATATTAGTTTATTTTGACTATTTTCAAATAGAAATATTTTAGATATTTATAAATTAGTAAAATAATAAAAAATTCATCATAAGAAGGGTTAGTAAGGAAAAATTCTCGAAATTGTAATTTTTCATTTAACAACTCGCATTGAATTCTCCAAACTTTTGTGTAATTGGGTTACACTAAACAATTCTCTCTTCTCAAAAATTGTTTTAACACCATCATTTCATAAGGTATTTCATTCTTGACTAGATCTAGCTTTAAAAGAAATATTGTGATCTAAAAATAGGTATAGCATGTCTTATAAGCCTGCCTTGAATTTTAAGAATCTCTTGGATTTTCCTATAAAACACCAATGAAAAAAACGGATGGAATATTTATATCTATTTTTTTTTAAATATTATACTTATTAAGAAATTTTGTGATATTTGAATTGTAGCACGGCATATTCCTTTTAGTAGTGAAAATAATCCAAACCGGTAGAGATGATGGGGTGCGATCACTTCAAACGGCTAGAAAGCAAACGGGCTAAAAATTCCCTGGCACTTCCCTCCAAACGGCTAGGGTAGGGAGGACGTGTCAAGGCCACTCACTAATTAGCCGTTGTTTAAAAAAGCTATGAGGCATAGTTATATAATGAGGGTTTTGATTATGATGTTCACAAGTTCAAATTCAAGGAGGAGAAGGACGGTGACATTACCAGAGTGAATGGAATTAAGATGATGCCCTAGCCATCATGGGGAGAGGAGGATCCGGCCATTGGCACTCGCCTTGTCCACGCCATTCAATGTCTCCCAGCCGATATGAATCCCCTGGATGTCTGGTTAAGCCCAGAAGTAGCTCTCTCAATTAAGAGCGTCTCCGACAACTAGTTCCATGAGTTCAGACATTCTATTTGTTAGCTCCTTTGTAAAGTTATTTGTAGATGAAGAGAAGGGAGTTGACGAATAATTAATTTTTAGAAGGATAAATAGTAATGGTTTATATTCATTTCAGTAAATTACAGCTAGGTTTGCAGGTCTTCCTGGATTTTTACAGTTAGATTTGGGTTTTCTTGGATTTTTAATTTTGATGGTTCAGCCAACATTTAGGTTTCTTTGGTAATTTTTTTGTTAACATGTTGTTCTTGAACCGAATATTTTTGCCCTGCTGGACACGATCGGACCAACAAACTTTCTGAATCTTCGCCATTTTCTCCAATATTCCTCCCACCTTCGACATTTTCTCCAATATTCCTCCCACCACGTTCTGCATTGATGGTGAGATTTCCACATGCACTTTCAAATTTTATTTTCATAAATCAAAAATTGCTCGAAGAATTTAGATTTCCTTGGCTGCAAAGCTCCCCACAAGGTGGTGTTCATCACGGATACCCTATTAGATGACCTATGCAGTGGATTAGTGAAGTATTATTCTCTCAAGTTTTTTTTCGAGACAACCAAAAAGAATATAGACGAATGGAGCGCGGCCCACTAAGGCCCCATGTTCCATTACTCCTCTGGAATGCAGGTCGTGATGCTTGCATTGGGAATTTGGGAAAGCTAGCTCAAGTTTCATGGTTATGAAGCCGAGTATTGACAGTATTTTAGAGGCCGACATCGAGCTGCTTCCACAGTTGCAGAACTATTTATGACGTTCCTCTCTGGCTCTCTGATTCTATTAGGTTTCTAATGGGATGTCATTTTTGGATCTCTTGGAAGGGTGTAGTATTCGTTGATATGATCAATTTCTCAGGAATATTACGGCACACAAACTTGATCTCTGTTCTTTTTTTTCCATTGATGTATAGTTTTATGAGATTAATTTAATCCTATTATTAAAAGATTTGATTGATAAGGTTTGCAGCTTCTTTTAATTTCTTTCTTTTAAGGTTTTCCCCTTCTTTTAATCGACCGATGTTTGTCTGAGGTACTGCCTGCAAGGTCTCACACGAAGTCCAGAAACCCAGGATCATTGGTTGTAAACAAGACCCTCAAGAAACCTAATTTTGCTCTGGACGCTAAAGGTAAGTTTCTGCCTCTTCATTTTGTCTTTCTTGAATTAAAAGTCTCCAAGTAAAACCCATTTCAAAGAATTATTGATAGGTTTTTTTTTCCTTCATTTTTCATTCTTTAGTGGTTTTATAATTTTCGGATTAATACTGTGTTTGTAATAGCGCCTATTTTTTTTGGATTACAACTATATTTTCTCTGTCTACTCTCAAAACAAATCCAGTCTATTCCTTTCAGTTTTATTATTCCATTTTCCTTCTGTTCTGGGCTATTACACATGTCATAGTTTCTTCTTAATTCATATCAACTGGTGTAATCTCTTTGTCTTTCATTTCTCTGCTGTAATTTAGATATTTCTTTGTTGAATTTATCAAATATCAAATCAAATCTCTGGATATTCTGAATTTTCTTTCATGTTTTTTTAAATATGTTTTGAAGATTTTGATTCCATCTATTATATCCCACTTGAATATCAAATATCAAATAGCAAATCAAATATATAGACATATTGATTATATAGATGATATCTAACTTGAATATTAGTTTGTTTTTAATTTCTTTTCAAATAGAAATATTTTGAATATTTATAAATTAGTAAAATAATAAACATTGTCCTTTAAATTTTACAAATGAATCTATCAAAATAATTATGTATTTTCATCTATAAAACAAATTCTTAGAACTAAATAAGGAAATTGGAGAATTAGGTTCTCACTAATTCTATTTTTATTTATAAATTAGTTTTTCGGAGCTTTCTAATAACCAGAAAGTTAAACCATAAGGATTGGTTGGTTAGCTTTATAGTTTTGTGAGTCTTTTTCTCAATTGAATTGAATTGGATATTGGATCAAATAAGAGAAGAAAATAAGGAAATTGAGAAATAATTCTATTTTATTTATAAATTATTTTTTAGTAGCCTTCTAACAACCAGAAAGTCAAACCACAAGTTTTGATTGATTTGCTTTATAGTTTTGTGAGTCTTTTATTTCAATTAAAAATATTAGTTGACTTAGCATGTGGTTCTTAAAATCAATTTTGGATGATTTGCATGTAAGTCTTTTTTTTCTCAATTGAAAGTATTAGTTGACATAACATGTGGCTCTTAAAGTCAGTTTTGGATGACCTTTTCCAATAAATAACTATTTTTTTCTAATAATTTAGATGAGATTATTGGATTTCTCAAAATTATTTTCAATTATGTTTTTATGTTTTACCATTATGTTTTTCATTTAAAAATATTTTCTCATATTAGATTTTGTTTTTACATTATTACTATGGTTAAATTCAATGTATTGTAAATTCTATTTTCATACATTGAGTTTATTTTAAAGAAATTTTCTTATATTTAAACTTTTATTAATAGCTTTTAATTTATTTTGTTTTTGAATGATTTCTTCATTAATATTCTAATATAGAGTAAAGTAAGGTAAGCTTGAGTAACCTAGCCTAGGCTATCACATAATAGACTAAGGTAAGCTAGGCTAGAATAGGCACTAGGTTAGGTTAGGTTAGTTTAGGTTAGGTTAGGGTAGGCTAGGGTAGGGTAGGGTAGGGTAGGATAGGATAGGTTAGGTTAGGTTAGGTTAAGTTAGGATAGGATAAGTTAAGTTAAGTTAGGCTAGGCTAGGCTAGGCTAGGCTAGGGTAGGGTTGGGTAGGTTAGGCTAGGCTAGGGTAGGGTTGGGTAGGTTAGGCTAGGATAGGATAGACTAGGTTAGGTTAGGCAAGGGTAGGTTAGGATAGGCTAGGTTAGGGTAGGATAGGTTAGGATAGGATAGGATAGGCTAGGCTAGGCTAGGTTAGGATAGGCTATAGTAGGGTAGGGTAGGGTAGGCTAGGATAGGGTAGGGTAGGGTAGGGTAGGTTAGGATAGGATAGGACAGGACAGGGTAGGGTAGGGTAGGGTAGGGTATGTTAGGATAGGATAGGATAGGATAGGATAGGCTAGGGTAGGGTAGGTTAGGCTAGGTTAGGATAGACTAGGTTAGGTTAAAGGCTAGGTTAGGTTAGGTTAGGATAGGCTAGGTTAGGGTAGGTTAGGATAGGATAGGCTAGGTTAGGATAGGATACGATAGGATAGGCTAGGCTAGGCTAGGCTAGGGTTAGGGTAGGGTAGGGTAAGGTAGGCTAGGCTAGGCTAGGGTTACACTAGGGCAAGGGTAGGTTACGGTAGGCTAGGCTAGGTCACGATATGATAGGGTTAGGGTTGGGGTTAGGGTAGGCTAGGCTAGGTCACGATATGATATGGTTAGGGTTAGGGTTAGGGTAGGCCAGGCTAGGCTAGGGTTCGGGTAGGGTAGGATAGGGTAGGATAAGATAGGATAGGATAGGATAGGCTAGGCTAGGCAATGGTAGGCTAGGCTAGGCTAAGCTAGGTTACATTAGGCTAGGCTAGGCTAGGCTATGCTAGGAAAGGTTAGGCTATGTTAGGTTAGGTGAGGATAGGATAAGTGAGGATATGCTAGGTTAGGTGAGGATAGGATAGTTTAGTGTAGTCTATCCTAGGAAAGGCTAGGCTAGGTTAGGTTTAGGGTAGGCTAGCCTAGGCTAGGCTAGGCTAGGCTAGGGTTAGGCTAGGCTAGGCTAGGCTAGGGCTGGGCTAGGCTAGGCTAGGCTAGGATAGGATAGGTTAGGTTAGGCTAGGTTAGCCTACGCTAGGTTAGGCTAGGTTACGCTAGGCTAGGTTGGTTAGGCTAGGCTAGGCTAGGCTAGGTTAGGTTAGGTTAGGCTAGGCTAGGCTAGGCTAGGCTAGGGTAGGTTAGGATAGGATAGGGTAGGTTAGGTTAGGCTAGGGTAGGCTAGGGTAGGTTAGGTTAGGTTAGGTTAGGTTAGGTTAGGATAGGATAGGATAGGGTAGGCTATGGTAGGGTAGGGTAGGGTATAGTATGCTAGGCTAGGCTAGGCTAGGCTAGGTTATGTTAGGGTAGGGTAGGTTAGGCTAGGCTAGGTTAGGTTAGGGTAGGCTGGGTTAGGATAGGCTAGCCTAGGCTAGGCTATTCTAGGCTAGGTTAGTTGATAGGGTAGGATAGGATAGGATAGGATAGGGTAGGGTAGGATAGGATAGGCTAGGCTAGGATAGGATAGGCTAGGCTAGGCTAGGCTAGAATAGGCTACATTAGGCTAGGCTAGGCTAGGTTAGGCTAGGTTAGGCTAGGTTAAGTTAGCCTAGGCTAAGCTAGGTTAAGCTAGACTAGGCTAGGCTAGGGTACGTTGGGCTATGCCTAGGCTAGGCTAGCCTAGGCTATGATAGGATAAGATAGGTTAGGTTAGGTTAGGTTAGGTTAGGTTACGCTAGGCTAGGTTAGGTTAGGTTAGGGTAGGTTAGGGTAGGGTAGGTTAGGTTAGGCTAGGTTAAGTTACATTAGTTTAGGTTAGGTTAGGCTAGGCTAGGCTAGGATAGGGTAGGCTAGGCTAGGGTAGTGTAGGTTCGACTAGGCTGGGCTAGGCTAGGCTAGGGTAGGTTAGGTGAGGATAGGATAGGTTAGGATAAGATAGGTTAGGTTAGGCTAGGCTAGGCTAGGCTAGGCTAGGCCACGCAAGACTAGGCTAGGCCACGCTCGGTTAGGCTAGGCTATTCTACTTTAGGCTATGCCAGATTAGGCTAGGCTAGGCTAGGCTAGGCTAGGCTAGGCTAGGCTAGGGTAGGCTAGGTTGTGGTAGGCTAGGGTAGGCTAGGCTAGGGTAGGCTAGATTAGGGTAGGCATGGCTAGGTTAGGCTAGGCTAGGGTAGGTTAGGGTTAGGCTAGGCTAGGCTAGGCTAGGCTAGGCTAGGCTAGGCTATGTTAGGGTTAGGCTAGGCTAGGCTATGCTAGGCTAGGCTAGGGTAAGGTACAGTAGGGTAGGGTAGTCTAGGCTAGGCTAGGCTAGGTTAGGGTAGGCTAGGATAGGTTAGGTTAGGCTAGGCTAGGCTAGGCTAGGCTAGGATAGGCTATGATAGGTTAGGCTAGGCTAGGCTAGGTTAGGCTAGGCTAGGCTAGGTTAGGCTAGCTTAGGTTAGGCTAGGCTAGGCTAGCCTAGGTTAGGTTAGGTTAGGCTAGGCTAGGCTAGGATAGGCTAGGCCAGACTAGGTTAGGCTAGGCTAGGCTAGGGTAGTCTAGGCTAGGCTAGGCTAGGCTAGGTTAGGCTAGGCTAGGCTAGGCTAGGCTAGGCAAGGATAGGCTAGGTTAGGTTGGGCTAGGCTAGGTTAGGTTAGGTTAGCCTAGGCTAAGCTAGGCTAGGCTAGGCTAAGCTAGGCTAGGCTAGGATAGGATAGGTTAGGCTATGTTAGGCTAGGTTAGGTTAGGCTAGGCTAGGCTAGGCTAGGTTAGGCTAGGCTACGTTAGGCTATGCCTCGCTAGGCTAGGCCATGTGAGGCTATGTTAAGTTAGGCTATTCTGGGCTTGGCTAGGCTAGGTTAGGCTAGGCTAGGCTAGGCTAGGCTAGGGTTAGGGTAGGCTAGGGTAGGCTAGAGTAGGCTAGGCTAGGATAGGGTAGGATAAGCTAGGGTATGATAGGCTAGGCTAGGATAGGATATGATAGGATATGATAGGTTAGGTTAGGTTAGGATAGGATAGGATAGGATAGGATAATCTACGCTCGGCTATGCTAGGCTACACTAGGTTAGGCTAGGTTAGGCTACGATAGGATAGGATAGGATAAGATAGGATAGGATAGGTTAGGTTAGGTTAGGTTAGGTTAGGATAGGATAGGATAGGATAGGTTTGGTTAGGTTAGGTTACGATAGGATAGGCTAGGGTAAGATAGGCTACACTAGGCTACACTAGGTTAGGCTAAGTTAGGGTAGGCTAGGCTAGGGTAGGCTAGGGTAGGCTAGGTTGAGGTAGGTTACGGTAGGCTAGGGTAGGCTAGGGTAGGCTAGGATAGGCTAGGCTAGGCTAGGCTAGTCGATGCTAGGATAGGATAGGATAGGATACGTTAGGTTAGGGTAGGATAGAATAGGCTATGCTAGGCTACGCTAGGATACGATAGGTTAGGCTACAATAGGATAGGACAGGACATGATATGATAGGATAGGATACGATAGGTTAGGATAGGATAGGATAGGATAATATGATAGGATAGGATAGGATAGGATAGGATAGGATAGGATAGGACACGATATGATAGGATAGGATAGGATAGGTTAGGTTAGGATAGGATATGTTAGGATAGGATAGGATAGGATAGGATAGGTTAGGATAGGAGAGGATAGGATAGGATAGGATAACCTCCACCAATTATGTGAAACACTTAGTTGCCAGAATCCACCTGTACCCATGGCTCGAGTTATCCCTGAATTCACCAATAAAATAAAAACCCCATTATTGGAAGGGCGCATCCACAACAAAATTTATTAAAGTCATGGAAGCTAGTTGTTATTTTCCAAAAAATAATTGCCATGGTTGACATATTTTTACAAAGTTAAACGTCTTATGTATCAACCAATGGTATTCATGGTGGTATTGTAAGTGACATCCACCCATGGTATTTATCCACCCATGGTATTTCAAGTCACATCTACCCATGGTATTTACCCACCCATAGAATATACTTATGACATTGTAACTAAAAAATACTATAAGTAATAAGACTATAAATAATAAATAAAAGTGGACAATATAGGGAAGAATATTGAACCTATAATTATTGTTGTTATTTTTGTTATTTACTATAATTAGATGTGGAAAATGATGAAATTTAATGGTGTAAATATTAGTCATTCAAATTCATCTCTCATAAATGTGGCAACATGCATAAATCTTAGGAAACTTAACCTCTCATATGTACTTTCTATTTGTGGATTCACAACCCTATTATAGAACTTTTTTTTAGTTGTGAATTGAAATAAAGATGTTATATTTATCTTATTGCTTGGTAGTTATTCTCCTTCATGAGAGCATGTACATAAAAAAAAATTTCCAGTTCACTTCATCCATGATTATGAAACATAGCATTTTTAAATTGTGACATGAAATAGAGCTTATTATAGTTTACCTATAGCTTGGGCATTATTCTCCTTTAATGGAGCACATACCTAAAGCAAACGGGCGATCACTTCAACCAGCTAGAAAGCAAACGGGCTAAAAATGCCCTGGCACTTCCCTCCAAATGGCTAGGGTAGAGAGGACGTGTCAAGGCCACTCACTAATTAGCCGTTGATTAAAAAGCTATGAGGCATAGTTATATAATTAGGGTTTTGATTATGATGTTCACAAGTTCAAATTCAAGGAGGATGTCACGCCTCCCAAACCCAGGTTCTTACCCATATATCATAACTTAGATATACTCGTCTTTTTTCACCAACTAACAAAAAAAACTGCTTATTGAATCCATTTCAAATTCATACGGTTATCCAGGATTTTATTCTTTTGAGTAATTATAGGCAGACATGGGAATATAAGAATTTCTCAAACTTTCCAGTTTGCAAGCCTTATAAAATTTTCAACATTTTAAAGTGCAGCATCGAGGTATAGATGTATGCCTCCTCGCATACCTCTATCTATACTCAGTTAACCCCCATAGCTCCAACTACTTTCCGAGCAGTTTATATGGACAGTAAACAGATGCTCTTTTCATCGTATTCTTACATATGCATACAATCTTCCCTCACACAACTTTTATCACACAATGGATGTGCAAGTAGGATTTCCCCTTATTTTACTGTTACAACATTCAACATGTTTGACACTCTGGTGCAGATTCAACTATTCCATGGGAAAACTAGGACACAGATCCTCTTTGCTTCAATCAAATAGGGGAGGATACTGAACTGAATAGTTTAGACTCCCTAGTGTTAGATCCTCGTACTTAGTTAGGCTTCAACTTCTTCTTTCATATGTTTACACTTACATTTAATAGAATAATTTAAATTCTTAGTTTTACAATTCTTTCCATTGTAACACAACTGACATACTGAACCCCATACTGCTATCACAGGGTTGTTGTTTCCTACCTTCTGTGATTGGTTACAGGGAATTCTGTGCCATCAATATTGTTATGATAGGTTTAGTTTTTTGGTACTTGCTGTTCATGGTTACTGTTTTGTTAACATTTTCTGTCTATACACACAGTAAGTTAATGTTCCTTTGAAAGACAGCAAGCTACACCTATACATAATCATGAGATTAGCTGTTCAAAGGATCTACCATCTCTAACTCCATTACTACAAGGTACTCATCCCCATACTCCAACCATTTGTCTCTGCTATCAATAGATTTGGTTTACAATTACATGAGTTACTGAACAAATAATAAATCTAAAATTTTCATAATGAACCATAACATAACAATTCATAAATTGCATAATGAACCATAACATCACAATTCATAAAACAGGGATATATTTAATACAGACTTACAGAAATCTCCAACATTAGGCATGCATACCTCTACTATGACCAGTCCTCCCAACCTTAGAATCCTCTTTATCTCCCAGGATTCACCCCCGAGCAGAGATCCTCCAAGAACAAACTAACCTCAATCTGTTCTGGAGTAGCTTATTTAAGCTATGCTTTCCCCAAAGCCTGTTTCCAATTCTGCGTCCAGAATTTCAGGATGCTTTATTCCTGTTTAGCCTAGGCTTCCCATTTTGGGACTCTTTAAAGCTACTTTAAGCTTTTCCTCAGCTTTTCCAGCTTTTTCTCACCTCTTCCCAACTACTCCTCTTCATTGGGGAAATTTAGATTTTTTCCTCAAAATCTAAATTAGAAATAATTTCTTTCAAGGATTTTTGAAAGATTTGGGGAAAGTATTTTTCCTTTTCCATCACCTCATGGATTAGGCATGTGATCTCACTTTCTCATCTGGTCATAGTGCATACATAATATTTTATTTATTTTTCATAAATAATTAGTTAACCACATCCACACAATAATTATCCATTGGGGTCCACTCCCCTTTGGATTTATGTTCAAATGTATCATTTGAAAAGCATAGATCTTGGGGGTGTTACATATTCCCCCTCTGAAAATAAACACCGTCCTCGGTGTTGACAAGTATCTACTTAGTTTATTTTGAACATAATTATGAATTTTGTTCCATCATCTTAGCTTCTCTGTTCCATGTAGCTTTTCAGCAGTAAGGTGCTCCACTGCACCTTTACTCTAGCTACTGTTTGATTTCACAATTTCCATTTCTTCCCGCTTTCATCTTTGAAGCGACTCTGGAAGGAATTTCTTCTTCTGGTTCCACCTGGACCACATCCAAATCGGTTCCACCTGGACCACATTCCAATCAATCATGTGAGAAGCATCATGTACAAAAATTATATTTTTTCAACAAGGAGACATGAAATTCATCATAAATTTTAATATGCAAGGGGGAGGCTAGTTTTCCCCCTTTTTCAACACCTTCCTTGGTGTTACACTTTAACGTTGATTTTTTTTTTCCACTTTGACAAAGATTTCTTCTTCGTCTTTGATTAGTTTCCAGCAGAGTACTCTTCTGCTTCCACTCTATTTACTGATGCTTTATGCAGTTGGTTTTCTTCCTACTTCTTTGCAAGAAGTCTGTCTGGAAGATCTTTTATTATGTTTTCTCTGTCCACAATTCATACAACTGTAAGTAATGTCAGATACATACAATTGATAATTCACAACAACATTCTGCATTTCAATAAACTTAAGAAATTCAGTATATAGGTCAAACCGTTCAGGTTCATAATAGTTTAGTGCACTTTTAGTACACTACTTATCCTTTCTTGTTTTTCAGTGAGATTCTTTCCTCACGCAACTTGGTCCAGTTCAGTTTTTCTTGATTTTCTAGGTGATTTATCTTCACCTTTTTTTTCTCCTTGTTTCCAGAGTGTACACTTTCCTGTTACACACTTGGCTAAAAAATTTTACACTTTTCGTTAGTACTTATAAATGAAAGAAACCAATTGTATCATATGCATGGTTATGCTTACCCTTTCTCAATTCATAGCTATACCTCCAGCACCTCCACTACCCACAAAATTTTATAGTATGAAGGCATGTAATTACTATCATTCATCACATTCACAAGTATGACTACTTGATAATGTCAAAGATAAATTCGACACAATTTCCCCTTTTTCAAGGAATCACCATAATTTATACATTTACTAAAATTGTCTTTTTTTTTTTTTTTTTTTCCATGCTGTATAATTTCCAATGAAGATTCACCAATTTTTTATCTATATGTGAACTCCACTACTCATTATAAATCAGTCCACGGTTTATATAGGTTTTCAATTCTCCCCTAGCTAGCCCATGTGGAAAATTTGAGTTATCCCTTCATTCACTCATTCATAACTCAATGTATTGGATTTGCATTACATTATTCAATATGCAATGGTCCACAATTACTAAACCATTTATTCACTGTGTTTATAACTCGTATTTACGCTTACCATTTCATTATTTTCCATGAACTAAAATATGCTCCTCACAAAATACTCTAGTCATGACTTAAATCATCTTCGAAGTTTTTCCAATGTCAATATTATTTATTTATTTTTTTTTTCTTAACTGAAATCAATTATCATGCATGACGATATTACATGCGTCCAACTTAACAAAGTTAACATTATAACAATATCACCTATATTTATAATGTTACTTGTAGATTTAGCTTATATCCCACGTGCAATTTCTTTCCTTTTAATCTATCATTTCTCATGATAATAATTATTATTTTATATATATATATTTTTAATAGTTAATTAAGAATTTACAACTCATATTTAACATACCTCTATTAAATATAATTTGTCATTTTTCTATTATCCCCCTTTCTTTCTATGTTCTAATATCAACTTTTCGTCTTCTTTTGTCCAGGTCCAGCTTTGACCTTTCGCCATAACATTTCACCTCCTTCACCAATGGGCTACAACAATCGGCCTTCTTTTGTTCCAATAACTATGATAACACATAGTATTATATAACATGTTAGGAGCGTATATCACCCCACAATTATTCAGTTATCTCCTTTCATACTTCTTATCAACTTATTGTTATAATGAATTCTAATTTAGTTGTCTTAACACTCCCAATTTTTTCTTCAAATTTAATTACATATATCTATTTCTTAACCTTATCTTGAAGGTTAATTTTTCTATAGATATATATCTTTGCACACATAATTATCTATGCTCAATTCCACCACCTTGTATATATATTCAAATAGAGTGAAACTTATAAAATTTTCTTTATAAACTCTTTGTTATATGAACCATGATATTTCATATCATTAAATCCTCCACTCTTTTTCATATATATATATATATAGAACCACTCTATATATATATAATCCTCAATATAACCTAAAATCCACCATGTATATATAAAATCTACCATATATAACTATAATCCACCACATATATAGAATCCACCGTATATATATATATATCCACCCTACATATATATAAAATCCACTTCTTCTAGAATTATTTTACTATCTTAACTTTAATTTAAACTCCACCCTTTTTAAATTAAGCTTTAAAGTCTACTTTAATTAAAAGCCACCTAACAAAAAAGGAATACCTTACCCTTTTCAACTTCTATGATACAAAATCATTTAACCATCCTTTAATTACAACCAAGGAACTAAAGGGATATATAATGTTCGCCTCAACTATGATTATAATATAGTCTAAGGGAGTCGTTATGGACATATGAAACCTTTTTGTCAATCAACGTCAAACAATTTTCCCCACCAATTTATCATTTGAAATTCTGTTTATCATTAACAAATCTCCCAAAATTTTAAACTTCAAGAAACGATGATTAAGCATATATTTGTCATATCTCCCAAAAAAAAAAAAAAATTTCTATGACCACGTATTCCAGTTCCACTTAGCAACTTTCTGTTTCTAGGTTAAATATAATTTACACCTATGGTGATTTTCAGTACCGACGTTCACACCCTTTACTTATTAATTTCACCTAAAGTGCAATATAATAAACACCAATAAAGTGCCATGTTATTAATTCATTTTCCATCCCCTTTTATAACATTCAATATTTTCCATGTGTTATAAAATGCCATGCCTCTCTTAAGGCCCATATGAAGAATCATTTTCTTTCGATTACCCATATGCCACATAGGTGTCAATATATAACCCTATATACAATACACGTATAGAGATGCCAACCCACGTATGGTTATTATTTGATAGAACAAATTCAAAATTGGCATACTTCTATGCATAACCTTTGTATATCTACGTGTCCCATAAATATTTTTAGATTCCTTGATAATACTATGGGCCGCTGCCCATCGATACCTAAACACCTATTCCATATACATATTTGAATGTCACAGGTATCCCTATATATAACCTTTGAAAATTTTCTTGCAATCTCATGTGTGGATAACTCTTCTATGTATGGCCCACATACTGTTATCATCGTTGTAATAGGTTTTAATGTGCTCATAACTGTATATGAGCGGCATATATAAAAGTCTTAACATTATTTGATTGGCGATTGCATATATGGTTATATATATATCATTCGTATTAACCAGTCACACCTAATTTTATAATTTCGTTTAATCGGCCGAAGTATGTAATAATAATAAAATCAGATTTCGCCTCCTGTTTACCCTTATACATATTATGCAGATGCGTTTACACGTACGAGAAAGATGTGGAAACAGGTATAGCGTGCATCTATGATCAGTTCCGCCGAAGTATGGATTAGAGGCACGTTTAAACTTATCATGGTAGACGGTGAACCATCATAACAGGGATTTATTATCAGTCTTGGAGCGCCGCACTCTACCAGGGCAGGTATAATCCCAACCCTGGTCCCGAATTTTGTCGGCGTCTACTTTAGTAATCAACCCTGCAATTAGTTTCATCGCGGCAGGTTATATCATTATGTTTTATATTTTGATGTCATTTTAGGTTTCCATGAGAGTGACCGCCACGCCTCTGGATACCTCCGCGTTACACCATTCATAATGCCTGGAAGATTTCATCGAAATGTAATCTTTTTTTTGTTGGTGACAGCGCATGTACGAGATTGTTTTTGTTATACGCTTAGGACAGTTCGCGTGTACCGGATCAGAATGGTATAGCCACGTTGTTTAGGGTTCTGACGGATATGGACTGTATTGCGATTTCACTCTAATATTTTGAGGGTTTTTGTACACAGAGATAGCGTATTACTCCGGAGGTTGAGGCGCCCGACGCCGGCGCTTGCAGAACGATGTCCCGCTCGAAATCTGCGCGTACCGCCTCTGGTTGCTGATCCAGACTGGCTTGGTACTACGGGAGCTAGAGTCGGCGTCTCAGTACCTCGTCGGCCAGGCTATTGCCTCCACGCGTAGTATGGTGTCGGTTAAGCTGGTTCTCCCAAATCAACTTGGGGATATCTCTGATTTGTTTGGGGCAGTGGGATTAGGGTTTCGCCTACCCTTCCCGTTCATCCTTTCAGCAAAATCTCAACGTATTCTCCTCCTTTTCGCTTTATATATCTTAGCTCGTTGAGCCGCCCCTTAGATTTCATTCAAAGCTGTGTGTTTTTACCTGGTCTAAGAGATTCATCTGATCTCTTTGTTCATTCATGCCTTGGCGGCTGGGGTTAATCGTTGTGACCTAATCATAAAATGAGACCCCATGTGATATGAGGGTCTAAATATACCGTGATATATAGATTTAGATTTACTTGCCGCATCCATTTAATCGCGTCTCATTATGATTCCGTTTTTTTTTATTTGAAACTGTTCTAACAGATGGGACTTCGAGATAAAAATACTTCGAATTTGGAAACAACCCTAATGGTTCTGCATCTCCAATTTGTTGACTGCCCAATTAACAGTAACACGTCGTCTTCCTGTCGACTGCTGGACTTTACAATTAAATCGACGCCTTTAATTTTCGTTCTTAGTTAAAGTATGATTGTTACATATAATTATTTTGTTGTTAACTGCTTACGCATGAAATTGATAGCTCGGTCGAAAAGGTCCATTAAGTATGGATTTAATCCATAGCCCGACTAATTTTCCAAAAGGTTGGAGAAAATTTAGGGTTTGACTTAAGTCTGTAATTATTATAACTACTCACAGTCATGTTTTACCGTAGCTCGCTTTCATAGATATTCGTTGTGCCACATAGGAATCGCATATATACATATTCTTATTTAATATATATATCGATCCTTCACCCATAGACCCTTTTTATATAGGGGATTTGATTCATATAGCAACATCAAATTAGTTTTAATATTTCTGGTTAACATATATGGGTCGTGCTTATAGGTAAGTATGGTACTCATGTAACTATAGTTCATTTTGTTAAAAAATGCATGCATATCATACTTTCCGGTAGAGTAGTTTAAAGGAGTCGATCTTAGTGGTTTCTGAGGGTAGAGATGTGATATGAGGGTCTGAATATACCGTGATATATAGATTTAGATTTACTTGCCGCATCCATTTAATCGCGTCTCATTATGATTCCTTTTGTTTTTATTTGAAAGTGTTCTAACAGATGGGACTTCGAGATAAAAATACTTCGAATTTGGAAATAGCCCTAATGGTTCTGCATATCCAATTTGTTGACTGTCCAATTAACAGTAACGCGTCGTCTTCCTATCGACTGTTGGACTTTACAATTAAATCGACGCCTTTAATTTTCGACGTACCTAGTACGATAATTTCTTATGGTCTCGTTCTTAGTTAAAGTATGATTGTTACATATATTTATTTTTTTGTTAACTGCTTACACATGAAATTGATAGCTCGGTCGAAAAGGTCCATTAAGTATGGATTTAGTCCATAGCCCGACTATTTTTTTCAAAGGGTTGGAGTAAATTTAGGGTTTGACTTAAGTCTATAATTATTATAACTATTCACAGTCATGATTTACCGCATCTCACTTTCATAGATATTCGTTGTGCCACATAGGAATCGCATATATATATATCCTCATTTAATATATATATCGATCCTTCACCCATAGACCCTTTTTATATAGGGGCTTCGATTCATATAGCAACATCAAATTGGTTTTAATATTTCTGGTTAACATATATGGGTCGCGCTTATAGTTAAGTATGGTACTCATGTAACTATAGTGCATTTTTGTTCGTCATTCATATCATATACTTTCCACGAGCCGTGGTTTACAGGGTCGACGTCGTCGAAGGACTTGACAACAGCGGCCAATGGCATAGTTTATTTATTTCTAACCACCCATTATGCTGGTTGATCATACTTTCACCCTGTATGTATTTCCTTTTCACGCTATTGACTCGCATTATAATTCTCGTGCAGCATGTAGTGATTAAATATATGACATTCGTATTTATGTTTTATACTATTAACATATCTGGTTTGTATGTGTATGAGTATCCTTATCTCCTTCCGAATATATAGTTCATTGTATATGTATCTTATTTGCAGTCGAGCCTAAGAGGACCTAAGGGCTCTAGGCCTCGACCCTTGTGAACATATATATATATAATAGAGTTATATATATATGTATTTATATTTTTATTTTATTTTTAATTTTTTTTTTTTTTTTTTTTTTTTTTTGCCTATGCATATGTTCAATAGTTTAATGAATAGAGTTCATTATGCATAGATTTAATTCATAACCCTAAAGTTTCTTCTAAGGGTTAGAAGTGACCTTTAAATTTCAATACATTCTATAATGGCTATAAATGAGGTAACCTTCTTATATTGCAGATTTACTCTTTGGTTTAATAATAATACATATTCTAAAGTCCTCGCTCTAAATTCTTATTTTTCTTTGGGGTATGCCTATAGGTATTCAATAATGCTGTACCAGAGAACCTTAAATATAAATGGAATCTTTGTATATGGTAATTGATTCAGAGACTCAAGATAGATTTAGAAGTGAAATCTGCACACTTATGAATATGTAACACTCATATAGCATGGATTTCATCAATAACCATAATATTTATTTCATGATATAGAGGTGGGTTTAAATTTTCAATAGGCTCCATAAAGGCTACAGGTGCTAGAATACTCCCACCTAATTTATCTGAATGCTATAATATTACTGTAGAGTAGAATTTACTTTTTTATCTAGAAACATGTTGAGTTTCATGTTCTAATGTATTTTCCTTACTCTATCACCATTCTGCTACAATGTTTTTCTATTATACTTATGAGCATAGAATATCACATTTATGTCTACAGGAAGCAGAACAATAATTAATCTTTGCTCGACATCTGCTGTTCATGGTAGTACCATTTTCCCCTTTCCTCTCCATTAACCCGACGTGATCTTTTCTCTTTGTATTAGAATAGTTTCGGTATCTTAAATTTATGAACACTGAAATTTCTTTTACATAACATTGATAGTAGGACAATAGCTAAATACGTCATTATTTCCAGTTTTTAAACCTATTATCGGTTTAACCATTAAGTTTTATGAGCCTCCTCATACTACTCCCATATCAATGTTTCTACTTCATTACCATACGTACGAGTATACACGAAAGTATATCCAAGATAATTGTATACTTGAAGTAATAATTTTAATTTTCATAAAATTTATAACAGTTTACTAGTTCTTTGTGAGCACATATCTTGCCCAATTTTTGAACCTGAGCTCCGATACCATTTGTCACGCCTCCCAAACCCAGGTTCTTACCCATATATCATAACTTAGATATACTCGGCTTTTTTCACCAGCTAACAAAAAAAACTGCTTATTGAATCCATTTCAAATTCATACGGTTATCCGGGATTTTCTTCTTTTGAGTAATTATAGGCAGACATGGGAATATAAGAATTTCTCAAACTTTCCAGTTTGCAAGCCTTATAAAATTTTCAACATTTTAAAGTGCAGCATCGAGGTATAGATGTATGCCTCCTCGCATGCCTCTATCTATACTCAGTTAACCCCCATAGCTCCAACTACTTTCCCAGCAGTTTATATGGATGGTAAACAGATGCTCTGTTCATCGTATTCTTACATATGCATAAAATCTTCCCTCACACAACTTTTATCACACAATGGATGTGCAAGTAGGATTTCCCCTTATTTTACTGTTACAACATTCAGCATGTTTGACACTCTGGTGCAAATTCAACTATTCCATGGGAAAACGAGGACACAGATCCTCTTTGCTTCAATCAAATAGGGGAGGATACTAAGCTGAATAGTTTAGACTCCCTAGTGTTAAATCCTCGTACTTAGTTAGGCTTCAACTTCTGCTTGCATATGTTTACACTTACATTCAATAGAATAATTTAAATTATTAGTTTTACAATTCTTTCCATGGTAACACAACTAACATACTGAACCCCTTAGTGCTATCACAGGGTTGTTGTTTCCTACCTTCTGTGATTGGTTACAGGGAATTCTGTGCCATCAATATTGTTAGAATAGGTTTAGTTGTTTGGTACTTGCTGTTCATGGTTACTGGTTTGTTAACATTTTCTGTCTATACACACAGTAAGTTAATTTTCCTTTGAAAGGCAGCAAGCTACACCTATACAAAATCATGAGACTAGCTGTTCAAAGGATTTACCATCTCTAACTCCATTACTACAAGGTACTCATCCCCATACTCCAACCATTTGTCTCTGCTATCAATAGCTTTGGTGTACAATTACATGAGTTACTGAACAATTAATCAATCTAAAATTTTCATAATGAACCATAACATAACAATTCATAAATTGCAAAAGGAACCATAACATCACAATTCATAAATTGCAAAATGAACCATAACATCACAAGTCATAAAACAGGGATATATTTAATACAGACTTACAGAAATCTCCAACATTAGGCATGCATACCTCTACTATGACCAGTCCACCCAACCATAGAGTTCGTTTATCTCCAGAACTCACCCCCGAGCTGAGATCCTCCCAAAACAGACTAACCTCAATCTGTTCTGGAGCAGCTTATTTAAGCTGTGCTTTCCCCAAAGCCTGTTTCCAATTCTGCGTCCAGAATTTCAGGATGCTTTATTCCTGTTTAGCCTAGGCTTCCCATTTTGGGACTCTTTAAAGCTGCTTTAAGCTTTTCCTCGGCTTTTCCAGCTTTTTCTCACCTCTTCCCAACTACTCCTCTTCATTGGGGAAATTTAGATTTTTTCCTCAAAAATCTAAATTAGAAATAATTTCTTTCAAGGATTTTTGAAAGATTTTGGGGAAAGTCTTTTTCCTTTTCCATCACCTCATGGATTAGGCATGTGATCTCACTTTCTCATCTGGTCATAGTGCATACATAATATTTTATTTATTTTTCATAAATAATTAGTTAACCACATCCACACAATAATTATCCATTGGGGTCCACTCCCCTTTGGATTTATGTTCAAATGTATCATTTGAAAAGCATAGATCTTGGGGGTGTTACAGAGGAGAAGGACGGTGACATTACCAGAGTGAATGGAATTAAGATGATGCCCTAGCCATCATGGGGAGAGGAGGATCTGGCCATTGGCACTCGCCTTGTCCACGCCATTCAATGTCTCCCAGCCGATATGAATCCCCTGGATGTCTGGTTAAGCCCAGAAGTAGCTCTCTCAATTAAGAGCGTCTCTGACAACTAGTTCCATGAGTTCAGACATTCTATTTGTTAGCTCCTTTGTAAAGTTATTTGTAGATGAAGAGAAGGGAGTTGACGAATAATTAATTTTTAGAAGGATAAATAGTAATGGTTTATATTCATTTCAGTAAATTACAGCTAGGTTTGCAGGTCTTCCTGGATTTTTACAGTTAGATTTGGGTTTTCTTGGATTTTTAATTTTGATGGTTCAGCCAACATTTAGGTTTCTTTGGTAATTTTTTTGTTAACATGTTGTTCTTGAACCGAATATTTTTGCCCTGCTGGACACGATCGGACCAACAAACTTTCTGAATCTTCGCCATTTTCTCCAATATTCCTCCCACCTTCGACATTTTCTCCAATATTCCTCCCACCACGTTCTGCATTGATGGTGAGATTTCCACATGCACTTTCAAATTTTATTTTCATAAATCAAAAATTGCTCGAAGAATTTAGATTTCCTTGGCTGCAAAGCTCCCCACAAGGTGGTGTTCATCACGGATACCCTATTAGATGACCTATGCAGTGGATTAGTGAAGTATTATTCTCTCAAGTTTTTTTTCGAGACAACCAAAAAGAATATAGACGAATGGAGCGCGGCCCACTAAGGCCCCATGTTCCATTACTCCTCTGGAATGCAGGTCGTGATGCTTGCATTGGGAATTTGGGAAAGCTAGCTCAAGTTTCATGGTTATGAAGCCGAGTATTGACAGTATTTTAGAGGCCGACATCGAGCTGCTTCCACAGTTGCAGAACTATTTATGACGTTCCTCTCTGGCTCTCTGATTCTATTAGTTTTCTAGTGGGATGTCATTTTTGGATCTCTTGGAAGGGTGCAGTATTCGTTGATATGATCAATTTCTCAGGAATGTTACGGCACACAAACTTGATCTCTGTTCTTTTTTTTCCATTGATGTATAGTTTTATGAGATTAATTTAATCCTATTATTAAAAGATTTGATTGATAAGGTTTGCGGCTTCTTTTAATTGCTTTCTTTTAAGGTTTGCCCCTTCTTTTAATCGACCGATGTTTGTCTCAGGTACTGCCTGCAAGGTCTCACACGAAGCCCAGAAAACCAGGATCATTGGTTGTAAACAAGACCCTCAAGAAACCTAATTTTGCTCTGGACGCTAAAGGTAAGTTTCTGCCTCTTCATTTTGTCTTTCTTGAATTAAAAGTCTCCAAGTAAAACCCATTTCAAAGAATTATTGATAGGTTTTTTTTTCCTTCATTTTTCATTCTTTAGTGGTTTTATAATTTTCGGATTAATACTGTGTTTGTAATAGCGCCTATTTTTTTTGGATTACAACTATATTTTCTCTGTCTACTCTCAAAACAAATCCAGTCTATTCCTTTCAGTTTTATTATTCCATTTTCCTTCTGTTCTGGGCTATTACACATGTCATAGTTTCTTCTTAATTCATATTAGCTGGTGTAATCTCTTTGTCTCTCATTTCTCTGCTGTAATTTAGATATTTCTTTGTTGAATCTATCAAATATCAAATCAAATCTCTGGATATTCTGAATTTTCGTTCGTGTTTTTTTAAATATGTTTTGAAGATTTTGATTCCATCTATTATATCCCACTTGAATATCAAATATCAAATATCAAATCAAATGTATAGACATATTGATTATATAGATGATATCTAACCTGAATATTAGTTTGTTTTTAATTTCTTTTCAAATAGAAATATTTTGAATATTTATAAATTAGTAAAATAATAAACATTGTCCTTTAAATTTTACAAATGAATCTATCAAAATAATTATGTATTTTCATCTATAAAACAAATTCTTAGAACCAAATAAGGAAATTGGAGAATTAGGTTCCCACTAATTCCATTTTTATTTATAAATTAATTTTTCGGAGCTTTCTAATAACCAAAAAGTTCAACCATAAGGATTGGTTGGTTAGCTTTATAGTTTTGTGAGTCTTTTTCTCAATTGAATTGAATTGGATATTGGATCAAATAAGAGAAGAAAATAAGGAAATTGAGAAATAATTCTATTTTATTTATAAATTATTTTTTAGTAGCCTTCTAACAACCAGAAAGTCAAACCACAAGTTTTGATTGATTTGCTTTATAGTTTTGTGAGTCTTTTATTTCAATTAAAAATATTAGTTGACTTAGCATGTGGTTCTTAAAATCAATTTTGTATGATTTGCTTTATGGTTTTGTAAGTCTTTTTTTTCTCAATTAAAAGTATTAGTTGAGATAACACGTGGCTCTTACAGTCAGTTTTGGATGACCTTTTCCAATAAATAACTATTTTTTTCTAATAATTTAGATGAGATTATTGGATTTCTCAAAATTATTTTCAATTATGTTTTTATGTTTTACCAATATGTTTTTCATTTAAAAATATTTTCTCATATTAGATTTTGTTTTTACATTCTTACTATGGTTAAATTCAATGTATTGTAAATTCTATTTTCATACATTGAGTTTATTTTAAAGAAATTTTCTTATATTTAAACTTCTATTAATAGCTTTTAATTTATTTTGTTTTTGAATGATTTCTTCATTAATATTCTAATATAGAGTAAAGTAAGGTAAGCTTGAGTAACCTAGCCTATGCTATCACATAATAGACTAAGGTAAGCTAGGCTAGAATAGGCACTAGGTTAGGTTAGGTTAGGTTAGGTTAGGTTAGGGTAGGCTAGGGTAGGGTAGGCTAGGGTAGGATAGGATAGGTTAGGTTAGGTTAGGTTAAGTTAGGATAGGATAAGTTAAGTTAAGTTAGGCTAGGCTAGGCTAGGCTAGGCTAGGGTAGGGTTGGGTAGGTTAGGCTAGGATAGGATAGACTAGGTTAGGTTAGGTAAGGGTATGTTAGGGTAGGCTAGGTTAGGGTAGGATAGGTTAGGATAGGATAGGATAGGCTAGGCTAGGCTAGGTTAGGATAGGCTATAGTAGGGTAGGTTATGGTAGGGTAGGGTAGGCTAGGATATGATAGGCTAGGATAGGGTAGGGTAGGGTAGGGTAGGGTAGGTTAGGATAGGATAGGATAGGACGGGACAGGGTAGGGTAGGGTAGGGTAGGGTATGTTAGGATAGGATAGGATAGGATAGGATAGGGTAGGGTAGGTTAGGCTAGGTTAGGCTAGACTAGGTTAGGTTAAAGGCTAGGTTAGGTTAGGTTAGGATAGGTTAGGTTAGGGTAGGTTAGGCTAGGATAGGATAGGATAGGATAGGATAGGCTAGGTTAGGATAGGCTAGGTTAGGATAGGATAGGATAGGATAGGATAGGCTAGGCTAGGCTAGGCTAGGGTTAGGGTAGGGTTAGGGTAGGCTAGGCTAGGCTAGGCTAGGGTTACAATAGGGCAAGGGTAGGTTACGGTAGGCTAGGCTAGGTCACGATATGATAGGGTTAGGGTTGGGGTTAGGGTAGACTAGTCTAGGTCACGATATGATAGGATTAGGGTTAGGGTTAGGGTAGGCCAGGCTAGGCTAGGCTAGGCTAGGGTTCGGGTAGGGTAGGATAGGGTAGGATAGGATAGGATAGGCTAGGCTAGCCAATGGTAGGCTAGGCTAGGCTAAGCTAGGTTACATTAGCCTAGGCTAGGCTAGGCTATGCTAGGAAAGATTAGGCTACGTTAGGTTAGGTGAGGATAGGATAGGTGAGGATAGGCTAGGTTAGGTGAGGATATGATAGTTTAGGGTAGTCTATCCTAGGCAAGGCTAGGGTAGGTTAGGTTTAGGGTAGGCTAGGCTAGGCTAGGCTAGGCTAGGCTAGGTTAGGCTAGGCTAGGCTAGGGCTAGGCTAGGCTAGGATAGGATAGGATAGGATAGGTTAGGTTAGGCTAGGTTAGGCTACGCTAGGTTAGGCTAGGTTAGGCTAGGCTAGGTTAGGTTAGGCTAGGCTAGGCTAGGCTAGGTTAGGTTAGGTTAGGCTAGGCTAGGTTAGGCTACGCTAAGCTAGGCTAGGCTAGGCTAGGCTAGGCTAGGGTAGGTTAGGATAGGATAGGGTAGGTTAGGTTAGGCTAGGGTAGGCTAGGGTAGGTTAGGTTAGGATAGGATAGGATAGGATAGGGTAGGCTAGGGTAGGGTAGGGTAGGGTATAGTATGCTAGGCTAGGCTAGGCTAGGCTAGGTTATGTTAGGGTAGGGTAGGTTAGGCTAGGCTAGGTTAGGTTAGGGTAGGCTGGGTTAGGATAGGCTAGCCTAGGCTAGGCTATTCTAGGCTAGGTTAGGTGATAGGGTAGGATAGGCTAGGATAGGATAGGATAGGATAGGGTAGGGTAGGATAGGATAGGCTAGGCTAGGCTAGGCTAGAATAGGCTACGTTAGGCTAGGCTAGGCTAGGTTAGGCTAGGTTAGGCTAGGTTAGGCTAGGTTAAGTTAGCCTAGGCTAGGCTAGGTTAAGCTAGACTAGGCTAGGCTAGGGTACGTTGGGCTATGCCTAGGCTAGGCTAGCCTAGGCTATGATAGGATAAGATAGGTTAGGTTAGGTTAGGTTACGCTAGGCTAGGTTAGGTTAGGGTAGGTTAGGGTAGGTTAGGTTAGGTTAGGCTAGGTTAAGTTACATTAGTTTAGGTTAGGTTAGGCTAGGCTAGGCTAGGATAGGGTAGGCTAGGGTAGGGTAGTGTAGGTTCGACTAGGCTGGGCTAGGGTAGGGTAGGGTAGGTTAGGTGAGGATAGGATAGGTTAGGATAAGATAGGTTAGGTTAGGCTAGTCTTGGCTAGGCTAGGCTAGGCCAGGCCACACAAGACTAGGCTAGGCCACGCTTAGCTCGGCTAGGCTATTCTACTTTAGGCTAGGCTAGATTAGGCTCGGCTAGGCTAGGTTGTGGTAGGCTAGGGTAGGCTAGGCTATGGTAGGCTAGCTTGTGGTAGGCTAGGATAGGCTAGGCTAGGGTAGGCTAGATTAGGGTAGGCATGGCTAGGTTAGGCTAGGCTAGGGTAGGTTAGGGTTAGGCTAGGCTAGGCTAGGTTAGGCTAGGCTAGGGTAGGCTATGTTAGGGTTAGGCTAGGCTAGGCTATGCTAGGCTAGGCTAGGGTAAGGTACGGTAGGGTAGGGTAGTCTAGGCTAGGCTAGGCTAGGCAAGGCTAGGTTAGGGTAGGCTAGGATAGGATAGGTTAGGTTAGGCTAGGCTAGGCTAGGCTAGGCAAGGATAAGCTATGATAGGTTAGGCTAGGCTAGGCTAGGTTAAACTAGGCTAGGCTAGGTTAGGCTAGCTTAGGTTAGGCTAGGCTAGGCTAGGCTAGGCTAGGTTAGGTTTGGCTAGGCTAGGCTAGGCTAAGCTATGCTAGGTTAGGCTAGGCCAGGCTAGGTTAGGCTAGGCTAGGGTAGTCTAGGCTACGCTAGGTTAGGCTAGGCTAGGCTAGGCTAGGCTAGGCAAGGATAGGCTAGGTTAGGTTAGGCTAGGCTAGGTTAGGTTAGGTTAGCCTAGGCTAGGCTAGGCTAGGCTAAGCTAGGCTAGGCTAGGCTAGGATAGGTTAGGCTATGTTAGGCTAGGTTAGGTTAGGCTAGGCTAGGCTAGGCTAGGCTAGGTTAGGCTACGCCAGGCTAGGTTAGGCTAGGCTAGGGTTGTCTAGGCTAGGCTAGGTTAGGCTAGGCTAGGCTAGGCTAGGCTAAGCAAGGATAGGCTAGGTTAGGTTAGGTTAGGCTAGGTTAGGTTAGGCTAGGCTAGGTTAGGCTAGGCTAGGCTAGGTTAGGCTAGGCTAGGTTAGGCTAGGCTAGGCTAGGCTAGGTTAGGCTAGGCTAGGTTAGGCTATGTTAGGGTTAGGCTAGGCTAGGCTATGCTAGGCTAGGCTAGGGTAAGGCACAGTAGGGTAGGGTAGTCTAGGCTAGGCTAGGCTAGGCGAGGCTAGGTTAGTGTAGGATAGGATAGGTTAGGTTAGGCTAGGTTAGGCTAGGCTAGGCTAGGCTATGATAGGTTATGCTAGGCTAGGCTAGGTTACGCTAGGCTAGGCTAGGTTAGGCTAGGTTAGGTTAGGCTAGGCTAGCCTAGGCTAGGTTAGGTTAGGCTAGGCTAGGCTAGGCTAGGTTAGGCTAGGCCAGGCTAGGTTAGGCTAGGCTAGGGTAGTCTAGGCTACTCTAGGCTAGGCTAGGTTAGGCTAGGCTAGGCTAGGCAAGGATAGGCTAGGTTAGGTTAGGCTAGGCTTGGTTAAGTTAGGTTAGCCTAGGCTAGTCTAGGCTAGGCTAAGCTAGGCTAGGCTAGGCTAGGATAGGTTATGCTATGTTAGGCTAGGTTAGGTTAGGCTAGGCTAGGCTAGGCTAGGTTACGCTAGGCTACGTTAGGCTATGCCTCGCTAGGCTAGGCCATGTTAGGCTATGTTAAGTTAGGCTAGTTTGGGCTTGGCTAGGCTAGGTTAGGCTAGGCTAGGGTTAGGGTAGGCTAGGGTAGGCTAGAGTAGGCTAGGCTAGGATAGGGTAGGATAAGCTAGGGTAGGATAGGCTAGGCTAGGATAGGATATGATAGGATAGGATAGGTTAGGTTAGGTTAGGATAGGATAGGATAGGATAGGATAGGATAGGATAGGATAGTCTACGCTAGGCTATGCTAGGCTACACTAGGTTAGGCTACGTTAGGCTACGATAGGATAGGATAGGATAGGATAGGATAAGATAGGTTAGGTTAGGTTAGGTTAGGATAGGATAGGATAGGTTAGGTTAGGTTAGGTTACGATAGGATAGGATAGGGTAAGATAGGCTACACTAGGCTACACTAGGTTAGGCTAGGTTAGGGTAGGCTAGGCTAGGGTAAGCTAGGTTGAGGTAGGTTACGGTAGGCTAGGGTAGGCTAGGGTAGGCTAGGGTAGGCTAGGATAGGCTAGGCTAGGCTAGGCTAGTCAATGCTAGGATAGGATAGGATAGGATACGTTAGGTTAGGGTAGGATAGAATAGGCTATGCTAGGCTACGCTAGGATACGATAGGTTAGGCTACAATAGGATAGGACAGGACAGGATATGATAGGATAGGATAGGATAGGTTAGGATAGGATAGGATAGGATAATATGATAGGATAGGATAGGATAGGATAGGATAGGACAGGATATGATAGGATAGGATAGGATAGGTTAGGATAGGATAGGATAGGATAGGATAGGTTAGGATAGGAGAGGATAGGATAGGATAGGATAACCTCCACCAATTATGTGAAACACTTAGTTGCCAGAATCCACGTGTACCCATGGCTCGAGTTATCCTTGAATTCACCAATAAAATAAAAACCCCATTATTGGAAGGGCGCATCCACAACAAAATTTATTAAAGTCATGGAAGCTAGTTGTTATTTTCCAAAACATAATTGCCATGGTTCACATATGTATCAACCAATGGTATTCATGGTGGTATTGTAAGTGACATCCACCCATGGTATTCATAACCCATGGTATTTATCCACCCATGGTATTTTAAGTCACATCTACCCATGATATTTACCCACCCATAGAATATACTTATGACATTGTAACTAAAAAATACTATAAGTAATAAGACTATAAATAATAAATAAAAGTGGACAATATAGGGAAGAATATTGAACCTATAATTATTGTTGTTATTTTTGTTATTTACTATAATTAGATGTGGAAAATGATGAAATTTAATGGTGTAAATATTATTCATTCAAATTCATCCCTCATAAATGTGGTAACACGCATAAATTTTAGGAAACTTAACCTCTCATATGTACTTTCTATTTGTGGATTCACAACCCTATTATAGAACTTTTTTTAGTTGAGAATTGAAATAAAGATGTTATATTTATCTTATTGCTTGGTAGTTATTCTCCTTCACGAGAGCATGTACATAAAAAAAAATTCCAGTTCACTTCATCCATGATTATGAAACATAGCATTTTTAAATTGTGACATGAAATAGAGCTTATTATAGTTTACGTATAGCTTGGGCATTATTCTTCTTTAATGGAGCACATACCTAATATATTTTAGTTCCTCCAAGATCTTGCAACAAATCATGTTTCCACTATTTCGAGGTGGTAGAAATGCCAAGTTAGTAATGGCACATTACATGAGGAAATTTTCAATATTTAGAGGGCCGAGATCCCAAGGTGACCTGGGCTCATGAATCCATCTACTCAATATATTCTTTTAGGTATTCTATTAAACACATGGTTAACCATACATGGTGGCACAATTTTTTAGATATATTATGGTTAATTTCTCACGTTGTTAAGTGGGGCACATCATTTGCATGGATAGTTTCAAAGTAAATTTATCTTCAGTTCTTTTGTAAAAGTGAACGGATATTTCTCTAGTTTGGTTATAACATAGAATTTTTGAGCTAATTGCATTGTAATTTTTATTTTGATTTTATTGAGAGTGATGTGATTGGTTATGCAATTTGAGTTTACTAAAATATAAATTGAGGAAAGAAAAAATTTCATTAATATTTTTAAACATATTCAAAGTTCAAATAAAACATGATGTAGTATTATGGGACTGAATTTTTGGTTGAATTTTTGTACGGATATTTGTGACTTGACATGGTTTTGACTAGCATCTTGAAAAAATACTAAATGGTGAAATATGAAATTGTTTTTTAGGTCATGCAATGTGATTGGTTATGCAATTTGAGCTTACTGAAGTATAAATTGAGGAAAGAAAAATTTCATTAATATTTTTAAACATCTTCAAATTTCAGATATTACATGATGGAGTATTATGGGATTGAATTTGTGGTTGACTTTTAGTACCAATGTTTTGTGACTTAACATGGTTTTGACTACCATCTTGAACAAAACTATTAAATGGTGAAATATGATATCATTTTTTAGGTCATGCTAGAAGTGTGTCACGTTGAGCTAAATCCAATGATTTATTTTTTTATTAAGTTAAAAATAAGGTCTGTATGATTATATATTTTAAAAATATTATGCCATTATGTGTGGAGTTATTTTTTAAATCAATGTGCATATATGTTATTTTAAGGACTCGCATAACTCTTCGTGTAATTGTTTAAAAGGTGTTAGCTCCATGGAAGAGCACATGCTTTATAAGAAAGAGGTCGGTGGTTCGACTAAGTCAATGAAATATTTGGAAACCAAGATTTATGTTTGTTTAGGCTAACAATCATTAGAAATGCCCCCACACTTGTCTAAAGGTCTCAAAAGAGACAATCATGTGTAATGTCCTATGTGATTTCATGTGACGAGTTAAATGGTTACTAATAGTGAGGATGGAGTGCTTGGGTACCTTCATGGTTGGGAAGGATATCTATATATGAGAATTCTTTCTTCACTTATGTGTCAAAGTCATTATCAAGCCTCAAGACACCTCTACCAACTTTCATGCCATGAGGAAATTTGAGGATTGACAACTTTTTAAGATGGAAAGAAATTTTGGGATGGATTTTAATAGAGAAACAATGTAAAAAAATTCTTGATAGGAATGCCTCATCCTAATCTCTTGGTCATATGGATAACATAAGGGCCATGACTAAGAGCTATCTAAAAAGTGCTATAAAGTTGTTTTCGTTCGAGCATTATATTTTTAATTTTGAATGATTAGAGAATGCATTAGAGTCTTGTGGAAACTCCCAATGTAGATAAAATATGAACTTCTATTTATTAACAAAAAGTTAGGGAATTGTTGAGTGTTGGGTTAGGAGATTGGGAGATTGGAAGTATTTTCAAATTTATTTTTCCTATCTAATTTTTGTAAAAATCATGTAGGTAGAGTCTTGGTTAAAAGGTGATGAGGCCACCTATTATGGCACAATATGTCAACATATTGATGAAAATAGAATTTTAAAAATAAAAAATAAAAAAATACTACTATATTAAACAAAACAAAAAATTAAATAACACAATTTAATATTTCACTTAAAATTTTATCAATTTAATATTATTTCTTTTTTTATTTAAACAATAATTAAAATTATATATATATTAATATTATTTATGGACATTATTAGGAATTTGAATTGTGTTATCCATAAATTATGTATCAAATCTTTCGGTTGTAACACCCCCAATTTGTGTGTGTTGAATTTTTAAAGTTGGAACATTTGAACTTAAATCCTAAGGGGGTGGACCCCAAGGGATAAGCATGGTGTGAATGTATTTGCATATTTTATTTGAGGAAATAAATAAAATGATTGTTCATTTTTACCAAGATGAGAATTAGAGATCACTTGCCAAATCCATGAGGATGGATAAGGCAACAAATCCCCAAAATCTTTCAAAAATCCTTGAAAGAAATTAATTTAGATTGAGGAGGAATCTAAATTTCCCCAATGAAGAGGAGTAGTTGGGAAGGGTAAAGAAAAGGTAGGCTTGAGGAAAAGCTTAAAACAGCTTTAAAGAATCCCTAAAATGGGAAGCCTAGGCAAACAGGAAGAAAAGCATCCTGAGATTCTGGATGCAGAATTAGAAACATGCTTTGGGGAACAATAGCTTAAATAAGTTGCTCCTAAACAGATTAGAGGTTGATCTGATATAGGAGAGGATCTCAGCTCGGGGGTGAGTTCTGGGAGACAGAAGGACTCTAAGGTTGGGAGGTTGGTCAATTGCATGAGTGGTATGTTCTGAAATTTTTGTTATTCTATTTTCTGATGGTATGAATTGGCTACATATAGAAAAATTAATTAAATGGTGTGTTTGATGTTAGTACTACATTTAACAGAATCCATCCTAAGGCATTCACCTTCCAGATTATGTTTAGTTGTAGACCAGAAATCCATAGAGTAGAAACTCCAGAAACTCTAAACCAAGGTTGGTTTAAATCTGAAGTTACTTAGTCTCTACAGATGCTTAAATCTTTCTTTTGTTACTGTAGCTACAAAGCTGATATTCTATGCTCATATGTATGCAAAACCAACTATTGTAGCAGAATTGGAGTTTCATAATATAATTACAACCAGTTGAAAGTAAATACACAAGATTATGACATTTGAAATGGTGGAAAAAAAAAACGAGTAACTCTGCCCTATAGAATTTTTCATAATAATAGCTTTCACTTCTAAATTTACCTTTAGTCTTTGAATCAACTACCATATTCAAAGATTTCATTTATAGCTAAGGATCTCCATACAAGCACTATTGAACATCTATATAGGCATAACACAAAACCTATATAAGAGTGTAATGGTTATTAAAATATCTTGAATACACATAATATCTCTATATCCACTTTTAACCTTGGAAATAAAGATTGTAATAATATAATTCCATTAAAGGTAAAGGCGCACCCCCAAACTTAGGGGCATGATAAAGGTATTGGCATGAAAATAAAATAAAAAAATAAATAACCCTGGAGGCCCCGAGAGGGTTACATAATAGTTCGTTCTACTGTAGTCCAATACATATATATAAATAAACAAATGTCATAAGAGTTAAAAATGCGAAACATATATATATGCATCACATATGAAAAAAAATGAGACATTAAAAACTTATTATACCATGGAAATCGAAAAGTAAATGCGGTGACTTAAGTAGACTTTCCAGCAGAGTGAATCGGAAGAACCAGTTAGGCTGCTTCCTTGGAAATAAACTTTTGATACCCTCTCCATCGAGCTTCAGACCTCGAGTCTCATCGCGTAGAACCGTTTCAATTATAAACGAAACAACTGTGATATAATACTACGAGTTGAACCTGTATACAGTTATAACGATAGGAAATACACGTTCCAGTTAAACCATACGACGGTGCAATCCTATTTATGAATGGTATGCTCCAATTCGTTATATGACAGAGCAAAAGCTTTGAGAAATATTATAACCGGTTTTAGGCATCGACCGTTAAGAGTAGTGGTATAGTGGTGTTGACATAGCTTTTATACGGTTATTCTCAAAACCTTCTATAACAAAACGAACAAGCAGTGATATGTCAGAGCTAACATAGGGGCTGCATGAGACGAGGAAAGCATGGCATATAAATCTCAGAGTAATCAGTTTACTCATAGCGTGACCTCTCAGGCGGCACGCTTAGTTAAGATGGATGTAGTATAAGTACCTGTGTACACTGCAGGAAAAAAAAAGGCACGATTTAATTTTGTCCCTCTGCTACATTTTTCCAGCATACTATGTAAAACGCTAAGCCTAGCAAACATAGGTAAAATATTAAAGACTGAGTAAATGTGTTACGCAGAGGTGAACCGGGTTATTCCTGAGGCATCGAAAGAAAGGAATGTCTCTGCAACTCGAATATTCCAGAGATCAGGAAGATCGGGGATACGAGCCATTCTCGGAATATATCAGTTGGGCTTCCAAAACAAAAACTTTCCATATGCAAGGTTATGAGTGATCAACGACATAATTGTTCGTGTCATCATTAAAACAAGTAAGATAAACGAGAACGAATAGAGAGCTAAATTTAAAGAAATCGGTTACAGGAGACTTGTGGTTATACAGAACTATCCCAGAAAATAATGACAGACAGTGTATTGGCAGTACTACTACCGATCATGGAGCTAGGTTTCGCTACAACAGCAGAACTGAAACTCAAACATGCTCACAGAGTTGAGAGCCGGATGTTAGGACGCGTGCGCACCGCAGAGACTTGGCTGAGAGCCATCTGCGTACCTGAACCAAAGAAAACAAAACAACAACGATGCGTTAGATGTGATAAGGAGGTGGGGAAGCAAACTTTACTCTAATAAGAAACTCCAGAAAGAGGAAAAGCAACTGGAGCAAGAAGCAAATTCTTATTCGAAGAGGGGAGCGTAAACCAGCAAATAATTGTTTACCCATCAGCAATAAACCACGCCCCGAAGTAGCCACCATTAGAAGACAATACAGGAATGAACTAGCGATCTGCAAAAGAACAAACCCTGAAACGTGTAGAGGAAGCACAAAGCAATTTCTGAGAGAGCAATACAAACAGGTATGATCCTGGGCGATGAAGGGGTAAAATAAGAAGTCGAAAACCCTAGATCAGAATCGGTACTCTGTCAGCATTCAGAGGGTGGATCGGTGCATTAAACCTCCACACCCGTTACCTTAAGAAATCCCAAGGGGGATTGTGTTGAGCTACACAGACCTGACAACGAGTCCTGCTCGGAAAAAGATTAATATTATTCTATACCCTCTGTTGTACCTTGCCGTTCTGAATTTTGGCGAAGTGTTGATGCAAACCGCCAAATTGACTTGCCCGACGGCGTCTCCAGTTAGGGCGATACGTGTCAAGTGGTTGTAGGTGTGTTTCCAATTGTGAAAAGTGGATTTCCTGAAGTATGAGTAAGAAACACGCCATAAGAAATCAATCCCACCTGCCGCGCAGAAGAAGTGTACATACACTTTTCTTCCAGCTGAAGAACACAGTACAAAGATGCGTGGCAATCCTCCAACCTCACGTACCCGCAGGCTTCGTATTCAAACCAGAGCGAAGTTAACGTGATACAGGAATTCCCTATCAAACCCCACGGAGTTTCCACATGAGAACCTAGATGCTTAACGTATCTCGGTAAGAGAAAAGAAAAAGAAAACGCTAGAACTCACATGTAACGTGGCGATAGTATCACGGTCACATGAGTCCAACCTAGGAAATGACTGCAATGGGTTGTATCGATCTACATGCTCAACATAGTCATTCTCATAATTATCATTTTCACCCGCAAGTGGACGCTAGTTGTGCAATAATGATTACAAACGGTAAACGACTCCCTTACTGTTCATCCAGCGCAGATAGCCTACGTGAGCCGCGCCTTCATTTCACAAGTAACGATATAAAAGGATAACTATATATATAGAATTGGGGCCGAGTAAAATATTACCCATATATAGATATCTCAATGTTGTAAATAAACAAAATGTTAGGATTATAAAATAAAAGGGTTCGGTGCCATGCAATATATATATGATGATTATATATATATAAGGTGCGGATCTATATTTATGTATATATTGTTAAATATAAATGTACAATATATATATGATGATTATATATATATAAGGTGCGGATCTATATATATGTATATATTGTTAAATATAAATGTACATTGGGCTGATAAATAGTGTTATACATATATATATGGTTTTAAAATTTTATAAACCATAGGTTACAAACATGTCATATTTTGTGATGATGACTATAGCGGTATAGAATTCTCAAGGGAGTAGGTGAGACTTAAATTTTAAACTACAATTTTAATCTAGCTTACATAGATTAAAAAGGATGGTTATCAGGGCCTGACTCAAATGAATATTTACACTTGAGGAGAACAAGAAGAAACACTTAGAGGTGTTACAAAAAAAAATAAAAATAAATAAATAAATAAATAAATTTGGGAGGTGTGACAAATGGTATCGGAGCACCAGTTACAACAGATTGGGCTGTAAATTTTGTGCTCACTGCTTATTACATAATTTGTTTTTTCTGAAGACTATAAACTTTGCTAATATGTGTTGTAAGTGTGTACAGTGAAATGGCTGAAGGTGAGGGAATTTATGTGGATCTGCATGATGAATTTGCTACTCCAGATCCCAATGCCCGGTAATGGGTATGTTGCACGAAGTACATGAAAATTATATTTGGGCGAGAGCCGAAATGACATGTTGTCATCAGCCAGTAAGGAGCAGGAAAAGCTCATCAGAGAACTAACTTCCCGGAACAGCCAGGAAGGCGAAGGTTCCGGAAAGAGAAAGATGGATGAGTCGGATGATGATGATGCTACTAGACATCAACATAAACAGAAAAGAGAATTGCAGGGGGAATTCCGAAAGATTAAACCTCCCTCCTATGATGGGGAGAAGGAAGAAGATGCTGAAGCTTGGTTGCTGAACATGATCAAGTATTTCCAAGTATATGAATATGAGAGCAATCTGAAGGCTAGATTAGTTGTGTATCAGCTACAAGGAAAGGCTACACTGTGGTGGGAAGAGACAAAAATAGTGCATGCCATTGATGAAAAGACAGTTATTTGGGAAGATTTTCAGACTAAGTTCAAAAGTCGTTATTTAAATGAACGATATTATGATGATAAAGCAAAAGAATTCCATGAACTTAGACTAGGACAGCTCACTATTGATGAGTTTTTCACTAAGTTTACCAATTTACTGAGATATGTTCCTTACATTAGGGAAAAAGGCAAAGGTGCAAAGGTTTTTGAATTGTTTGCCTACTGTGTACAAAGAGAAAATTGAGTTTGACAACCCGAAGACAATGGACGAAGCGGTTAGAAAAGAAATATTATGCTATCAGCAGTTTAAAGGAAAGGCTGAACAAGGGAAGAGCTGGCTGAACAAGGGTGAGTTCAAGGGGAAAAGACAAAAGCCAACATATTTAAGGAATTTTGGTAGAGATCATCAGAGGAAAAAATTCAATAAACCAAAAGAAAGTCACACTGCTCAGTCCCAAGTGGCTTCAAAACAACTTGAAGGGAACAATAAGAAAGAAGGGACAATCAGAATGAAGGAACCTTTGAAGTGTTGGGGCTGTGGAGAACCCCATATGATGAGGGACTGCCCCCATCGAAATATTCATATGATCAGCAGAGAGAGAGAGGCAACAATAGTAAATGACATAGCCAGAAATATCACAGGCTATCGGTGCGGCCCAGGGAATCGACAAGCGGAGACATCAAGCAACCATGGTGGAAATGGAGGTAAGATTTATGAACTACCTATTACTATTTTTATTGATCCCGAGGTGCTTCTTTGAGTTACATTAGTCCTGGAATTGTAGAAAAATGTAAAATTAAACAAAATTTCAGCAATCATGGTTGGTACAGCTGGCCACTGGAACTAAGAGAAAAGTCACTCATAAGTTGCCCAAAATAGCAATACAATTAAATGGTTTTGTAACAAAATTAAACTTGAACATATTGCCATTAGGATCCTATGATCTGCTTATAGGAATGGATTGGCTAGAAAAGAAGAAAGCTCTAATGAACTGCTGGGATAAAAAACCATTGTGTAGATGAGGAAGGGAAACCTTTTATTCTCAAAGGGAAACAAAAACCTATTTCTGTAAGACAAATTTCAACCTTGCAATTGAAAAGAGCACCTAGGAAGGGATACCAAGTTTATGCAGTGCAAGTAGAAGAAATAGAAAAGAAAACTGAGGAAGAGTTACTGGATGCTGTACCATTAATCAGAGAATTTAAGGAAGTCTTCCCCAAGGAAATGCCTCATCTCCCCCCGAAAAGAGAGATTGATTTCTCAATCGATCTAGTACCAGGAGCAACACCTGTTTCCCGAGCACCTTATCGAATGAGCCCTCCTGAACTAATGGAACTGAAAATGCAATTACAGGAATTGTTAGATAAAGGGTATATAAGACCAAGCGTGTCTCCTTGAGGAGCCCCGGTTTTATTTGTGAAAAAGAAAGATGGAACTTTTAGGATGTGCATTGACTATCATCAACTGAACAAGTTAACCATTAAGAATAGATACCCTTTGTCGAGAATTGATGATCTGTTTGATCAAGTGAGAGGAGCTTCACTCTTTTCCAAGATAGACCTAAGGACTGGTTATCACCAGCTTAGAATTAAAGAAGAAGACATCAGCAAAACAACATTTCGAACCAGGTATGGGCATTATGAATTTGTAGTTCTACCTTTTGGTTTGACGAATGCCCCTGGCACATTTATGTGCCTGATGAACAGTGTGTTGAATAAGTATTTGGATAAATTTGTTCTGGTGTTCATAGATGATATCTTAGTTTACTCCAAAAATGAGGATGAACATAAGGAACATCTGAGAATAGTGTTGCAGACTTTAAAAGAAAACCAGCTATATGCCAAGTTCGGCAAATGTGAATTTTATAGAGATAAAATTCAATATCTGGGTCATATAATTTCTGAAAGAGGGTTGGCAGTTGATACGAAAGATAAAAGCCATTAAAGAATGGCCGGTTCAACGATGTCTCGGCGGTAAGATCATTTATGGGAATTGCGAGGGCTATTATCGCGACTTTGTGGAGAGATTTTTACGCATATAGCCGTTCATAACCTCATTACAAAGGAAGGGTGTTAAGTTCGTATGGACTGAGAAATGTCAAAATAGTTTCGAACAATTGAAACAAAAACTTATTTCAGCTCCTATATTAAAAATTGCTGATCCTGATAAAGAGTTTGTGGTATGTACAGATGCTTGCACAGAGGGACTAGGAGGAGTCCTATTGCAGGAAAATTCAGTTATTGCCTATGAATCTAGAAAACTGAAAACTCATGAACAGAATTATAGTGCATATGATTTAGAATTTGCAGCTGTTATCCGTGCTCTAAAAATGTGGCGGCATTATCTTCTAGGAAAAAAGTTCACATTGATGACTCATCATATCAGCCTCAAATATTTTTTCTCCCAAACTGACCTGAATACAAGACAAGCCAGATGGCTGTCTTTTCTAAGTGAATTTGATATGGACATAAGACATATGAAGGGGAAGGAGAATAAAGTTGCTGATGCATTAAGTAGAAATTCTTGTCAAAATCTAAATGGCATGGGAAGTAGTACCCATATGGAGGTAGAGGAATTGGTGGGAAAAGCAGCAACTCAAGATCCCAACTATGAAGCACTCATGGTGAAATTACAGACCAAGGATATAACTGATTTCACTAAAAACCAACAAGGGCTTCTCTGTTACAAGAACAGGTTGTATATTCCAAATATAGAGTCATTGAAAAGAGAAATTCTAGATGAATATCACAAACGACCCTATGAAGGGCAAACGACCCTATGAAGGACATCCGGGATATCAAAAGATGTTAACATCCTTGAAGAAGAAGTTGTTACGGCCGGGGAATGAAAAAGAGATGTGCTTGAGTATTTAAGTAGATGTAGAATGTCGGTTAGTCAAAATTGAGCATCAACACCCGGCGGGGCTTTTAAATCCTTTGCCAATTGCGAGAGTGGAAATGGGACAGAGTTTCTAGATTTTATAACAGGATTACCCAAAAACAAATATCAGCATGATTCTGTAATGGTGGTAGTAGACACTCTCACCAAAGCTGCCCACTTTATACCAGTAAAATCTACCTTTGGAACAACTCAAGTAGCAAATGTTTTCCTAAAGGAGATCGTAAGGCTTCATGGAGTTCCCAAGGTGATTGTCTCAGATCGGGATGCTAAGTTCACAGCAGCTTTTTGGAAAGGATTGTTTGCAGGAATGGGTACTAAGCTGAATTTTAGTACTACCTATCACCCTCAAACTGATGGGAAAACAGAAAGGACAAATCAAATTCTAGAGGATATGCTGAGAATGTATGTGATGAATAGGCCATCAAAATGGGAAGAGTATCTTCATTTAGTTGAGTTTGCCTATAATAATAGTTACCAATCCTCTATTAAAATGAGTCCGTTTGAGGCACTCTATGGGAAAAAGTGCCGTACTCCCTTGAGCTAGAGTCAACCAGAGGATAAACTGGTGTTGGGACCAGATGCACTACAAGAGATGGAAAGAATTGTCAAACAAATACAAAGAAATATCAAAATAGCACAACATCGCCAGAAGAGCTATGCTGATAAGAAAAGGGTGCACCAAGAATTCAAAGAAGGGGATCATGTGTATTTACGCATCAAACCCAAAAAGAGCACACTTTATGCTGGAAGTTGTGCAAAACTTGCTCCTAGATATTGTGGTCCCTTTGAAGTATTAGAAAGGGTGGGACCAGTGGCTTACAAGCTGGGCTTACCACCCCATGTTAGAGTACATAATGTGTTTCATGTTTCATTATTAAAAAGATATGTGCATGATGCTTCTCACATAGTTGATTGGACTGTTGTACAGGTGGAACCAAAAGGGGAGTTTCTGCCAGAACCGCTTCAAATATTGGAGCGGGAAGAAATTGAATTGAGAAACAGAAAAGTGGCCAGAGTAAAAGTGCAGTGGAAGCACTTTACTGCTGAAGAAGCCACCTGGGAAAGGGAAGCTGAAATGATGGAGAAATATCCATTTTTGTTTAAATGAGCTATAGTAGTTGAATAACAACACCGAGGACGGTGTTTATTTTCAGAGGGGGAATATGTAACACCCCCAATTTGTGTGTTGAATTTTTAAAAGTTGGAACATTTGAACTTAAATCCTAAGGGGGTGGACCCCAAGGGATGAGTATGGTGTGAATGTATTTATATATTTTATTTGAGGAAATAAATAAAATGATTGTGCATTTTGACCAAGATGAGAATTAGAGATCACTTGCCAAATCCATGAGGATGGATAAGGCAACAAATCCCCAAAATCTTTCAAAAAAAAAAAAATCCTTGAAAGAAATTAATTTAGATTTGAGGAGAAATCTAAATTTCCCCAATGAAGAGGAGTAGTTGGGAAGAGGTAAAGAAAAGCTGGAAAAGCTGAGGAAAAGAAAAAAACAGCTTTAAAGAATCCCAAAAATGGGAAGCCTAGGCTAAACAGGAAAGAAAGCATCCTGCTATTCTGGACGCAGAATTAGAAACATGCTTTGGGGAAATATGAGCTTAAATAAGCTGCTCCTAGGAAGATCAGAGGTGGATCTGTTCCAGGAGGTGATCTCTGCTCGGGGGTGAGTCCTGGGAGACAAAGAGGACTCTAAGGTTGGGAGGTTGGTCATTTGCAGATTTTGGTATGTTCTGAAATTTTTTGTTATTCTATTTTCTGATGGTATGAATTGGCTACATATAGGAAAAATTAATTAAATGGTCTGTTTGATGTTAGTACTACATTTAACAGAATCCATCCTAAGGCATTCACCTTCCAGATTCTGTTTAGTTGTAGACCAGAAATCCATAGAGTAGAAACTCCAGAAACTCTAAACCAAGGTTGGTTTAGATCTGAAGTTACTTAGTCCCTACAGATGCTTAAATCTTTCTTTTGTTACTGTAGTTACAAAGGTGATATTCTATGCTCATATGTATGCAAAACAAAATATTTTAGCAGAATTGGAGTTTCATGATATAATTACAACCAGTTGAAAGTAAATACACAAGATTATGACATTCGAAATGGTGCAAAAAAAAAAAACGAGTAACTCTACCCTATAGAATTTTTCATAATATTCATAAAGGTGTAGCCTTCACTTCTAAATTTACCTTTAGTCTTTGAATCAACTACCATATTAAAAGATTTCATTTATAGCTAAGGATCTCCATTCAAGCACTATTGAATATCTATATAGGCATAACACAAAACCTATATAAGAGTGTAATAGTTATTAAAATATCTTGAATACACATAATATCTCTGTATTCACTTTTAACCTTTGAAATAAAGATTGTAATAATATAATTCCATTAAAGGTAAAGGCGCACCCCCAAACTTAGGGACATGATAAAGGTATTGGCATGAAAATAAAATAAAAATTAAATAAACATGGAGGCGCCGAGAGAGCTACAAATAGCTCGTTCTACCATAGTCCAATATATATACATATAAGTAAACAAATGTCATAAGAGTTAAAAATGCGAAATATATATATATGCATCACATATGAAAAAAAAAAAAGGAGACATTAAAAACTTATTATACCATGGAAATCGAAAAGTAAAATGCGGTGACTTAAGTAGACGTTCCAGCAGAATGAATCGGAAGAACTCGTTAGACTGCTTCCTTAGAAATAAACTTTCGATACCCTCTCCATCGAGCTTCAGATCTCGAGTCTCATCGCGTAGAGCCGTTTCAATTATAAACGAAACAACTGTGATATAATACTACGAGTTGAACCTGTATACAGTTATAACGATAGGAAAATACACGTTCCAGTTAAACCATACTACAATGCAATCCTATGTATGAACGGTATGCTCCAGTTCATTATATGACAGAGCAAAAGCTTTGACAAATATTACAACCGGTTTTAGGCATCGACCGTTAGGAGTAATGGTATAGTTGTGTGGACGTAGCTTTTATAAGGTTATTCTCAAAACATTCTATAACAAAACGAACAAGCAGTGAGATGTCAGAGCTAACATAGGGCTGCATGAGACGAGGAAAGCATGGCATATAAATCTCGGAAAAATCCGTTTACTCACAGCGTTACGTCTCAGGCGGCACGCTTAGTTAAGATGGATGTAGTATAAGTACCTGTGTACACCGCAGAAAAAAAAAAAAAGCACGATTAAATCCCTCTGCTACGTTTTTCCAGCATGCTATGTAAAATGCTAAGCCTAGCAAACATAGGTAAAATATTAACTCGGCAGAATTCCAAAGACTGAGTAAATGTGTTACGCAGAGGTGAACCGGGTTAGTCCTGAGGCATCGAAAGAAAGTAATGTCTCTGCAACTCGAATACTCCAGAGATCAAGGAGATCGGGAATACGAGCCATTCTCGGAATATATCAGTTGGGCTTCTGAAACGAAACTTTCCATATACAAGGTTATGAGTGATCCACGGCATAATTGTTCGGGTCATCATTTAAACCGGTCAGATAAACGAGAACGAATAGAGAGTGAAATCTAAAGAAACCGGTTACAGGAGACATGTGGTTATACAAAACTATCCCGGAAAAATAATGACAGACAGTGTACTAGAAGTACTACTACCGATCAGTGAACTAGGTTTTGATACCACAGCAGAACTGAAACTCAAACGTGCTCACAGAGTTGAGAACCTTCTGCGTACCTGAACCAACGAAAAAAAAACAACAACGATGCATTAGACGTGATAAGGAGGCGGGGAAGCAAACTTTACTCCGATAAGAAACCCCAGAAATAGGAAAAGCAACTGGAGCAAGAAGCAAATTCGTATTGCGAAGAGGGGAGCGTAGACCAGCAAATAATTGTTCACCCATCAGCAATAAACCACGCCCGAAGTAGCCACCATTAGAAGACAATACAGGAATGAGCTAGTAATCTGCAAAAGAACAAACCCTGAAACGTGTAGAGAAAGCACAAAGCAATTTGTGAGAGAGAGATACAACTAGGTATGATCCTGGGCGATGAAGGGGTAAAATAAGAAGGCAAAAACCCTAGAATCAGAACCGGTACTCTGTCAACAGTCAGAGAGTGGATCGGCGCATTAAACCTCCACACCCGTTTCCTTAAGAAATCCCAAGGGGGATTGTGTTGAGCTACACAGACCTGACAACGAGTCCTGCTCGGAAAACGATTAATACTATTCTATACCCTCTGATGTACCTTGCCGTTCCGAATTTCGGTGAAGTACTGATGCAAACCGCCAAATTTACTTACCTGACGGCGTCTCCAGCCAGGGCGGTATGTGTCAAATGGTTGTAGGTGTGTTTCCAATGGTGAAAAGCGGGTTTCCTGAAGTATGAGTAAGAAACACGCCATAAGCAATCAATCCCAGAAAAAAAAAACACCTGCCGCGCAGAAGAAGTGTACACACACTTTTCTTCCAGCTGAAGAAGCTGCGTGGCGATCCTCCAACCTCACGTACATGCAGGCTTCGTATTCAGACCAGAGCGAAGTTAACGTGATACAGGAATTTCCGATCAAACCCCACGGAGTTCCCACACGAGAACCTAGACGCTTAACGTATCTCGGTACGAGAAAAGGAAAATAAAACCCTAGAACTCGCATGAAACGTGTCGAGAGTATCACGGTCACATGAGTCCAACCTAGGTAATGACTGCAGTGGGTTTTATCGATTTACATGCTCAACATAGTCGTTTGCATCATTAGCATTTTCACCCGCAAGTGGACGCTAGTTGTGCAATAATGATTAAAACAGGTAAACGACTCCCTTACTGTTCATCCAGCACAGATAGACTATGTGAGCCGAGTCTTCATTTCACACGTAACGATATAAAAGGATAACTATATATATATATAGAATTGGGGCCGAGTAAAATATTACCCATAGATAGATATCTCCATGTTGTAAATAAACAAAATGTTAGGATTATAAAATAAAAGGTTTTGGTACCATGCAATATATATATATGATGATTATATATATATAAGGTGCGGATCTATATATATATGTATATATTGTTAAATACAAATATATCATATATATATGATGATTATATATAAGGTGTAGATCTATATATATGTATATATTGTTAAATATAAATGTACATTGGGGCTGATAAATAGTGTTATGTATATATATGGTTTTAAAAATTATAAACCATAGGTTACAAACATGTCATATTTTGGGATGATGACTATAGCGGTATAGAATTCTCAAGGGAGGAAGGGAGACTTAAATTTTAAACTACAATTTTTATCTAGCTTGCATAAATTAAAAAGGGTGGTTATCATGGCCTGACTCAAATGAATATTTAAACTTTAGGAGAACAAGAAGAAACACTTAGAGGTGTCACTAAACTAAAAAATAAAAAATAAAAAAATTTGGGAGGTGTGACATCGGTGAAAATTACAATAGAGAAATTTGTGTCAACGCGACATTTTCTAAATCGGCATTCTCCACCCCATCGCTATTATCACCGCACAAATATCTTTTTTAACTAATTTCTAAATCAGCATTCTCCATCCCCATCGCTATTATCACGGCACAAATATACTTTCGTAAATAAATTGAATTGAGTTTGAGGTAGGGTTTACTAAAATGAATTGAGTTTGGAGTCGTCTAACGAGCAGGAGGAATTGCCCGGATGGTCAAAATTGGCCGGAATCCGGGCCAAAAAAATTTAAAAAATCTTGCAGAAACAGTGTTTGAATCCTGATTTTGACATTGGAAATGGATTCAGCACCATCGAAAACCTGTAGGACATCCAAAATATTAAACTTTGATAGTTATAACATGGATTTAGAAAAATTCCTGCCGGATTTTCTGAAAATCTTATCGGAATTTTCATGATTTTCAGAGCGATTCCTCTGGCTAGTTAGACTACGGCATTGAGTTTAAGGTAGGTTTTTACCCGTTTCAAAATCCTCATTGCCCGGTCGTTATTATCACAATCATTCTTGTGCCCTAGGCTCCATCTTGGTCGGGTCCAGTTTGGTTGTTTTATAAAGCAGTTTTTATCTATTTATAAAATATAATTTGGATTTTGGGTGGAACAGTTTTTCTTTTCTAGCTCGTAGATATGAAGAGGAGGGAGTTAGGGGAGAAGGGAACAGCTAGGTTAGGAGTGATTAACAGGAAAATTGAAGGAAATATGGAAGGACGAGCTCGATACAAGACGGACACAAGGAGAAGATCAATATAGTGCAGGGAATGACGAATAGATCACGCCTGGATTTGGAGAGCTGCCGGCAGCAATAGGGCTTGCAGTTGGGGCACGAAATGATGGAATTGATGGAATCAGTGATGATGCAGACAATGGAGGAGATGAACAGATCGTGCTGGGATTTGGAGAGCTGTCGGCAGCAACAGGGCTTGTAGTTGGGGAACCAAGAATCGATGGAATCGGTGATGATGCAGACAATGAAGGAGATGAACAGATCGCACCGGGATTTGGAGAGCTGCCGGCAGCAACAGGGTTTGCAGGAAATGATGGAATCGATGAGTTATTTAATTTGGACGAACTGAGGCGTCCCTTGCCAATTGTGATAACAGATGATGAGGATGAAATATGTGAAGAAGAAAGAGAAATTCATGTAGGGATCGTTGAAGAGGAGACGAATGATGACAATCATTCAGGGCTTCTTGAAGATGAGGAAGATGATGAGATAAGTGAAGAAGAATTAAGAGCACAAATATTGTAGTATTGGTGTGAACCAATCTAAACGGTCATGTATTATTTGCATGTCAAGTTTTGTGAAGGACGATGGCAATCAAAATACCGGAAATCGCAATCGCATTGTTTGCCATGATCTTGCTCACATCGCTCACCTGTCCCGTGTGTCTAATTGCACTACACTTCAGTGCTAATCCGGCCTGATTATTGCTATTATAAACAACATTTTATGACATTATGGATTTACTAGTTTATGGATTTACTCATTCTGCACCATAATTTTTCATTAACAAATCTCAATTATCTATGCATTTCAATGTTTGATTTATCTTTTTCATTAATGAAATTTTTGTTTATGTATTTATATCCGCAGCACACAAAAATGAAGTTGTACAATAACTACTATTCCAGTAAAAGTCGTTCATTGTACAAAATATAACAATGAAATTGCTGAAGTTGGGGTCTGCATGGTTTATGGTCTTTTTTTGGGGGTTTACTCTCATTACTCACAACAAGAAAAGCTCTCTTTTAGCACCATAAGTTAGCACCACTTACGTTATGTGGTGTTAATGTGGTGTAAATGTTTATGTATTATATTAAAAATGGAGTATATCACCATAAGTTAGCATCACTTACGTTATGTGGTGTTAATGTGTGTAAATGTTTATGTATTATATTAAAAATGGAGTATATCACCATAAGTTAGCACCACTTAAGTTATGTGGTGTTAATGTGGTGTAAATGTTTATGTATTATATTAAAAATGAAATATATCACCATAAGTTAGCACCACTTAAGTTATGCGGTGTTAATGTGGTGTAAATGTTTATGTATTATATTAAAAATAAATTATATTACCATAAGTTAGCACCACTTACGTTATGTGGTGTTAATGTGGTGTAAATGTTTATGTATAATATTAAAAATGAAGTATATAATCACCATATTTGATGGACAAGTTAGTGCCATTCTTACTATGTGGTGTTAAAGTGAAATAATTTTTTATTGGTCTTATTGGATGTGGAGTATATCACCATATATTTAAAGAAGTGGTGTATGCTATATTGTCAAGTTCTATAAAGTAGGGTAGTTAACTTTGTGTTTGCCATGTTGGCATGTACAAGTGGATTTATTAATGTGAATTGTCACCATAACTATAAAAAATTACAAATATTTATATTATGAATATATAAATTAGAACTAAACTCACAAATATTTATTTTATAATATTTATTTGTTTGTCATGTTTACATGTAAAACCAAAATTCAAAGTAATTGTTTTCTAAATATTTTATTTCAATTATTTACTTTTTATATTATTCTCATGAGAAAATAAATACACAAAACCATATTACATAATTATTTATTTTATGAATAAGCCAATTAAGATAAATATTTTTATATTATTGTAATTTCAAAATAAAATAAGGGTGAGTTCGATGGAGTTGGGTTACTCTTTTTTGGAAGAACTTCTATTCCAAAGGTTGAAAATGTATCTGTGTGAGGGTATTTTTTAAGCCCTCCATCAAAGCTTTTAAAAGGTTCATATAGGACTAAATAAAACCCTGAATTAAACTACATAGCTCCATCGTGCTATGGAGCTTGAAGGAGACACATAGCTTGATAGAGCTATAATATGTACATGTGCCATTAAATTTTGCTTCAACTTAATGATAGTGTTTTATGGGCTCATGGCATTGAGAATCCAATAGTATTGCATATGGTATAGTATGGTTTGCATTTTTATATTATACTTAGTATATTTGTTATTATTTCATTACATATATGTATGTATGTAATTTTAGAATTTGTTATTGTTATTAATTTTATACATTTTATAGCATTTTTTTTGTAAGCTTGGTAGGACTCCTTTTTCATTCATTTTATAAACAAAAAACAACTAGATTTACCAGTTTGGTGGTCTTAACCTGTCTTTAGTGAGGAACCCAGTGTATTGGCCACCTGATGTCATGGTATGCCATCCAAAAAAATAAGGTTTTGAGTCTGTCATACCAAACAAACAAAGCCTGGATACTCACACATATAATATACAGTTTCTCACAGATTGACTAACATATTTATTAGATCCTTGAAATTTAAATGTTAGCCACATATAAACACTGAGCAAAAAGGAAAATTAAAATAGTCATGAACTACTCAACCTCGTCTAGAACCGAGGCTGACTCCATTGGTGTCGGATCCTGAACCGAGGTACCAGCCTGCTCAAAAGGGTTGGAAATACATGAGAGGTGGTAGTCAATATGCTCGAGGCACCCATCATGTTTCCTCAGCTGGAACTTGGTCTTATCAAACTCGCTCTTGTAGTCTGGGAAGTCTTGGGCTAATCTCACTAGGCTTATACAGATCTGCTCCAAGGCTTTGCCAAGGATGCTCTTCATCGACCAATAAAGATACAGTGTCTGCTTGAATTATGTTAGTCTGCCCCTTGTTTTTCCCAAATCTGGTATTAAACCTCTCCATTCCTTAGTATCCATCTTTGTCTCTGCATGTCTATTTATGTCAGTTTCCCATTTTTCAATGAGCTTTTGAATTTCCTCTGATGTGTTCTCATGGTATGCTTTTGTTACCTCTTGGATCACATCGATTGCAGGCCTCCTTCCTCTCGGCTTGCTCGGGGGTGAGCTGGGTTGGGCTTCTACCGCCTTCCCTTTATCTTTCCAGCCATGGCCTCAAGCTGCAGGGCTCTTGGAATGGTTGCAAGCTGCAGGAATCTTGGAGCATGTCATCCCACAATATTTGACTAGGTTTCTAGGTAGGTGACCTGTCCACACAATCAAACAAAGGCATAATTCCATATAATGAAAATGATAAAAGGTCCATGCATCCCAGTTATCAGAATAAAGGTGACCCAGGGGCCTCTTCCTAGGACTTCTCCTCTTCCTGTCCCTCTGCGGACCCATCGCCCTCATACCCTGCTTAATTTTTTCCACCCCCTGTCCCTAACGGTCGCACGCACCCCATAAATTATCCCCATAACCCAAAGAGCTCATGCCTTCCTTCAATCTCCTAACCTCCCTTCTGGTGTCCTCTCTCTCGTCATACCTCCCACCCTCGAAATTGACAAAGGAGGCGTCGCTGCCAATTGCTCGGGCCTGGGTGGAATTTCCTCTCCTATTCCTCATGCACACTCAGCCCAAGTAGCTCAAGGTGGTATAAACCAGCAAAGCCTTTGAACTAAACACAACCCATGACTACTCCTTGACTCTATACCTTGGCAGGATTTCCCGACCCCTCACCATTCCATATTGTTGTCATCCCTTACCTGACAAACTCACACTCGGGTGCAAGTTGAGGCCATGCCCAATTCCTACTTTGACACAGAAGCAGAGAGCCAAAAGAACCCCAACCTTCCCCCAACTAAAGTCGTAATGGTTCCACTCTCCCCTACCCAGCAGAAGACTATATCAGTCCAGCTTAATCACCTTAGGCTCCCATAGAGACTGACCCAAATCATAAAACATAAACATGGCATGAACAAGGGAGAGGAAACCAAGCACATACCTGAGTTTCATCGTGGTGGAAGTGCAATGGAGGTTTTTTATCCTGCTGTCGCGCCTGCACCAAAGTATTTCATCATAAAAAAACCCCCACGCCTTCCTCCACCCTGTTTTAATCTCCATGAGCGGGCCTCTGTCCCGCTACCTCACCTTGTGCTGCATGCGACAGTACAGCTTGGCGCCCTTGCAACTCATGTGGAAGGTGGTTGGCTTCAACCCCAGGGACACTACCATTAACACTGATGGGAAGGTTGATCTTCTTCGTTACACCTCGATCAGGGAGCTGAGTCTAAGAATTATGGGTGAGCTCTGCCCTCTGACCTGTCCTGCTCTATGATGCTCTGCAGCATGATCCATCGTTCCTCCCCGAGATTAGGAGGCATGCTTAATTCAATAGGTTTATTCAGGTGAGCACAACCACAATGTTCCAGGAGGTCAACTGCTCTGTTTCCTTCCCTCCTTACATGGGTGATAATGATATAATAAAATTTCTTGTTTGTATCCTCCAATCCCTACACATGTGAAGAAGTATGCCATCTTTGGCTTAGTTTGCCCCACTTCGTTCCTTGATTAAGTTTTTTGAGAGTGTTCGTAACCAACTAAGAGTCTTCTTCGATTACTAGCTTTCTGTATCCTAGCCTGATGGCCAAGAGGAGACCTTGGTGCACTCCTATGAATTATGCCTCATTGTTGTTGGTAAAGCCATAGGAGTCATCATATATGAATCTTGTTGTGCCATGATGATCTCGAAAAATCCCTCCAACCCCTGCATGCCCCATATTGCCTTTCGAGGCTCCATCAAAGCTGAGTTTGATGAATCCTTCTAGAGGAGGTTTGAAGATCCTGATGGTGTCCCCTATGCTAGGGATAACTTTCCAAGAAGCTGGGGAGACCATGCTAGGTGCTAGGTGGAGGCCCTGAAGAATTCTTTCTTCCTAAGCTTTCTCGTTCGTCGTTTTCTCCCTTGTGCCTTCATTCGGTCGAGCGCCCGCCCAAACACATTCGAGTCGGGTCGGGTCGTTTCATTTGAGGGCAACTGTATCAAATTTGCTAAGTTGTGACCGCATGGGTGCCTTTTACACGTTCGTGCGACCCATTTTTCATTTGCTCCCATGTGCCTTCATTTAGTTGCGCGCACCGTATCGCGCTGTGTGAGGGCACCTGCCTAAATGCGCTCGGGTCGGGTCATTTCGTTTGAGGGCGGTCGTATGAAATTTTCTAAGTTGTGACCGCACGGATGCCTTGTACACGTTCGTGCAGCCCATTTGTCATTTTCTCTCTTTTGCCTTCGTTCAGTAGAGTGCACCGTGTCGTTTCGTTTGAGGGCACCTGCCCAAACCTGTTCGGGTCAGGTCAATTTGGTTGAGGACACCCACCCAAATGCGTTCGGGTCGGGTCGTTTCAGTTGAGGGCACCCGCCCAAACACGTTTGGGTTGGGTCGTTTCGGTTGAGGGTGCCCGTATCAAATTTGCTAAGTTGTGACCACATGGGAGCCCTGTGAACGTTCGTGTGGCCTATTTTCCATTTGCTCCCTTGTGCCTTCGTTCGGTCGTGCGCGCCATGTCGCGTCATGTTAGGGCGCTCGCCCAAACGCGCTCGGGTCGGGCGTTTCGTTTGAGGGCGGTCATATCAAATTTTCTAAGTTGTGACTGCACGGGTGCCTTGTGCATGTTCGTGCGGCCCATTTTCCGTTTGCTCCCTTGTGCCTTCGTTCGGTCAAGCACACCGTGTCATTTTTTTTGAGGGCGCCCGCCCAAACCCGTTCGGGTTGGGTCATTTCGGTTGAGGGCGCCCGCCCAAACGCGTTCGGGTCGGGTCGGGTCGTTTCGGTTGAGGGTGCCTGCCCAAACGTGTTTGGGCTGGGTCGTTTCGGTTGAGGGCGTCCGTATCAAACTTGCTAAGTTGTGACTACATGGGTACCCTGTGCACGTTCATGCGGCCCATTTTCCAGTTTCTCCCTTGTGCCTTCATTCAGTCGGGCGCGCCGTGTGAGGGCGCCCACCCAAATGCATTCGGGTCGGGTTAGGTCGTTTCGTTTGAGGGTGGCCGTATCAAGTTTGCTAAGTTGTGACTGCACGGGTGCCTTTTGTACGTTTTTGCCTTCATTCGTTCATGCACGTCGTGTTGCGCTGTGTGAGGGAGCCCGCCCAAATGTGTTTAGGTCGAGTCATTTCGTTTGAGGGCGACCGTATCAAATTTGCTAAGTTGTGACCGGACGGGTGCCTTGTGCACGTTCGTGCAACCCGTTTTTAGTTTGCTCCCTTGTGCCTTCGTTCGGTCATGTACGTCGTGTCGCGTCGTGTGAGGGTGCCTGCCTAAATGCGTTCGGGTCGGGTCGTTTCGTTTGATGGCGACCGTATTAAATTTGCTAAGTTGTGACCGCACAGGTGCCTTATGCTTGTTCGTGCGGCACGTTTGCTGTTTTCTCCCTTGTGCCTTCGTTTGGTCAGGCGCACCTTGTCGTTTCGTTTGAGGGTACCCGCCCAAACCCGTTCAGGTCGGGTCATTTCGGTTGAGGGCGCCTGCCCAAATGCATTCGGGTCGGGTCATTTCGGTCGAGGGCACCTGCCCAAACGCGTTTCGGTCAGGTCGTTTCGGTTGAGGGCACACGTATCAAATTTTATAAGTTTGTGACCGCACGGGTGCCCTGTGCACGTTTGTGTGGCCCGTTTGCCGGTTGCTCCCTTGTGCCTTCATTTGATTGTGCGCGCCTTGTCGCGTCATGTGAGGGCCCCTGCCCAAACGCGTTGGGGTCAGGTCGTTTCGTTTGAGGGCGGCTGTATCAAATTTGCTAAATTGTGACCGCACGGGTGCCTTGTGCATGTTCGTGTGGCCCGTTTGTCGTTTTCTCCCTTGTGCCTTCGTTTGTTCGGGTGCACCGTGTTGTTTCGTTTGAGGGCGCCCGCCCAAACCCATTCGGGTCGGGTCTTTTCGATTGAGGGTGCTCGCCCAAACGCGTTCGGGGCAGGTCTTTTCGGTTGAGGGCGCCCGTATCAAATTTACTAATTTGTGATTGCACGGGGTCCTTCTATAGGACACGTGCAAAACAGTGTTCAGGGCGGGCGCGTTCAGGTCGATTCAGGTTTGTGCAATGCGTCCATGTTCAGGACATGCAAAACAATGTTTGAAGGCATGAAGGTCGTTCATCAGGGTCGGGCCGGGTTGAACGCGACCTGAGCACGTTCAAACATTTTTCCAACATAGTATCAGAGCTAAGATGCAAGAAAGAGACTGAAGATCACATCCTAGTTTTCATTATGGCAAGGGTTATAAACAAGGGTTTCAATTTTTTTGGGAATCTCACTACATTCATCAAGGGTTTCATTTTGAAGATCATTCCAAACTAGAAGTAATGGATGGAAGTTTATTTTCTGCTTTGTCTGGGACTTTCCAGAATGAGAATGTATGGGTTATTGATAATGGTGCTTCTAGACATATGATGGGAGAATGCATCCATCTTCAGACTTTGTCAGAAGGAACCTACATCTCCTAGCTCAATCTGAAATTGCATGTCCTTCTCGTTCAGGTAGCTGAAACACTTCTTGTTCTTGGTCATGTGAAAGGATGCTCATGAATCAATATACAATACACTATTGTCTGTTGAGCTTGCCATGCAATCTATCAAAGGGAAATATTTCTCGAACTAGGCAGAAAATGCATCT
>JAXQQM020067680.1:0-73604 GCA_034641835.2 Pinus albicaulis | reverse complement strand
AAATTACCAATTCAAACTTACCATAAATTAAAAAAATATATTTATCCATGGTACTGAAACTTCACATATCATAACAATTATCAAATTATTATAATTATCACAGTTTTGAATCTAACATAGCATATAAAGTTCACGAGACTTAAAATACAATCTCGTTTGTATTACAATGAGCAGAGTTATTATTACACATATATTGAGCGTTAAGTTATTGTAACACATGGTTTGAATGTCCACGAAAACATACAATATATTTCCACTGTACAAAGGTATGCTGGCATTTAATGATGGGGAATTTGGGATCACAGGAGATCCGTTGAGGAGATCTCCTCGATTACCAACGCTGTCATAACTTAAATTCTTATCACCTAACAGTAAATTCCACCAACCAAATGGCTTCCGGCTCCACGCGTTGAGTACAGGTGTCGGCTTGTAGTTTTACTATGGTACATGAGGTTAATGGCGGGAACGGATAAGCAATCAATCCATTCTTTCTCGGTATAGGGAGGAAAAGGTTCACGCCCGGTAAACACGATTCTCGTTTTATTGTTTACTTCGCCTTACGTGATCGGATCCATGGCGCGTATAGCTGGCGTTCCCTCAGGTTTAATCGACCTCCCATGCTTTTAGGTGAGCTTATCTCTCGTCTTTGCTCGAATGACTACTAGTTACAACTCTTATATGTACCCTTAGGATTCCTCTTTTACTCGTCTCGCATGACTGCGCAATAGTTTAATCCTCTTCTCTAACACCGAGTTTGTTTGGGGTTCTCTTGCCGATTCCTCACTTCCAGGTTCGATGCTTCTTTCCGGAGGTTTACACCAGCTCCACCCCGCCACGGGGTTTCACCAGGTGAGTCCTTCGTTCACATATTACCAGCTATTTAATGGTGATAACATCTTTTGGCTCTCGGTAATGATTTTTCTAACTCTCCTGTCGATTTTTGTAGTCGGGGTTTTATTTGGCAAGTCGAAATCCGCTTGTCAGGTGAGTTTACTTCCCGCCTCGCTTGTCCACTAGTCTGCTGTCTTTTGCATTTTATTTAAAAATTGTTTCTCTCGTTTTCCTTGCAGGAACAGGTGAGGGAAACCTTCACTGAACCTTTCGATATGATGTTGGTCTCGCCGTTTGCTGAGCCGTAGTAGAGACTAAGAAACACTTCTTTTTTCCCAGGTACCCTGCAAATCTTCTGTTCATGAAGCTAATGCTTGGTCTACGGAGTGCATACTCTCTGCATCACCATGTCATTTAAGCTAGGGTGTAGAGAATTCTTACTAGGGTTTTATTTATTCCTTGCCGAAGTTTGTCTCAGAAGTTTTTATTGAAATTTCTGTGGAACATTCTGACTCTTATCTTGTGAGAGCAACCTCTGTTGACTCTACTATTGCAAATTATGGTTTTATCGAAACAAAATTACATTGTGTGTTCCCTATGTATGTCGTAATTTACCTAACTTGCTTCTGTTGCTGACAAGTTACCTTTAAGGGTTTTTATTTAAGTACTATTTGCAGGTTTATTTATGTGCATGTTCTGTTATTTCAGTAACTGTACCATTTTGAGCAATAGTCCGGGTTTTACACAGGGAAGCCACTCTCGGCTTTACCCTGGATTTGGTATTCCGATGGTTATTTACTATTTACGACATAATACTGTGTTTTATTTCTTTCTATTGGTTTCTCGGCCTTATTCTACAGACCGCGCGTTTACTCATGTCTAATACGCTCCTAAATGCATTTTATTCTTATCTACTTCATGCAATCATACGTAGCATTAGTTTTCTCTCGTTAAGGGTCTTATGGTGCTTCACGATTCCAGCCGCCGTTGTCTCGGCCACGTATAGGTAGGTAAGAATAAAAGAACAGGGGGGTAAGGTAGGGTTTCCACCTTGCCCAGCTCTACAAGTTCATCCATCAATATCTCTTTCGACTGTTATAGGAAAAGAATATATATATAAGTACTAAATGTTGTGTACTATCTTTATCCGGGGTTTATCATTGGTTACTACCATTGCATGTCGATACCTATGTCTCTTCGATTTACTCACTACTGTAACTTGAAATTTCGGTTCATATATATATACTTCTATTTCCTCTTAACACTAGATACAATCCGTGTTAATTTGATTCACTGTCTACATAGATTGATTATGAAGCATTGATATTTTCTTGATCTTCAATGTTATACTATGTACTGTGCGTAAAGAACTTTCCTTTCATGTAAGATCTCGTCTTTACAGTTTAGCTACTAATTAACTGTAGGATTACCAGCATTATAATAACAGTAATTAAACTATTGTACCTACGAGTTTTACATTACTCCTATGATAACAGAAGATCTGAAATTTCTATTCTTTTATCATTTGCTAAACATAACCAGAACATCAACAGAACATCAATACTTAAAGTCTAGGTGCGGTAATGTTTCTTTTATCATGAGCGTTAACTCTTAAACATTGGTCCTCCCAACCTTCGAGGAGGCAAGGATGTCCTCACTTGCCCCCAGCTCCCGAGTACTCAATCAGGTGCCGAGACAAGGCTCAAGCTGTCGTGGCCCTCACCGTTGGCCTATCCAGCCACAGACAGATCTGGTCTTATGGTTTTTCAGTGACTGCTTCTCCACTGGTCTCTCACCCAGCTCTAGAGAATCCTGCACTTACCATTTTTCCCAAAAAATTACAGAACCCCTATCCCTCTCCTGGGATTTTCTTTTATCCCTGGAGGGTAGGTAACTGTCTTCTAACTGTTCCCAACCACCCATTCTTGGATACTTTTACCAACAGTTTTAAGAGATTCTTTTTATTTATTTTCTAACTCAGTAATTCCAAGTAACATGTGTTTTTTTTAATTTCCTATACCAAAAGTAATTTAAACAAAATAATAAAATAAACAACTTGTCTTTCAGTTTATTCATGTTAATTAACTCTTAATGAGGCTGTCACAACTTCCCCCCCTGGAAGTAACACCGTCCTCGGTGTTTTCAGCCCATCTTTGCAAAGAGTTCTGGGTAAGCTTCCTGCACAAACTTTTCATCCTCCCATGTAGCTTCCTTAGGTCTGAAGTGCTTCCACTACACTTTCACCTGAGCAACTACTCTTTTACAGAGTTCAATTTCTCTACGATCAAGTATGCGTAGTGGCTCTACCAGAAATTCTCCGTCTGGTTCTACCTGAAAAGCAACAACAGGATTACCAATCAGTATATTCAAATTTTGATTTAATATCTCATTTAGGACTTATTTCCATACTATCTTCCTACCTGAATGCTTTGCCAATGAATTACATGTTTTTCATCATGCACATATCGCTTTAACAAGGACACGTGGAACACGTTGTGTACTCTAATATGACTAGGCAAAGCCAGCCTATAGGCTACTGGTCCCACCCTTTCCAGAATTTGGAAGGGTCCGCAGTAATGAGGGGCTAACTTGGTGCAAGCAGTCCACCTTAGGGTACTTCTTTTTGGCTTAATCCTGACATATATGTGGTCAACCACTCCGAATTTGTGATAAGATCTTTTCTTATCTGCAAAGATCTTTTGTCGGTCCTATGCGGCCTTCAAATTTTTCCTTATTCTTTTTACTTCAGACTCTAGCTCAGCCAACATTTCTGGTCCCAACATCAATTTCGTCTCTGGGCTGCTCCAGTTAATTGGGGTACGGCACTGTCGTCCATACAATGCTTCAAAGGGACTCATTTTCAGAGATTCCTAGAAGCCATTGTTATATGCAAACTCCACCAAGTGGAGGTAGTCTTCCCATTTAGCCGGCTGTCGCATTACATACATGCGCAGCATGTCCTCCAACACTTGATTCACTCGCTCTGTTTGCCCATTAGTTTGAGGGTGATAGGTAGTGCTGAAGTGTATTTGAGTTCCTAAACCTGAAAACAGAGTTTTCCAAAATGCAGAGGTAAACTTAACATCCCGATCTGAAATCATGGTCTTAGGTATGCCATGCAACCTAAAGATTTCCCTCATAAATATGTCTGCAATCTATACTGTCTTGTAAGTGGATTGCACAGGTATGAAGTGGGCAGATTTACTTAATCTGTCCACCGCCACCATGATCGAATCATTTTGCTTCCCTGTTCTAGGTAAGCCTGTGATGAAATTACTCCAGAAGAGATACTTACTTGACTTCATTTGGGAATGGTATAGGTCGTAATACCGTCAAAAGCCGTGTTTACTCAACCCTGCACCTTCAAACATTACTCAAATATTTCGCAATGTTCACATACCGGCCAATATACTCAATTGCCGAGAGTATCTTCTCGATATCCGTGATGACCGTAGCGAGATCGTTGATGGTACTCATCCTCCTCAACCCTGGAGACTTGCACGATTAGGAACATGTCCTTCCGTTTAACACCAGCATTTGATCCTCACCGTTCCATACTTACGCTAACGGCTTTTGGTCCTCTCCATCTACCTTCCGTCAATAAAACCCATATTCTAGGTCCTTTCCGGCCTCTTTCCTTATTTTTTTTTCTATTAGTCGATCACGGGTTGGTCAGAAGGTTACTGTACAGATCCGTGTACCCCTACTCGTGTACCCATAACCTTGCTTTTGCCTTAACATGTTGTATGTCCATGTCAAATTCGCTCAAGAAGGCATTCCACCTTGCTTGCCTAGAGTTTAAATCTGCCTGCTTAAAGTAGTTAGTCAAGCTACTGTGATCTGTTTTGAGTATGAACCTTTTGCCCAGTAGATAATGCCTCCACACTCGGAGAGCATGTACTACGGATGTGAGTTCTAGATCATAGGCAAAGTACTTTTGTTCGTGTTCTCTAAATTTACTGGATTCATAGGCTACTACCTTGCCTTCTTGCATTAACACCACACCCACTCCTTCCTTGCTGGCATTAGTACACACCACATAATCTTTGCTGGGGTCAGCAAATCTTAGCACAGGTGTTGTGGTTAAAAGTTGTTTCAGCTTCTCAAAGTTGTTCTGACATTCATTCGTCCATTTGAAAGACCTGCCTTTCTTTTGTAAGGATGTAATAGGGTAGGCGATCTTAGAAAATCCTTCGATGAATCGTCGGTAATATCCTGCCAGCCCCATGAATGACCTGATATCTGCCACATTCTGTGGCACACGCCATTCCATGATAGTTTTAATCTTTTCGGGATCCACCGCTATTCCTTCAGCTGTAACCACATGACCCAAATACTAGATTTCTAGTTTAAAGAAATCGCACTTGCTGAATTTAGCGTACAGCTGATGCTTCCTTAGTATTTCCAATACTATTCTCAGATGCTCCTTATGCTCTTCTTCGCTCTTGGAGTAGATCAGTATGTCATCTATGAAGACGAGTACAAAGTGATCTAAAAATTGATGAAAAATGCCGTTCATCAACCTCATAAAGGTTGCTGGCGCGTTTATCAATCCGAAAGGTAACACTACAAACTCATAATGTCCATACCTGGTGCGAAATGCTGTCTTGCAAACATCCTCATCCCTGATTCGAATCTGATGATATCCCGATCGCAAATCAATTTTAGAAAACACCTTGGCTCCTCTCACCTGGTCGAATAAATCATCGATTCTGGGTAAGGGATACTTATTCTTAACTGTCAACTTATTGAGTTGTCGGTAGTCCATACACATGCGCAAAGTTCCATCCTTATTTTTTACAAAAAGGACTGGCGCACCCCAAGGTGATACACTTGGCCTGATATACCCTTTATCTAACAACTCCTGCAACTGCATTTTTAATTCTGTTAATTCAGGTATACTCATCCTGTAAGGTGCTCTTGACACAGGAGAGGCTCCGGGAAGTAATTCAATAGTGAAGTCAATATCCCTTTTAGGTGGCAGTCCTGGAATGTTTTCTGGAAATACATCCAGGTACTCCTGTACCACAGGAATATATTTTATATCTACAGCCTTTTCTTCAGATCCGGCATACCCTACTTGAATTGCATACAACTGACATCCCTTCCGAATACACTTGCTCATTTGAGAGGCCGTTATGGGACGTAATTGTACAGGCTTTTTAATTCCTTTAATCTCCTTACGCGTACCATCCTGCGCTCTATAACAGATTATCTTTTCCTTACAATCCACCAAGGTCCAGTGTTTTTCCAACCAATCCATTCCTAACAACACATCATATGATCCCAATGGTAGAATATTTAAATCTACCTGCAGCTGCTGTTCTGCAACTTCCAAAGTGAAATTTGCAATTTTCGCAGTCACTTTGCATTTAGCTCCGGTGGCTAGTTGAACTAAACAAGGGTTTTTAAATTTTTGTTCTTTTAAATTGCACATTTCCACTAGTTTAGGACTTACATAACTTAAACTAGCGCCAGGATCTATTAAAATCGAGACAGTTTTAGATAACATAGTACCTTCCAGTTCAATCATTGTGGGCTGGAAATCAGCCTGTCGATCCTCCAAAGCTGCGTTTATACGTGGTATGTTTCGTCCCACGTCCCCCACTATTGATGCCTCCTGCAGATTTGCCACATTTTCACTCCTTCTTCTTTGTGGACAGTTCTTAAAATAGTGCGCTTCCCCACAGCCCCAACATTGTAAGGGAGGTTTTGAGTTTTTCCCTTGCTCCGGTTTGCTTGATGCCTCTGTGGGCTTTTCTTTAGCTGGCCACTTGATTCTTTGATGGTTCCTGTTAAACTGTTTGCTGCCAGCATTCCGACCTATCCCTTTAAAGTGGCTTCCCTTACTGCTTTTAAAAGTAGAGGAATTCTTTTGGTTTTTCTTGGGCTGCCAACCTTTTCCACCATCCCCTTTGATCTTATACTACTGATAACACATGCGTTCTTTTCAGACAGCTTCATCCATCGTTTGAGGGTTAACAAATTCTATTCTTTCCCTCATAGGGGTAGGCAAACTACTCAAAAATATTTGTACCTTGGCCTTTCCTCTCTAAGGTAAGGTACGTAGCGTAACAGAGATGTAAATTTCGTTACATACTCATCCATGGTCATTTGGCCCAGCCTAAGGTCATGGAATTCTTTGGCCTTATCATCGTAAAATATTTCTGTCAGATATTTATCTTTGAAATACTGTTGAAACAATTGCCATGTAATGTCTCGCTCGTCAATGCTGCAAACGTTCTTTACCTCCTCCCACCACAGGGTGGCTTTCTCACGCAGCTGGTATATAGCCAATCGAGCCTTCAAATTGCTGTTGTACTCATAAACCTGGAAATATTTATTAATGTTAATTAACCATGCTTCAGTTGCCTCTTCTGCCTCGCCATCAAACATTGGTGGCTTAATCTTACGGAATTCCCCCTGCAGTTCATTCCTCTGCCTCTTGTGATCCTGCTGATCGGAGGGATTTCCTGATTCTGCCTCGTTATAATTATGGTTTTTGCTCCTGTGAGAGATGCTCTTTTCTGGTCTTTCGATAGTGTTGTTCCTGGTTTGCTGGTCTCCTGACTCCGTTGATGATTCTCTTTCTGCACTAGGCTGCCGCATTTCCTGATTCTGTTTATCAGATATGCTCTTCAGGATCCTTTCCTGATCTAGCAACAGTCTTTCATTGTCCTTTCGAACTCTAATCATCTCCTCTTGTAACTGCTGAACTGTATTTAGCAAGGAGGCAGTTTGCTGCTGCTGTTCTTCCAGCATTTTACTTGTCTTTTGGTGCTGCTCCACAGTTAGTTGAACCCACATTTCCGAGTTCATAACTGTTGGGCCTTGATTCTCGTTTGGTTGTGACTGAGATGCCATGTCTTCCTTCAAATATTTTTATCTCTACTCAGTGCACTAATATACACACAGCTTTGTTAGTAAGCCCTTAGGTTGCCAGTGTAGTAACCGGCTCTGATACCACTTGTCACATCTAAACTAAAAATTACCAATTCAAACTTACCATAAATTAAAAAAAAAAATATTTATCCATGGTACTGAAACTTCACATATCATAACAATTATCAAATTATTATAATTATCACAGTTTTTAATCTAACATAGCATATAAAATTCACGAGACTTAAAATACAATCTCGTTTGTATTACATTGAGCAGAGTTATTATTACACATATATTTGAGCGTTAAGTTATTGTAACACATGGTTTAAATGTCCACAAAAACATACAATATATTTCCACTGTACAAAGGTATGCTGGCATTTAATGATGGGGAGTTTGGGATCACAGGAGATCCGTTGAGGAGATCTCCTCGATTCCCAACGCTGTCATAACTTAAATTCTTATCACCTAACAGTAAATTCCACCAGCCAAATGGCTTCCGGCTCCACGCGTTGAGTACAGGTGTTGGCTTGAAGTTTTACTATGGTACATGAGGTTAATGGCGGGAACGGATAAGCAATCAATCCATTCTTTCTCGATATAGGGAGGAAAGGTTCTTCGGTAAACACAGTTTTCGTTTTATGGTTGCTTCGCCTTCTGTTGCTCGAATCCATGGCGCGCGTATAACTAGCGTTCCTCCGGTTTAATCGACCTCCCATGCTTTTAAGTGAGCTTGTCTCATCCTGCTCCAGATGACTACCAGTTTCAACTCTTATATGTACCCTTATGATTCCTCTTTTACTCGTCTCATGCATGTCTCTGCATAATGGTTAATCCTCTTCTCTAACACCGAGTTTCTTTTGGGGTTCTCTTGCCGATTCCTCACTTCCAGGTTCGATGCTTCTTTCCGGAGCTTTACACCAGCTCCACCCCGCCACGGGGTTTCACCAGGTGAGTCCTTCATTCACATATTACCAGCTGTTTAATGGTGATAACATATTTTGGCTCTCGGAAATGATTGTTCTAACTCTCCTGTCGATTTTTGCAGTCGGGGTTTTATTTGGCAAGTTGAAATCCGCCTGTCAGGTGAGTATACTTCCCGCCTATCTTGTCCACTAGTCTGTTGTCTTTTGCGTTTTATTTAAAAAAAAATTCTCTCGTTTGCCTTGCAGGAACAGGTGAGGGAATCCTTCGCTGAACCTTCCGATATGATGTTGGTCTCGCCGTTTGCTGAGTCGTAATAGAGACTAAGAGACGCTTCTTTTTTTTCCAGGTACCCTGCAAATCTTCCATGCATGAAGCTAATACTTGGTCTACGGAGAGCATACTCTCTGCATCACCGTGTCATTCAAGCTAGGGTGTAGAGAATCTTACTAGGGTTTTAATTGTTCCTTGCCGAAGTTTGTCTCAGAAGTTTTTATTGAAATTTCCGTGGAACATTCTGACTCTTATGTTGTGAGAGCAACCTCTGTTGACTCTACTATTGCAAATTATGGTTTTATCGGAACAACATTACGCTGTTTGTTCCTTATGTATGTCGTAATTTACCTAACTCTCTTCTGTTGCTAACAAGTTACCTTTAAGGGTTTTTATTTAAGTACTATTTGCAGTTTTATTTATGTGCATGTTCTGTTATTTCAGTAACTGTACAATTTTGAGCAATAGTCCGGGTTTTACACAGGGAAGTCGCTCTCGGCTTTACCCTGGATTTGGTATTCCGACGGTTATTTATTGTTTACTACAGAATACTGTGTTTTATTTCTTTCTATTGGTTTCTCGGCCTTACTCTACAGACCGCGAATTTACTCTTGTCTAATACGCTCCTGAATGCAATCATACGTAGCATTAGTTTTCCCTGGTTAAGGGTCTTATGGTGCTTCATGGTTCCGGCCGCCATTGTCTCGGCCGCGTATAGGTAGGTAAGAATAAAAGAACAGGGGGTTAAGGTAGGGTTTCCACCCTGCCCAACTCTACAAGTTCATCCATCAATATCTCTTTCGATTGTTACAGGAAAAGATTATATATATAAGTACTAAATGTTGTGTACTATCTTTATCCGGGGTTTATCATTGGTTAATACCATTGCATGTCGATACCTATGTCTCTTCGATTTACTCACTACTGTAACTTGAAATTTCAGTTCATATATATATATATATATACTTCTGTTTCCTCTTAACACTAGATACAATCCCTGTTAATTTGATTCACTGTCTACATAGATTGAATATGAAGCATTGATATTTTCTTGATCTTCAATGTTATACTATGTACTGTGCGTAAAGAACTTTCCTTTCATGTAAGATCTCGTCTTTATAGTTTAGCTGCTAATGAACTGTAGGATTTCCAACATTATAATAACAGTAATTAAACTATTGTACCTACGAGTTTTACATTACTCCTATGATAGCAGAAGATCTGAAATTTATATTCTTTTATCATTTGCTAAACATAACCAGAACATCAACAGAACATTAATACTTAAAGTCTAGGTTTGATTGTGTTACTTATCTGACTGAAGCACATTAACTCTTAAAACCGTGGTCCTCCCAACCTTCAAGGGAGGCAATAACGTCGTCCACTTTCCCCCTAGCTCCAGAATGTCAATCAGTGCCACGGGAACAAAGAATAAGCTTCTGTCGTGACCTCTGGATGGCCTATCCAGTCACAGACAGATCTGGTCTTATGGTCTTTCAGTGTCTGCTTCTCCACTGGTCTCTCACCCAGCTCTGGAGAATCCTGCACTTACCATTTCTCCAAAAACTTACAGAACCCCTATCCCTCTCCTGGGATTTTCTTTTATCCCTGGAGGGTAGGTAACTGTCTTTTAACTGTTCCCAACCACCCATTCTTGGATACTTTTACCAACAGTTTTAAGAGATTCTTTTTATTTATTTTCTAACTCAGTAATTACAAGTAACATGTGTTTTTTTTTTTAATTTCCTATACCAAAAGTAATTTAAACAAAATAATAAAATAAACAACTTGTCGTTCAATTTATTCATGTTAACTAACTCTTAATGAGGCTGTCACATTCCAACTCAAACTATAGATTGAAAACCGAAAACAAAAATCGTCAACCAATATAACCACAGACACGATAACAGCTCAAACAGAGACTGCTACAATCTGTCAGTGAAGAAAAACAAACGTAACATACAATCCCATTAGAAAAATATTAATTGATGGTTTTGCAACTCAATTTATGATTTGAAAAGGACGCTCAAAGGGTAGGACAAATTGAGCTGAGCTTTTTGGGATTTTGCTCCCATTAAACCCTAATAGAGCTTTATACAAATGTCAAGACAACTTGAGCTTGCTTTGTTTTTTTTGTTTTTTTTAATAAACTTTTTACAAATCGCAAAATTGGTAAAAGAGATTGCTTCACACATTTTCATATTTTATTGCTTTTTAGTGTTTTAATAACAATCTCACATGTTAATAATAATAGTAGTATAGGTTTATTACTAATTATATTTATTCATTTCTCTCTATTTTTTAATGATTAATATATATTTATTAACATATTAGTATAACTATCCATATCTTTTATATATATTAATAAACTTATGAACAATTTCAACATAATAATATTAAATTCTAATATTAAAACCTTTATTATAAGCCATAATATTATAAAATACAACATTATAAACTCTACCATTAATATTATAAACTTTATTATAAATATTTGAAATCATAATATTAATATATCAATGACAGTGTTAATATAATAAACTCTAATTTAAAAAACTCAATATTAAATACTCCAATATTAATAACTCAAAATAAGAAAGCTGCAGTATCACAGATTCAAGGAATTAATATTATAAGCCTGGAAATAAATGCAAGGTTTTACTATTATAAACCCAAGGGGAAAAAAAGAAAAAATTATTAAACTGTAAGATTAATAAACCCAAGGGAAAATAAATCATAAGAATTAATATTATAAACCCAATCGAAAATAAACCTAAGGAGAAAATATTAAATCTTGAGATTAAGAAAAATAAACCCAAAGGTTTAATATTATGAATCCTAGGAAAAATAAACTAAATGGAAAAACACTAAACCTTTGGAATAAAATTTTATATTATTAATAAGAACAATGTGATACATTATGATATTAAACTTTGATATTAAAGTGAATATTATAAACACTAACACCATCAAACCCAATATTATAAGCCCTAAGATTAATATTATAAATCTTGAGATTAGTATTATAAACTCCAATAATAAACCAAATATATTAATAACATAAACGTAAGTGATTAATTTGAAAAACTCTTGGCAATAATAAACTCAATGTGTTTATATTATAAATCTAAAGGCTTATAACTAGTAATTGCACCAGATATTGTAAAGGAAACATTGTAAGGCATAAATTCAAGAACCATGGGTTAATATTACAAACCTAAAGGCTTATAACTAGCAGTTGCACCACATGTTGCAAAGGAAACGTCGTAAGGCATAATTTCTAGAATCATTTTGACATACAAAAAATCATTGAAAATAAAAATTAGTAAACAAAATGCCATTCAAGGTATAAGAAATCACTTACATTATGCCAAATTGATAGATTCTATAACATTTCCAACATAGATTGCCTCTTAATCTTCAGAAATGGTCTTTCAAGTTCCAATATCAAACTTGAAAAAGTAGATGGCATGAGATAGGCTAAATAAAATAATATTAGATACCTCCATAGAAACCAAATATTTGAGGCCTTTAAAAAACCCAACAATACCATCCAAATATATGAGATCTTTAGAGGCTACCTCCATAAAATCCAAATATATGACACCTTTAGATATCATGCAATGTGAAAAATTATAGATATAGATACATCAATAGAATCCAAATATTTGAGAGTTGTAGATGTCATGCAATGTGAAAAATTCTAGATCTAGATACCTCCATAGAATCCAAATATGTAAAACCCTTAGATATCATGCAATGTGAAAATTTCAAGTCTAGATACTATCATACGTTTCCAAGTCATTTTTCAACTCATCTTCCACAAAACACATCACACAACACGTCATTTACCACAATCATTTTTTTTACTCGAAAATAAGACATAGCTTCTCTGTTAGCAATGCAATAATATTATAATGACATGTGGATTTAGGAGGCATATCCTTAGAATACAACGATAGTACATAGAAAAATATTATTAACACAAACTTGTAAGAAAATAATTTACCATTAATCTAATTCAATGGTTTATCACCGATATGTTACCTTGTCCAATTTAGTCTCCAAAAATATAGGATCTAAACCCAAAGTGGCTGCAAGAAATGATTACAGTCGAATATGTTACTTTGTCCAATTTAGTCTCCAAAAATATAGGATCTAAACCCAAATTGGTTGCAATAAATGTGTGCAATCCGTTTTAAACTGTGGCTAACTGGGGTAAGTAGTATTCTTTCGACCTTGGCCCTATAACATATTTGGATTTTAATACCTCAAACCCAATATAAAAGTAAGCAATAACACATTAGTTAGAGATGGATGATAGTTTGGATAAGCATAGGTGCCACGTAAGTTAAACCTTACCCAAATAAGTGACACAAAATACAATTGCCATTAGAAAATTTGAAAAGGGAGAGTAGATATTTAAATATCCCAACTTGAGAGGAGGCTACAATGTCCAGATCTCCATTGTAAGAAAGATTTTGGGATGATTCTCAGTTATATTTCGCGATGATTCTTATTTACAAACTGAGATTGAAATAAAATAAGTATAAAAACTCAAAATTTCGTACGTGAGATTCTTGTTTTCACAAGGTTTTCAATCCGCTTCCTCTGACTTCTAAAACTTTTAAATTTTGCAGTGAACCCAAGAAGTCAGGGAAGAATAGGGGTATTTTCAATCCTCTAATAATAGGGCTATTTTCAATCCGCTTTCTCTGACTTCTAAAACTTTTAAATTTCGCAGTGAACCCAAGAAGTCACGGAAGAATAGGGGCATTTATACCAGCGGAGTGATATGAGATGTGGTGACTTCACATTATTAATATAGCTTCTACATAACAATCTTCACTTGCAAGAATTTGCAAACCATAACTGTATTGAATAGCGCCTGGTTACAGTTTCCCAACAGCTTCTGAATACACCATAGGTCCCATGACATTTCACTTGCAAGAATTTGCAAACCATAACTGTATTGAACAGTGCCTGGTTACAGTTCCCAACAGCTTTTGAATACACCATAGGTCCCATGACATTCCCAACAGCTTCTGCATACACCATAGGTCCCATGACATTTCTGAAGGGACATCGAATCGATATTGGAAATCATTTACCAACTTTCACCCAATCGAACTGTTGCAAATTCTCCAATCATTTAACATATAATCTACTGGCAAATAACAATGACAAGTTAACATATAATCTAATGGCTAATGGCAAATAACAATGACAAGTAGACTAGAAAGAAGTTATTTTCATAGAATGATGTCTTATGGAGTAAATATGATAAAATCAAGTTGTAAATATTACAAATCTTTAGGGATAATAAACTGAAGGGATTAATATTAATATTAATATTATAAACCTTAAAATTATAATACCGGAACTCAAGGGATTAATATTACAAACCTAAGGGAAAAATATTAAACCCTAATATTTATATTATAACCTAAGGAATTATAAACCTTATCATTAATATTATAAACCTAAAATATCTAAAACCTTAATATTAATATTCACAATTGTATGTGGGTGAATATTAATTACAATTGTATGTGGGTGAATATTAATTAACATTTGCTGAAAACTTAAGTTAAATATGACTAGTTAACACTTTTTTGCTTGCAAATTATAGGTATAGGTACGAAAGTTAAGAGAAAATTCAAGAATTAATTAATTTTTATGTGAGCACGTTACCAAAATTTGTTGAAGAATCAGTTGCTTCCAGATGTTTATGTCTCGAAGCTCAAACAAGAGACCCTAAACAATTGTCCAACTACCTGGAATTTAGATGTTCTTGTTTTCTTGATACTTCTTTGGAGAAGATAAAATGTTTTGGATGGGGAGGAAAAGGGGTTATTTTCACCCTTATAAGATAAAGAAGAGATTTTTCTTGAGTTGGGTTAATCCCAGTAGAACTATCCCTGTATTAGAAAGTTTCAGACTAGACAGAGAAATCCTAAGGCCTGTAAACAATCTGAAGTATCACTGCCACCATAATATTTTTGGGTAGTTGGAAGCTAGGGGGAGCCAGGCGTGATCACGAGACATGTAGGAAGGGAGGAGGGTACTCCTTTTTTTTTTAGTCTCTGGGCTTAACATGCAGTGAGAAAAAGACCTATTTTAATTTAATAAAAAATGGTATTAGTGGTACAACAAGAAACGAGTTGCTCAGTTTATTCTTGATAGAAATAGTATAAACAAAAATGGTAAATTATGAACGGTTCAAAGTACTAAAGAGATAAATTCTCATATGAATGATAATTTTCAATGTAACTGCTTATCTCTAGTTATCTAGTTATAGAGACAATAGAAGTATCATACATATATATGTAAATTTTGTACAAACATCATTAGAAAGAAATTCTGCATTATTAAGATAAAATACGCACAGAATTGAAAAGAAGGAGTTGTAGCTCACAGATGAGAAGGAGTTGTAGCTCACAGATGAGTACTGCACCTGGAGACTACACTCAAAACCTAGTTATAGAGACAATAGAAGTATCATACATATATATGTGAATTTTGTACAAACATCATTAGAAAGAAACTCTGCATTATTAAGATAAAATACGCACAGAATTGAAAAGGAGTTGTAGCTCACAGGTGAGTACTGCACCTGGAGACTACACTCAAAACCGAGAGATCACTCGTACACTCTACATTAATGAATGAAAGGTTACATCATTAAGTACATTACTAGAAATTAGGAAGTTGCAACCAAACCCCTAAACTCTACGAACAAGTCCTAAATTAAGGAGATACGTAACTTGTGTAACATTTTCTCCATTAATACAAAATAATATAATTATTTTCAACTTATTATACTATATTGATCTAACTATGAAGTACGGATAAGTATATGTATGTAGAGAGTATGTAAAATAGTGTAAACACACATTAAATAAATTTATATGCTGAGAGAAGCAAAGAAAGAAGGGTTGATAGAATTTAGCAAACATATAGATACGAGTACATGAATTGGAAGTCGGTTTGTGCCAGCCAACCGAACCTAATCAGTCATGCCACGTGGGTCCGAAAGTCAGAATTAAATATTTAACATGCAACGATGCCATATACAAAAAGACATATATAGTATATAGAAAACAACTGGTGCATTCAACCATGAATAGGACCCCTCAACATGCGCACTATAAACATTTATATGAAGGAAAAAACAAATTTTCATAACATCAATAAACCCTTCATGGGCTCTTGTACAAACATTACTACTAAACTCATACGTTGTACTACCAAATCAGAATATAGTCAAACCCTTGATACAACTATTACATTTCAAGTTACAATATTTACAATTTTTTGATTATGCATTGAATATTAAACGACGAGAACTTCATGAAGAGCTTTAAGAGATAAACACGTATACAACTCGCAACCAACAACGTCCAGGCTGTAAATTTTAAAGAACATAGAAAGAATCGTAAATACGAGGTCGAAACAATATTAATTAACCAAATAAGTTGTAGCTACATGAGTGCTCATGTGTGTCCTTGTAAAACCATGAAAAAATGAGGAAAACGATTGTGTTCGACTTAGAAGAATTAAACAATATCTAATATTTCATTCAGAACAGTCATGTGTACATTGTTAAAGACCGAACTATGTTATGAGGGTTCACTGTATTAACCAGAAATACTAGTGTTTCAACCGTTACAATAAAAAAGAAAGCTAATTCACATCAGAAGTAGTCAGAAACCCTCAGTTGAAACAACAAATAGATGGACGACCGATGTTTCATGTCGAGAATGGGATAAGTACCTAACATTAATAGTAGAAAATGTGTTGGTAGCCATAAACCCTTTAACCATAGAATAAATGAACCCTTTAGGTATGAGATAAATCTAGCACACACGAGCATACCTGTAACCAGAAGCATAAAACAGTTAGTTAGGAACCCTATAATCGAGAGAGATGGATTTAAATGTTGAATGTAAGTAAATTACAATATAACTCAAGGAATGTCTTGTTGTCGCACCTTCACATACAGAGACAAAATAAAATATTAAGGATTTCTCCTCAAAAAAAGAACCGTCGTAACCAAAAAAAACTTGAAAGAGAGGGTGATCTCAGCTTCTGACCTGAGTAGTTGATAGTGTTGGAAAAATTTTCTAGAGTCATCATGAAACCAGCTTGAAAAGGAATTGGATGGGTATAGAACAAGGGAGATTATTTTGATTTTAATTACAGAAAACTAGATAGAAAAAATATAAAAATGAAGAACTAAGTGAGGATCTATCGTAGAGATGGCGTGACGGTGACAGGTTCAGATGACAAGAAATTTTGTGATGCGGACGCAAGACTGAACTAGGTGCAAAGGCACACTAGGAGTAAAGAAACGAGCGAAATGGAAAATGATTACAGTTTTATTGGGGGTGTATTAACCTAATGACCCTTATATTCTTGTGGTCGTTTGATCTTCATATATCTACGATAAAAAAACCACCACTTGGTCGCTCAGATAGCTTCCAAGAAACATTTTTGGCAAGTTCAAGTGTCTAAAATGATGACAACTGTAAACAATTTTCAAACAAGCACTCAGTGCTACACAAATTGAATAAACGTTATAGCATTGTGATCATATATGACATTAACACTTGTTGATAGGCTAATGGATCGCACTCGATAATGTATTAACAAGATATGTATCTGGTATAGAAAACATTAACTATAGGTTACCGAAGTGAAGGTATGTACCAGGTGAGATGTTCGAGTGCTAGGTTCATACGTATTGTTATAGAAAATTGCAACCACTCTTTAATGTCATAAATGTAATATTTATACCTCATGTAATGTTTAACCTTCCATTAAAGAAATAAGATTTTTAATTATTTTTGTTATTTTGTATACTAATTTTCATGGATAATTGTGAAAAATTGGTATCATAGCCAGCTACACAGATGACGCCTCATGGGCCATCTAATATTAACAAAAATTGTTAATGATGAATAGAGAAAATTAATAAGAATTATGAGAAGGGTAGTTCTTCCACCAAGACGACCACCAGAGGCATTGATTTGGACCTCACATGGATGCAACACCAGAGACGTGGGTTTACTTAGGAAAAAATGTGTCTAATTAAAATGTGCTTCTATTGGAAACAATCCAACAATTGTGGGTAGAGATGACAATCTTGACTGCTAATAATGAAAGATTGAGATTGGAGCAAGAACGGATTATGAAATTATTATCTAATAGGCAGAATCAAAGACATCCGAACCTCAGCCCATAGAATGGAAATAATGTTGAAATTTAGTGCCTAGCATAGGAACATCCACAGGTAGAAGGGGGGCGGATCTAGAATAAAGAAGATTCAGAAAATGCTTCGGGTGGCAAGCCAATAAGAGACATAAAGTGGAACTCCAAGGAGAGTTTAAAAAAATTAAACCACCCATGTTCGATGGGGAAGCTGAAGAGATTGTTGAGGCCTAGTTGACAAATATGCATAAATATTTTCAAATTTATGATTATGATGATAATCTGAAAGCTAGGCTGGAAGTTTATCAATTATAGGGGAAAGCCACTCTATCGTGGGAAGAAATCAAGACTATCCATGAAATTGATGAACAAAAGGTTACATGGGACAATTTCTAGAAACAATCCAAGGAAAAGTATTTAAGAGAATTTTTTTATGATGAGAAAGTGGAGTTTGATGATCAAAAATTGGGGCAACTGACCATGGACAAGTTCATTATAGAATTCACCTCACTGTTGAGATATGTACCTTTCATCCTTGAGGAGAAGGCAAAGATATAACGATTCACCAATAGTCTGTCAGCTTGGATGAAGGAAAACATGTAGTTTGATAATCCAAAGATGATGTACGAGGTTTTACAAAAATCATGGGTATGTTATATCAACAGATGAAATAAAAAGGGGAACCTAGTAAAGGTTGGAAAATAAAAAATGATAGAAAAATTTCTAAAATTTTAACAATGGTAAAAGTGTTGGAGGAAAAGGTACATAGATGAAACAGTGGAATGGACCACCTCGAAGGAATCTACCAAAAATTAGGACTCAAAATGAAAACAGACATAATGAAGCATCAAGTAAGGCATAGCCCAGCCAACCACCACAACTCTGTTTACAATGTTGGGGCTACGAAGAACTCCACTATTAAAAACATTGTCCACATCGTATCCAAATGGAACCAGCTACTAACATATAAGAGGCCTCCACAGTGAGGGACATGGAAAGGATTATTCCATGGAAAAACGCTGCTTTGGAAGGTCACCAAGCTGAAGACAAACCGAGAATAGTGGAATTCGAAGGTAAACTAGTTAAACACTTTGTTTCTATTGTAATATATCCAGAAATCAGTCTAAGCTACATTAATCCTAAAATAGTTGATTTAAATGTTAATTTCAAAGTATAAATTTAAGAATCTGTGGCTGGTGGAATTTTCCAAGTCTGGATCAAAGTGACAAGTGAGTGCTAATGTCAAAAAAAATTCTATAGAAGTTGGAGGACAAAAGATAAATGTTACTATAAAAATTTTGCCTCTAGGCTATTATGACATACTAGTTGGTATGGATTGATTCGAACAACATCAGACTATGGTAAAATGCAAGGAGAAAAATGTTATTTTTCTCACGGAAGATGCTAGTAGATAGCAGATACAAGGCATATAGGTTGCATCCCATTATGGCCAATGAGCTAAGTAAATTTATAGGGAAAGGATGTCAACTTTAAATAGTTCAAGATGGGTATACCAAACCCCAAAGTTAACATGGCATCTCTGGCAAATATAACAATCATATAAGAGTTTTTAGATGTATTTTTGGAAGAATTTATGGGACTTATGCCTAAACAAAGTATATATTTTACTATAGAATTGGTCCCAGTTGGAGCCCTGGTATCAGGAACCCCTTACCGTTTGAGCATTCTTGAGCTAACTAAACTGAAATTATAGTTACAAGAATTTCTTGTGAAGTGGTACATCTGCCCAATTGTATCACCTTCTGGATCCCCCATTTTGTTTGTGAAAAATAAAGATGGTACCTTCTAGTTATGTATAGATTATCGATAATTGAACAAGCTAATAGTGAAAAACAAGTATCCACTACCATGGATTGATTACCTGTTCGATCAAGTAAATAATACCACTATATTTTCTAAAATTGATTTATGATTGGGCTTTAAGGATGAAGATATTCATAAGACAACATTCCGCACTCGCTATGGTCATTATGAATTTTTGGGTCTTCCTTTCAGCCTCACCAACACCCTAGTCATGTTTATGAGTTTGATGAAGTGCATATTTCATCCTTATCTAGATATGTTCATCCTAATTTTCTTAGATGATATTCTGATTTATTCCCAGATTTTAGGAGATCATAAGGAGCACCTTATGATAGTTTTACAGACTCTGAGGGAGAATCAATTGTATGTTAAATTCAAAGAATGTGACTTCTTCAAGGAAAAAATATAGTACTTGGGCCATGTTATATCCTCATAAGGTTTAACAGTGGACCCCATAAAGATTAAAACTATTATTAATTGATTTGTTCCTAAAATGTTCCATACATTAGATCTTGTATCAGATTGGCGTGATATTATCACTATTTTATTGAAGGATTCTCAAGGATAGGTTATCCGATCACCTCTCTACAAAAGAAAGTGAGGGTGTTCATATGGACAACAAAGTGCCAAAGAAACATTGACAAACTGAAAAAACTATTGACAACAATGTCTGTGTTAAAAATTGTAGACCCAGATGTGGATTTCCTTATCTATACAGATGCTTCCCGGGAGGGGGTTGGAGGCATCTTAGTGCAAGAAGGAGAAGTAAATTCTTATGAATCACATATGTTAAAAGAGCGTAAACATAAATATTCCGCTTACGATCTGGAATTAACCATGATTATCCATGCTCTTAATGTTTGATGACATTATCTATTTGGAAAATTTTTTTTGTTATTAACTGATCATAGTAATCTAACCATTTTTTTAAACAACCCAAATTTAATGCGCGACAATATAGGCGGACTGAGTTTTTAAGTGAGTTTGATTTTGACATCAAACATATGAAGGCTAAGGATAATCATGTCCTAGATACATTAAGTAAGAAGTTGCATTGTGTTTATGAAATAGCTTACAGTCGGGTAGAATTTGATTGTTCTAAACAAATTAAGGAATTTCCCTTTAAGGATCCTGAGTATAAATTTTTGTGGAAACAAATTAAATCAATGCAAAATACTGAACAACAATATGGTTTTAATATTAATTATCACAATTTACTAAATTTAAAAGGAAGAATTTACATTCCTAACCAGATTTTAGTCAAGAAATTTCTGTTGGATTGGTACCACCATAACCCATTTTTCGCACATCCCAGGTACCAAAAATTATTCTCTGCAATTAAGAAACACTATTTCTTGTCCAAAATGAAAAAATATATTAAAAAATACTTGGCTAGGTGCCTAGAATGTTAGCAGGTTAAAGAAGAGCACAAGCCCCCATCCGAACTACTTCACCCACTACATATACCTGGGTGGAAGTGTAACCCCATCACTATGGATTTTTTAACTCGGTTGCCAAAGTATAAAAAGAAAAATGAATTAATAATGGTGGTGGTAGATAAAATTAGCAAGGTAGCTCATTTCATACCCGTTACGTCCAGTTATTGGAATGTTCATATCATAGATATATTCATGAGAAAAATATTTCAGCTGCATGGGATACCAAAGGTTATAATTTCTGATAGGGATGTGAAATTCCCAGTCGTATTTTGGAAGTCCCTCTTTACCAGACTAGGAACCCAAATTCATTTCATTACAATGTATCATCCCCGAACTGATGGGCACACTAAGAGATTCAACCAGGTGTTAGAAGATATGCTTTGCGCGTATCTAATGAAACATCCTACTAAATCTGAGGAATACCTCCATTTGGTCGAATTCGCTTACAATCATAGTTATCATGACTCAATAAAAATGAGTCCTTTTAAGTTGTTGTATGGGAATAGTTTTAAACTCTTAACAATTGGGGTTATATGGAAGACAAGTTAATGTTGTGACCATACTTACTATAGGAGATGGATCAAGTGGTGAGGAAGGTACAACAGAACTTAAGAGCATCTCAAGACATGCAAAAATATTACACAGATAAAAAAATTAACTTTTATGGAATATGAGGTGGGTGACCATGTATATGTTCAGGTTAAACCCAAGAAAAGCACCTTGAGATGCACAAACTATGTAAAGCTAGCACCACGTTATTGTGGACCTTTCTAGATATTATAAATGGTAGGACCAATGGTGTACAAACTAGCACTAATATATGACTCCATAACATATTTCATGTCTCATTTTTTAAATTACACACACACACACACCCACACACACACACACACATATATATGGTTCCAAGAATATTGTAAATTGGTAAGATCTATAGGTAATGGAATCATTGTAATTCAAGTGTCTTGAGTTAATGGCTAATAGAAACTGAGAAGAAGTTGTTGTATTTCCAGGTCGAGACGGATGGAGAATTTATTTTTAGAACCCCTGCATATTCTATAACAGAGAGAAATAATGTTGCGGAGGTGATACATCACCCAAGTTAAAGTGCAATGGTGACACTTTATCCCTCAAGAGGCCACTTTAGAAGATGAGGAATTGATGCAACAAGCATATCCTGATTTTATCTGAGGTTAAGTTTTAACATCAAGGATGGTGTTTCAAACAAGAGGGGGACGATGTCACACCCATATGTGGGTTAATGGTAATTAAGATTTACAAAAACTTGAGCTAATTATGACTAGTTAACATTTATTTACTTATAAACTATATTTAGGAAGGGTAAGAGAAACTTCATGAATTAATTAAATTTGATGTGAGCATGTTAATGAAAAAAAATATTTTTGTATGATGGGAGAATGACTTTCTATCGGATGGTTATGTATGGAAACTCAAACAAGAGACCTTGAATGGTTGTCTAACTACATGGAAGTTAGGTGTTCCTGTTTTCTTGATTATTCTTTGGAAGAAATAAAAGGTTTTGGAAGGGGAGGGAAAGGGCTTATTTTCACCCTTCCAAGAGAAATAAGATCGAGCATACTAAAGAGGAAAAAAATTTGTGTATAGAAAAGGAGATACTTCTTGAGCTATGATAATCCCAGTGGAGATATGCATGTACTGGAAAGTTTCAGATTGGACAAAGAAGTCCTGAGGTCTGTAAAAAATCTGAAGGATCACTGCCACCAGAGAATTTTTGGGTAGTTGGAAGCTTGAGGGGATCCAAATGTGATCACGGGACTCATACTTAGGGAGGCGGGTACCCCTTTTTTTGAGTTTTTGGGATTAACTCATGGTCAGATAAGTACTTGTTTTAATTTAAGAAAAAAATTTATTAGTACTACAACAATAAATTATTTTTCAAGATTGTACTTAATAGAAAGAGAATAAATAAAATTGGAAAATTACAAATTTTTTAAAGTAATAAAGAGATAAATGTTAACACGAATGATAATTGTGAATGTAAATGCTTATCCCTAGTTATAGATATAATAGAAGTAGCATATATATATATATATATATATATATATATATATCTGTGTGTGTGTGTGTGTGTGAAACTACATTATGATAATATATTGTTGTAACTAGGAAGTACAAATATGGATATGCATGTAAGGAGTGTGTACAATAGTGTAAACACAAATTAAACAAATCTATATGCTAAGAGAAGGAAAGAAGCAAGGGTTGATACCATTTAGGAAACATCCATATACCAGTACAAGAATTGGCAAGTTAGGTTGAGAAAGCTGATTGAACCTAATTAGTCGTGCAAGGCAGCTCCCGAAGCCAGAATTAAAGATTTAACATGTAAAAATTCCATCTAGAATAATACTTATATAGTATACAAAAAACAAAATGTGCATTCAACCAAGAATACGGCCACTTAGCATGCGCACTATAAAAATTTATATGAAGGAAAAACAAATTTTCATAATAGCAATAAAACCTTCATGGGATTCTTTATAGACATTACTACTAAACTCAGACATTGTCAGACCAAATCATAATACAATCAAACCATCGATACAACTAATATAGGTTGAGTTACAAAATTTACAATATCTTTATTATGCATTGAATATTAAACTATTAGAAATACTAAAAGGGGGGTGAATTAGTATTTCTTTTAAATTGTTAGTTTTACAAGTTAGATCACTTGTAATTAGAACATGAAATGAAAAATAAGAGTAAATTCTTTTATTAATATCTTCTTTACAATAAATCAAGTATAATAATGTGTAGAGCTCCAACCCTAGATGAAGACACCAATCTTCAATCCTTCCAAGCACCAACCTCTACTTTGCTATGCACCTACTTGGACTTCACGAGGCTTCGACCTCTAGGGCACCAACCCTATATTCCAAGGCTCCAACCTTGTCACTTTGAGGCTCCAACCTCTAGGGCTCCAACCCAATCTTTGGTTTAGGAACCAACCTGGTCTTCTTGAGGACACCTATCCTCTAGGGCTCCAACCAATAACTTCAATTCATCAAGATAATATTAGTAGTTATTCACAACTCCCAATAACATATGCAACGAACCTTCTTAATCTCTTAGCCAACACTGCCTTCTCCAAATTACTTCATCAATGACAACCTTTTCCTCTGAGAAGGTGTCACCACTTCTCTTCATACTACCCAAGTTAGATCTCTCATTTCACCTCATGATGATTTTCAACACATCATGGTCTCCAATAATCTTCAATATGCCACTTCAAGGATTTTCCTAGAAAAATACGACTTCTCCAAGGTATACACAAAATTTTCAAGGATACTTCACAAGTCAATAAGTTTTCACAAATCTTTGACAAGTCTCCACGAGATCTTCAAGAAGATGTTCAAGCACAGATCTAAGTTTATCCACCAAAATTTAAGTCCTCCTTCAATGACTATCTCAATGAGGACATCCACAAGGGTTCCAATGTTGCCTCCAAGATTTTATCCTTATCGGTGACTTCAATGGTTTTGTAATACAAGAGTGTTTTACAAGCTACTTAACAGACAACAGTAAACAAAATATTCTTTGAATACACTAGATGGTCTTAAAAGATACTCAAGATGAATTCAATAGTTCTTCAATACTGCTTCTATTTCTTCAATTCTCAAGCCACCTAATGCTTTAAAATTCTCTCGAGGAATTCCAATTTTCCTAATGCTTCAAGAATCCACCGAGCTACCTCCACGGGACTGGTTCCTCCTTCCATATAACACTGTCCACACTTGTTAAATATGAGCCTAAAATAAAATTTATTTTTTTGAGCCCTATAGTTTCCACAGATTGACTTCAATTCCAAGGAAGGTGTTTGCTTAAATCTACATAAGAGTTCTCTCACAGGTTACTTTTCATTTCCAAGAAGGTGTCTCCAAAAAATCTGCAAAGTGTGTTCTCACAGGTTACTTTTCAAGTCCACAAAGGTGTTTCAAAATCGTTGTAGCTACGATCCTTTAATCAAGATTTGAGGAAATGAAAATCTCCACAATACAGTAGGTTTGAGGTAAGGTATTGACTACAATTCGGTTTTCCACAGGAAATCTTCCAGCAGGTCCTTAATGCAACCACGAGTTTTGATTGAAATTTTTATCATAGTGCTGAGATATTTCGATTTCACAAATATGCGAAGTAGGATTGCGATCAACCGTAGAAAATGTAGTGAATACTTGATGCAATAACCCTGAGACTGCAATTAATAGTTCTGAAGTATGGAGGCTTAACCAAACAGATCCAAGTTGTAATGTATGCTTTTATTTTTTAAAACTTCCAAACAATAATCCTTTTCTTCTCCTCGGCCGCCTGTACCTTTCTGCGGTTATATTTTGATTTTTTGACAAAAAATCCTTGGCCAAATGAATAGTCCAAATCTCCTTTTAATACGAAATTGACGTTAAGATGAAGGAACATTCCTTTCTGGGGGTAGGCCAAATTGAAGGACAAGGTGTAGGTCAGCTCACTGTTAGGTGTAATTTTCTTAGTCTTAAAAATTAAATATCTCACAAACTAATAGGGGTTTCAGGACAAATAAGGGCTCATTAGAAAGAGGAAAAAAATCCTCTTTAACATGCTCTAGGTCCCATGTTGAAAGATTTCCTCTAAGGTTGGAATTTTTTTTCTTTTTTATTGTCCTTAAATTATTTAGTGCAGAAAATGATGAGGAGAGTATGGCTTCTTTGTTTGGCTTCTCCATTGTTTGTCTTCTCCATTATTTGGCTTCTTCATCATCATAGGAACATGTAGGACATCCATGTCATCATGATAGTGTCCAGAAATGAGGGTTATCATCCATTTGATCACATAATTGTGTAGTGATATGTTATAGTGCAGCATCACTAGAAGAACTTCAAATAGTCTTCCAACCATCAAATGATATCTTCCACGTTATCATTTGTTCTTCCAACCTTCATCAAGTTCCATCATAAATTGTGGTAATTCATTTAGTGTATGACATGATCAATTTTATGACTCCATATGTCATCAAGGGTTAAGGTCTAGATCATCAAGGCACATGCAACATTATAGCTATTTCAAGGACTTCTTAGGACTTTTTCATTGGTTATTTGAAATCTTCATGGGTTGACCTCTTCATTGATAGCATCCTTAGAACCTAGGGATTACATGAGGTTCATTGACATCACAAGAATATTTTCCATCTCAGCTATTGACATCAATGACAACCTTGATTAATAATCTCCCCTATTATCATTGATGGAAATATTCTTGCCCTTCAACATTTTATCCCCCTTTGACATCAATGGCGAAAGGGGTGCTCGAGTACTCCCCCTTTCTAGATGCGTCTCTTTATCATATTTTATTCGTCAATAATAGTTCTTCATAGGGACGATGCTCCCCTTATCATGGTGTTCTTCTTTCTGGCAATGTGTTCCATGAGAGATGTGTTTAAATTTCTCCATGGATGAACCAATCCCCCCTGCATGCATAAGCTCTTATAGATTTTTTAGCCAAGAAAGATTGCTTCCTTGTGATCAAGTGGAAGAAATATTCACAATTTCATTATTTTCTTCAATGGATTTTCTCCCGAGAGATTATTTGTCAAGATTTTCCAAGTGTGACTCATCATGGACTCCATAACACCTTTTCATGGAAGACTTCTGCAAGAATAGTCACGAGTCACCATCTCCCCCTAATAGTATGCATGGTCTCCTTTTTGGCAGAGTCTCATCATAAAGCACTTGAAATATCACATTTTCTAGGGATGTCTTCATCAAATCAAAAACATGTGTTGTTGGCTGGAGTGTTCAAGAGACTTTTGGATCCAATTTGATTCCTTTTTCATACTTGTGTAACTTTCTTCTCTATCTTTATTTTCATAATTTTAGCTTGTTTAGGGACCCAAGTCAAGTTACAATCACAAGCCATATGTCAAATTTATGACAATTGAATCATTCCATTCTGCTCGTAAATGAGGATGCATGATTTCCTCTTTGAAATCTGCTTCTAGGGGACTGAAGGGGACCATTAAATTTGTCCTTGTGGTATTCCATACAATCCTTTGCCATATACCCAATTTTTTTACAAGAATAGAAATAACCAAAAAAATACTTTTGTACCTTGGAGATGAAGAGTTCCTTGAAGTACTTTTGAAGTCTTTTTTCCTTCGAATTATTTGATGATATTTACTTCTTTTTGTATTCTCGACATCATCTGTAAATCTCCTTAGAGTAGGGTTTCTTCTAATGTCATCTTCACTCTTTCCTTTTCTAGAATTGGGACTATCATTTCTTCCTGGCTTCCATACATCCTTGTTGTTTGAAGCATTATCATTCTTACTTGAGGGTTCACTTGCATAGCCAAGACATGATTTATCAAGTGGGGGTATTTGATGAATTAGGATGTCATATAGGGTTTGAGCACTCTTCATGTTATTATTCAGCAAGTCAACTTCCGTTTCAAGAGAGGCAATTTCTCCTTTCACTTTTTCACAATCTTCATCTTTGATGACTAGTTGCTTCTTCATTTCCTACATTATCTTTGTTACTTTGTGTGCTTCTTTTTTAAGGGTGATGATATTTGATTTAATTATTAAGACTTATTCATTCTTTTTTACTAGAATTCTCTCCATTTCTTATTTTATTCTTGTAGCTTCACATGTTTCATCCTTGAGAAGATTGATGTTTGATTTTAGTTTGAAGATCTCTTCATCTTTTTCTTCTAGTTGGAATATCATGGTGTTTCTCTCCTTTTCTACTTCATCAACTTGTCCTTCTATGAATTCTAAAGTTTCCATCACCTTCTCGAATCCTTACGCTTGTTTCCTTGCTTCTTATAGTTGATATCTAAGAGAGGATACCTCTTCCTTGTATTGAATCTCTGCTTCAAGATTGTTCAAGCTCTTAAGTCTTTGTTCAAGGTGGCTTGACAAGTTTTCTTCCATTTTCTTTCCATTATCAAATTGATTTGTCATAGATATGACTTCTTCATGATGCTTTCTTTTTTTTTGATAAAATTCCTCTTTAATTTTGCCGAGCTCCTCATATCTTTATTGTACTTGAAGCTTGACAAAGTCAACTTCATTCCTTTTCTTTTCTTGGTTAACATCTTGCGCTTTCTTCTTAAGTTCCTCATTTTCATTTTTCAAATTTTTAATCTCTTCCATGGAAGCCATAAGTTTATTCAGGAGATATTCTTCAAAGTCTTATTTGTTCTCTTCATCTTCTAGGTCTTCTTTAGCCTTGTTGTCATCTCTCTTATCTTCAGCTTATTTGATGGATTATGGACTTCTTCCTTGTTTTCCATCATCTTCTTGTCTAGTGATCATTGTCAATGCTCCTTCTGAGTGAAGATCATGAAATTTGTCCCATATGACTTTTGCTAACGAACAATTTTCAAAATTGGCCTTCACAAAATTTGGTAACCCATTCAAAATTGCCTTCATTGATCTTATAATGTACTCTTTGGATTCATCCTCCATCGTGTCATTAGTAATCACTGATATCCAAACTTCAATTCATTCAGTCTTCAATAAATTCCTCATTATTTCCTCCCATATATCAAAATTTCCAATGAAAAATGGAGCCTTCGTAAGTTGATTGACTTCAATTTCGATGGTTGAGGAAGACACATCTTTAGGAGGATTGGAGACTTTCTTCCTTGGCTTTGCCATTTGTGTTCTAATGATCAATATTCAATTTGTTAGGCTTTGAGTGAAGGTACTGGCTTTGATTCCAATTGTTGGAAATACTGAGAGGGGGGTGAATCAATATTTCTTTTCAATTGTTAGTTCTATGAGTTATATCACTTATAATTAGAAAAAAAAATGAAAAATAAGAGTAAATTATTTTATTAATATATTTTTTACAATAAATCAAGTACAATAATGTGTAGGTCTCCAACTCTAGATGAAGCCACCAATCTTCACTCCTTCTAGGGACCAACCTCTAATTTTCCAAGAACCTACTTCAACTTCACAAGGCTTCGACCTCTAGGACACCAACCCTATCTTCCAAGGCTCCAACATTATCACTTTGAGGCTCCAACCTCTAGGGCTTCAACCCAATATTTAGTATAGGCACCAACCTGGTCTTCTTGAGGACACCTATCCTCTAGGGCTCCAACCCACAACTTAAATTCATCAAGATAAGATTAGTAGTTCTTCATGGATCCCAATAACATATGCAACGAGCCTTGTCAATCTCTAAGCCAGCACTGCCTTCTCCAAATTACTTCACCAATGACAAACTTGTCATCTCAGAAGGTGTCACCACTTCTCTTCATATTACCCAAGCTACATCTCTTATTTCACCTCATGATGACTTTCAACCATCATGGTCTCTAAGAATCTTCAATACATTGATCAAGGATTTTCTCAGGCAAAGATGGCTTCTCCAAGCTATGCACTAAATTTTCAAGAATACTTCACAAGTAATAAGTTTTCACAAGTCTTTAACAAGTCTTCACGAGATCTTCAAGATGATGTTCAAGAACAGATCTAATGTTATCCACCATAATTTAAGTCCTTCAATGACTATGTCAATGAGGACTTCTACAAGGATTCCAATGTCGCCTCCAAGATTTTATCCTTAGCGATGACTTCAATGGTTTTGTACTACAAGATTCTTTTACAAGCTGCTCAATAGATGACAGTCAACATAATCTTCTTTGAATACACTATATGGTATTCAAATATGCTCAAGAGGACTGCAATAGATCTTCAATGCTACTTATTTTTTTTCACTACTCATGCTACCTAATGCTCCATGATTCTGTTGATGACTTCTAATTTTCCCACTGCTTCAATAATGCACTGAGCTTCCTCCACGTGACTGGTTCCTCCTTCCATATAGAATTGTCCACACTTTTTAAATATAAGCCTAAGAGAAAAGTGATTTTACAGAGCCCTATAGTTTCCACAGATTCAATTCAGGTCCAAGGGATATGTTTCCTTAAATATGCATTAGTGTGCTCTCACAGGTTACTTTTGAATTCCAAGAAGGTGTCTCCAAAAAATTGGCAAAGTTTGCTCTCATAGGTTACTTTTCAAGTCCACAAATCTATCTCCAAATTGTTGTAGCTGTGATCCTTTAATTACAAATTTTATTAAATGAAAATATCCACAATATTGTAGGTCTGAGGTAAGGTATTGACCATGCTTCGGTCTTTCATAGGAAATTTACCTGCATGTCCTTAATGCAACCACAGGTTTTGACTGCAATTTTTATCACAATGCTGAGATATTTCAGTTCCACAAAGATGCGAAGTAGGTTTGCAATCAACCACATAAAATATATTGAATGCTTGATGTAATAACCCTAAGACTACAATTAATAATTCTGAAGTATAGAGGCTTAACCAAACAAATTCGAGTTGTAATGTATACTTTGATTTTTTCTAATGCCCAAACAATAATACTTTTCTTTTCCTCGTCCTCCTGTAACTTTATGAGGTTATATTTTGATTTTTTGACTGAAAATCCGTGGCCAAATGAACAGTCCAAACCTCTTTTTAATATGATATTGACATTAAGATGAAGGAACATGTGTTTCTGTGGGTAGGCCAACTTGAAGGACAAGGTGTAGGTTGGCTCACTCTTAGGTGTAATTTTCTTAGTCTTAAAAACTCAATATCTCGCAAACTACTAGGTTTCAAGACAAATAAGAGCTCATTGGAAAGAGGAAAAAATATTCTTTAAGATGGTCTAGGTCCCTTGTTGAAATATTTCCTCTAAGGTTGGAAAAAATATTTTCCTTTGTGACTCTCCTTAAATTATTTAGTGTAGAAAATGATTAGGATAGTATGGCTTATTTATTTGGCTTCTCCATTGATTTCTTCTCCATTATTTCGCTTATTCATCATCATAGGAGCATGTAGGACATCCATGCCACCATGATAGTTTCCATCAATGAGTGTATCATCCATGTCATTAGATAATTGTGCAGTGATATTTTATAGTACATAATCATTAGGATAACTTCAAATAATCTTCCAACCATTAAATGATATCTTCCACATTATCATCTAGTATTTCAACCTTCATCAAGTTCCATCATCAATTGTGGTCATTCATTTAGTGTTTGACATCATCAGTTGTATGACTCCATTTGTTATCAAGGGTTAAGATCTATATCATCAAGGAACATGCAACATTATAGCTATTTCAAGGACTTCTTAGGAATTAATCATTAGTTATATGACATCTTGATGGGTTTACCTCTTCATTGATGGCATCCTTAGCACCTAGAGATTGCATGAGGTTCATTGACATCACAAGAATATTTTCCATCTCAACTATTGACATCAATTACAACCTTGATTAACAACATGAACTTCGGGAAGAACTTTAAGAGATAAACACTTATACAACTCACAACCAACAACACCCAAGCTATAAATTCTAAAGAACATAGGAAGAATCGTAAATATGAGGTAGGAAAAATATTAATTAACCAAATAAGTTGTAGCTACTTAACTACTCATCTATGGTCTTAGATGACCATGAAAAAATGAGGGAAACAATTAGTGTCTAATTAAACAAAATACACTGTATCTAATATTTCATTCAGCCTAATCTTGTGTACATTCTTAAAGACCGAACTATGCTATGGGTTCGCTATATTAACCAACACTACTAGTGTTTCAACCCTTGGAATCAAACATAAAACCTATTCACAAACCTATTCACTTCAGAAGTAGTATGAAACCCTCATTTGAAACAACAAAGAGATGGACCGCTAGGGTTTCATGTGGATAATGGGATAAGTACATGAAAGGAACGACGGAAAATTTGTTGGAAGCCATAAATTATTTAACCTTAGAATAAATCAAAACTTTAGCTATGAGATAAATTTGGTGCATAGAAGCATACCTATAACCAGAAGCATAAAAAATTTAGTTAGGAAATAAACGAGAGATATGGATTTAACTACTAAACTATAAGGAAATGAAAATATAACTCAAGGAACAAGTTGTTGTCACATATTAACACAGACAAACAAGAATAAATAATGAATGGGTTTTCCTCAAAAACATAATTGTCATAACCAAACAAAACTAGGAAGAGAAGGTTATCTCCGCCTTTGACATGAGCAGTTCATAACGTTCGAAAACCTTTCTGAAGCCATCATGAAGCCAACTTGAAAAGGAAGTAGGTGCATAAATAACAAGGGATATTATTTTATTGTAATTACATGAAACCAGAAAACTTAAAAATAAATCAAGAACTAAGTGAGGATCTACCGTACAAATGGTGTAATACCAACAGGTTTAGATCAAAATAATTTTTGCGATGTTGTGACAAGACCGAATCAGGCACAGAGCCACACGATTGCAAATGAAGGACCGAAATGGAAAATGGTTAGGGTTTGATTCGAGGTGTATCACCCTAACGACCCTTAGATCCTCATTTTTGTTGGATCTTGATAGATCTATGATCAACAACCCTCCACTTGAGCGCTTAGATAGCTTCCAAACAACGTTTCCTTAAGATTCAAGGGTCCAAAATCAAGACAAGTGTAAATCATGTGGTAACAAGAACTCAATGCTATGGAAATTGAATAAACACTATAGGACTATGATCATATGTGACATTAACCCTTTGTGATAGGATAATCAATTATGCTCTATAATATATTAACAAAATATTTATTTAGTACAACAAAAATTAACTGTAGTTAAATAGAGTGAAAATATGTGTCAGATGAATGTTTAAAAGATCAATTATTAGTAAGACACTTGTGAAAGATAATCGATTGAATATAAATAATCTCACAAAGCCAAAATATATCACACCAAAAAAAACCAAACCCTTCACACACACACATATATCACACACACATATATATATATTACTTTAATGAATAAACTAATAAAATAACATATCAAATAGAACATACTTCAATGCCATTCCTAAGAAAATAAAACCAACATAACACTTTCCTCCGAAAAATATTAGAAGATGCCATTAGAAATAAATTTATGATATCAACTATGATTTTCAATTTATAATCAAGTATGATACTCCAACAAAAAAAAAACAACAATGAATCTTTTACAATGAACAATTATGATTTTAGCCTTAAGATTTTTTTTTTTTTAATACTATGGTCGTTATATATCCACCATGGCTAATTAAAGGAAATTATAATTCATTTGAACATGACACGTTGTAAAAAAATTAAACTTTTTAATCGTTCAATCTCCAACACCTCCATCGTGATGTGTACATGGTGGACCCTCAAAATATAAAATAATAAAAATATGTATGCAATAAACACACATTTGGAATTTCAACTTAGTTTCGGAATTCCAATAACTTGCAATTACTATCGAAATGAATAGATAAACTTTTTAAAAGGGCGACTTTATAGGAAAAATGAACTTAATAATTTTGAATTCCAATTAAAAATAATTTTAGTAATTTTTTTTTAGGTAAATGGATTCTTTTATTCAGTGGAAAAAGTTACATATAGTTGGAATTTAAAAAAAAGGTTTAGGAAGAACTTGAGACTAAGTTTCTCATCTATAACATACAATCAAAAACTATTACATCAATCATGACTACATTAAAAACTCTTTGAAGATTTGAGATTTCAACATTGGCATAGCTTTGAATAAGTTGATTAATTATTCTCGAACTTATTGGATTGACGCTTTAGTGGGTTATTAATCTTATGGCATCATTTTTTGTCTTATTTTCCTTTCTTGTCAACCACCTTGAAATCATTCCTCTGAATCTAGTTTCTTGCTTTGAAGATAGGAATTCCACTGAATGTTGGATTGGTGAGGTGGCATGTCCTTCACATATTTTCCATCTCATTCTCCTGCAAGGGAAATTAATCATGGGCCATCTATATTTAAATATTCTTTTAAGGATTCTTCTTTAACTTTTTCTGAAGGGGTTCTAATCATTTTTTTATGTTTGTGACACTTCTGAAACCCCTCAATCTATTTATTTATTTAAAATTTCAATGTGTGATATCAACATAATAGTACCTTGTTTAAAAATCATCCCCCTCTAGCCAAAACTTCCAATTATTAGATTGGCATTGGGAATTCGTTAAAATTATGAAATAATTTCTAACCTTCACTTATAATATTTTTTCCTTTCTAATGACATCTTCATTAGACACTGGGAAAGGGTACTACTCTGGAAATGCATGCATAACTTATATGTGCAAAGGCATAGGGAGGGGGGGGGACTTTTGCTATATGCAATTGAACTTGGTGGTGATCGTAGATATCAATTATAATTGTAGGGGCCTATCATATTTAATGAAGTTGTATTTACCTGCTCTATTGACTACCTTATTATATGTCAAGTCACTTAGTCACTTTTCGTGTCGTTTCATATTATCTATTACACTACCCTCTCATTTTTCGTATGTTTGCAACCCTACTTCTGATACATAACTTTTATAAAGGTTTAGCCTAATAGGGTCCACATTCTATGAGGTACTTATATATTTCACATGGCGATGATTGGCATGAAACTTGCGTTTTAATACGTCCCACCCAGTGCATTATTTATGTGACCATTGCTGGTGAGGGTTGTTGGACTTAGAATCCACAACGATCCCCCTTCTATCTTGACTAGGAAATTAAAAATTATTTAATGACTATTATATTTGTTTAATATTCATGTATTTGATGTTGATGAAAAGGTTCGAACAATGGATTTGGGTGCGTGGATGGATATTTTGGTTCCGTTGCAGGTGGGCTTAGGGTTTTGACACCCTATGGAGTGATGTTTCAGGGGTTGTATTGTTATTAATTTTTCCCTCTTTTCTGTGTGTGTGTGTGTGTGTGTGTGTGTGTGTTTGATTTTAGTTTTGTGACTTTTGCCTGTGATTCAGGAACTTTGGCTCTATGTACTTTTGTTTGGTTCTTATGTCTATGATATCATGTATACATTATATAGTTGCAGCCCATCTTCCTTTACTTTGGCTCTACATATTCTTGTTAGGTTCCATGACTTATGCCAACAAGCCTTTATTCTCTTTCTATCACCCTTATACATTCCTAAATTTGAGTTCTCGCAAGAAACATTACCCTTGATATTTTCTTCCTTCTGTGACATACTTATCTTGGTAGAATTTTCTTCCATTGTGGATATTTGAGGAGATGGGTTGTCATTATAGATAATCCATCAATTCACTCCATTACGTTTTAATTCATCTATTCTTTCAAAACCAACTTCTCAATGCCCTCAAAAACCCAAGCCTTAAACATTCCAATCACTCTAGCAAAACTACACTTGTACAACATCCTCTAATGTACCACATTTCTATATCATCAACACATTTAAACTGTAATAATTGCATTAGTGCGAGCTATACATTTAAAAATAGAAACAAAATTTACAATATTTCCTTTTCGACTCACGAATGTGTTATGGAAATTATGAGTTCACATAATTTCTCTTTGGACTCACAAACACACCAGCTATGCTCATATGTGTAATGAATGGTAGTTTTAGTAAATACCTCGATAAAATTTTTTTGTTATTTATTGGTGACATATTATTTTATTCTAAGGCCCTTGAAGAACATAAGAACCAATTTGATATTGTGCTCAATACCTTAAGAGAAAACCAATTGTACGTAAATTTTCTAAATGCGATTTTTTTAAAATGAGATCTAGTATTTAGGCCATGTGATTTCTACAGAAGGGGTCACAATAGACCTAGAAAAGGTGAAGGTTATACTTGAGTGTCCAGTACCTTAAGATATAGTTGAGATCAAATAATTTATGGGGATAACTGAATATTATCGGTGGTTCATTAAGGGGTTCTCAAAGATAGTCTATCATATAACCTCCCTACAAAAAAATGAGATAAATTCGAATGGACTCCACAATGTCAAGAATTTTTTGAAAATTTAAAGCATTTACTTATAGTTGTGTCAATATTAAAAAATGTAGACTTGGATAAGGATTTTGAAGTATATACATATGCATGTTTAGAGGGGCTTGGAGGGGATATAATGCAAGAGGGATACGATATACTATACGAACGCAGAAATGAGGGAACATGAAAAACACTATTTGGCTTATGATTTAGAACTAGCTGTTTGAATACATGCCCTCAAAATTTCGAGACACTACCTAATCGGAAAGAAATTGACTATGGTAACAGATAATGTGAGCCTTAAGTACCATTTTAGTCAGTGAGATCTTAATTCTAGGAAATTCAAATGGACGTGTTTCCTAATTGAACCTAACTTTCACATTAAGCATAACAAAGGTAAGGAAAATGTGGTTGTTGACTCCATGAGCTCGAAATTTAAGCATATACATGCAATCTATGTCAGTAAAGGGGAGACAAATTTATAAAAAAGAGTTAGAGGGGTTGCATAAAAATATCCAAGATATGGCATGACATGTAAAAAGTGAAAGGAAAAAACACATGTGGATTATTGGAAGGATTACACAATCAATGAAGATTTTTTTCAACTTATAAGGGAAGACTATATATACGAGACCAAGAAGAAATTAAAAAGAACATCATGGATGAATATCATAGGAAACCATATGTGGTATATCCCGAGTACCAAAATATGGTTACCTCATTAAGAAAATAATTTAGTTATCTTTGAACGAATCGGGAAGTGGCTAAATACTTGGCTAAGTACCTTGAGTGTCAATTAGTAAAGGTTCAACACTAGCATCCTACTTAGTTTTTAATCCGTTTAAAAATACCAGAATGGAAGTGAAAAAAAAAATTCCTGGATTTTATTACAACGCTACAATGAACCTACAAACAACATGATGTAATAATGGTGGTAGTGGATAAATTAACCAAATATGGACACTTCATTATAGCACAATCGAATTTTAATGTTTCTCAAGCTCCAGAAGTATTAATGAATGAAATTTTTAGGTTACATGGATTTCCTAAGGTGTTCATTTCTAATAGAGATCTGAAATTTGCCTCTAATTTATGGAAATCCTTATTTACGGGATTGGGTACCCAACTAAATTTAGCATGATCTACCATCCCTAAACAGATGGCTAGACTGAGAGAGTCAAGAAAGTGTTTGAAGATATGTTACGCATGTACTACATGAATCAACCAAAATGATGGGAGGATTTTATTAATTTAGTAGAATTTGCATACAATAACAGTTATGAGGCCTCTTTGAAAATAACCCCTTTTGAGGCCTTCTACGGCAGGAAATTTCATGTACCATTTATTTGGAGTCTGCTTGAGGAAATATTGATGTTGGAACCCAATATGCTTCAAGAGATTGAGCAGATGATAAAACACATTAAAATCAATATTAAAAAGGCCCAAAAAAGGAAAAATAGTTACATTGACAATAAAAAAAGACTCACCGAGAGTTCCAAGTGTGAGAAAATGTGCATTTAAGGGTGTAGCCAAAGAAAATTTGTCGAAAATTGGGAAGTTGAGAAAAATTTTCTCCATGATATTGCAAACTATTTGAAATTTTGTCTCAAATTTGTCTTCTAGAATATCAGTTATCCTTTCCTACTCACCTAAAAATGAATACTATTTTTCATGTTTCATTATTAAATAGATGTGTACCAAATTACAATCATGTGAATGATTTGGATGTGATACATGTCGAACGAAAATGACATCTCTTGTTTGAACCTCTATAGATTTTAGACAGAAGAGATGTAGCTCTCCACAAGATGATTATTCCTTAAGATAAAGCATAATGGAACCGTTATGGGCATGAGGAGGTCACCTGGGAGCCCAAAGAAAAATAATGGAAGCTTACCCGATATTGTTCCAAAAAGAAAAAGAGTTGGGATACATCGAGGATAGTGACCCTTTAAGGGGAGAGGGAATGTAATGCCCCGTATAGTAACTTAAAATGATATTTATGTTTTACCATTATTTGACTAGCATATCATGTTAATAATGAATGGTGGAAACTGTTATGATAAATGCTTTATTTATGCTTATGATGTACATATTTTAATTCGTTAATATAAATTCTTTATTTATGTTAATGATGTACATATTTAAAACTATTGGAACGAATGTTTTATTTTTATGGTGTGCATAATTACCTATGTTATTTTATTTTCCTTTATATTTAAAAAAAAATCATTTTAAAGTGATATAACTAACACTAGAAATGAGTTAGGGACTATTAGGGTGAGACTTGATCGAAGTAACTAACGGAAATTAGTTGGAAGTAGTTAAAGCAAAGAGGAAGTGATGGAAAGAAGAGTTGGGTTCACAATTCTGAGGAGATACATGGGTTGTGGGAGAAAAATAAAGTATGTTTCTCACCTTGATGGTTCTATGCTAAAGTATTGTCGGAGATAAATAAAATATTTGGGTAAAATAGTAGGAGATAAACGTTCATATAATGGGCCCACACAACAGTATGAAAATAGTCTTGTTCAAAGGTCGAAGGTGTGGAGAAGGAGAATCATATACGAGTGAATGAATTCTTTTCTATAAGTTCCTAAATAATTTGAGAAGGCTCAGGGGTAGTCATAAGAGTCTGACTTATGGTTGGCTGGACCGTAATATTCCCTTCCACATTTCCATAGTGAATTCTCCTTGTTCTTGTAATTGCTAGTATAGAACTAATGGAATCTTACCGGAAGATTTCATTGGAGTCAAATTAAGACCAATAAATAGGCGGGACGATTAAAATAATGAATTATTAGAACCATCTAAGGAAAAACTAATTAGAAAGGGACAAGAACCTACAATGATTATTGTTAAGTCTAGGTATTCTTCCTTATTCAACATTTTTTTTCTAAATATGGTTAGTTTCTATTATATTATACAAAACATACAACGATATAGTTTAACATTCTAACTGTAATTGTTGAGTTAGCCAATTCCAGTGGGAAAGAGGAAATTAAAAAATGCAAAAATGGGGTTGTCCCTGGTGGGGAAACTAGCCCAGAAACCAGTCCATAGAGCATAACAGGTGCTTCCCATGTAGGGGAAACCAATATAAACAGTAGTACCCAGTATCTAAGTATGTTTTGAAGAAACTAAACTTAAGAAACATAGAAACTATAATTGAGTTGGAGAAAAAAGGAAAATGAGGAACCATGGTGCTAAGCATTCTGGTTCTTGTCATCCTGAATTGGTTGGGGAGGCTACTCTTCCTCAATGAAGAAAACATAATCAGAGGGGTCTTCCAATTTCTTGGAGAGTTGGGGGTCCAAATCAGGCGTGGAGGTCAATCGCTCACCCGTTGCTACTACTTTGCCACCTTTTGCGGAGCTGCTGCTACCATCATTATCCGAAGCATCCTCTAAAGGCTTCACAGGCAGAGCCAACATTTTCCAGGGTTTCTGAAGTAAATAAGGTGAGAGAGTTGATTTGCGCATACAATTCCTAGACCCTAAACCAGGTGGGCTGGTATTAGATTGAGGAAGGTGAAGGGAGATGTGAGATGAGATATGCTGAGGGTCAAGGACCTCTAACGTATCCACATCCAAGGAGAATTCTACATAATGCTTCACTATGGCATAGATGGGAGGATGGGAAGGCGAGTCGCGGCCTCTGCCTCTGCGGCAGCACATGCAATGGCGCCGAGGCATGGAGACAGCATAATTCTGAGAATGCAAGCCAGACGAGTGCATAGAGTGAGGAGGGTGGGTAATGAAACTATAAGGATTATGGAGCGAGTGGATAGAGTGATGTGCGGAGGTGCAACAAGTATTAGTAGAGTCGAATGCCAAATTGATAGTGATATGGAGAGAAAAGTGTTGAGGGGAGGCAGCGCCATTGCCCATAAATGGCCATGGAACTCTGCAGTGAGGACAGGCAAGAATGAACTAACACCAGTCAGACTAAATTGCGGTAATGGCACCGGGTGGAGCTAGAATGTCATATTTAATGGCACCCACGGCAAGACCATGTGTTGCCTCCTCGCAAGGAAAGTTGCTCGACGTTGGGGAGGCCATGTGGCAAGCTGATCGAGCATTATGAGGCACCCGCATCTAGGGGTTGAGTGTCTTTGAGCACCAACTAAGTGCAAGCCATGCATAGAGCTTCATCATCAATTTTTGGGAGGCAGCGGGAGATAAGGGGTGCATCATGATGCACTCCTCTATTGGCCAGGAGGTCCACCACTGCATTGAATGATCTGTGAACATGCTTGAAAGATATGGATTTGTGGAGATGCAACCATCATTCAAGGAGCTCAAACTGAGAAAATAATCTCCAAATCTTTGAGAGTTTGGAGGAAGAAGCGCTAAGGAGGAGGTGATGAGTAGTGTTAATGATGACTTGGGAATCACCTTCAACTTCAAGAGGAAAAAAATTATTATCATGAGAAAGGTATATGCCTTGCATGAGACCCTCCAATTCTGTTGATTTATTGGTGTCCCAACGAATGGAACCAAAGTATATGATTAAGGGTTTCCCTTTCAAGTTCCTGAGAATTCCATCGAATCCTACATCCCCTGGCTTTCCTTTGGAGACTCTATCAAAGTTGAGCTTGAAAATATCTTGAGGAGGAGGGCTCTAGTACTGGGAGATTCTAGTGGACAGTTGGAAGAGGAGGATCCAACATAGTGACAGGATATAGAGAGATTCAAGTTGGCCCATACGTTTCTCTCTAGGGGCTGAGAAGGGAAATGTGTGTCCTTCCAATGATGCAGGAAAAGGGTCTCCTTTAAGTTGTTGCATAGATTATCCCATAGAATCTCTTACGGAGTTGTTTGAGATTTAAAGATGCATATATTTATCTCTTTCTAGATCATCCAAAGGAGGAGCCCCGATAGGAGATCCCACAAAGAGTTGAGGAGATTGCTTTTGTAGGGGGATTTCTGCCATAGTTGAATGGAGCTTATGGCGTCCCCTCTTTTTCTATCAGTTCTTCGACAAAGAATGGCTATATTGTCCTAAAGAGAACTTACAAGGGGGAGAGTATCCAAAATATTATCTATATTTTCTTCATGGATTTGGCAGTTCAAACAGCGTGAGGGGCTGATAAAGCATTTTTTTAGAAGATTATCCAATGTTCGGATGCGTCATTTACTGAGCAGCTATAAGAAGGTGGAGATTTTAGGCCATATACTAGGGTTCTAGTTCAACGTCCTGATTGCATCAGGATGATTCAAATCATTGGGATGGAGTAGGTGGTAGGCCTCCTTGGTGGTCAAAGTTCCATGTGTGGTATACCCCCATCGGAGGATGTCCTCTCCTTTTATGAATCCAATTTTCCTTTTGTTTAATTCCTTGTCGATGTCCTCATGAGATTCTTCATTCTAGTTTTTCTGCCATTGAGAAGAAGGAAGCCATTAATGGAAGCCATTATTGAGAGGCAAATCCCATAATTTTTTGAGTTGATTGTTTTCCCTTGTCTGAAGAGTGGCTTGCCATCTGGGTTTTTGAAACACCATGGGAAATTTGGGTTGTTGTTGCCACGATTCCTCCCAAATACGAGCTTGAGAACCTGGGTTGATTTCCTAGAAGCTATTCTCTTATATTATAGATATATGCTGCTTGGCAGCTTTCCACATTTGGGAGCCCGTTTCTTTTGAATTGAATCTAATAAGATGCTCCCAAGGCCAATTTTGAGCATATTTGGAAGCCCATAACTAAGCCCATAGAGCACTGGGTTCGGAGACCCATTTCCACCAAATGCGCACACCCATGAAGGCGAAGATGTGGCTAGGATATCGAAGCCCCAAGCCTCTAGAAATTTTAGGTGTGATGACCTCTGCCCATTTCACAAGGGCCCATTTCTTATTTTCTTTCTTGCTACCGCAGAGAAAGTTCCTTTGCAACTTACGGATTCACTTGAGAACCCATTTGGGGGAGGATAACACAGAGAATAGATATAGGGGCATAGATTGGAGGACATATTTGATCAAGATAAGGTGTCCACAAATGCTGAGAGCTATGTGGGTCCAAGAAGAGAGTCTAGCTTCTAATTTGTCCAAAAGTTCCTTTGAGGAGGAATATTTAATAGCAGAGTCAATGAGTAGAGTGCCAAGGTACTTGGAGGGTAGACAGGCAATGGAGAAGCCAAGGATCCTGGATATATTGCGTTGAATGATGGATGAGGTATTGAAGAAAATGAGTTGAGATTTTTCGGCATTAATGGTGGTTCCTGAGGCCTCAAAGAAGAAATATATCAAGGATTTGAAAGAGCGGGCTTCTTGAACCGATGGATGGCCAAACAACATATTATCATCTATGAATTGATGATGAGAGATGTGGGGATTGTTACGAATGATTAAACCTTTGAGAGATTGGGATCTAATGGTATGTTGGATAAGATGCCCCAAGCCTTCTGCCATGAGAACAGATAGGAAGGGAGGGGCAGGGTCACCTTGATGTATCCCTCTTTATGGGGAGAAGGCGAGGGGGGGGGGGGTGTAAAGGGGATCCATTCACTAGAATGGAGCAAAAGGGGGAGGATATTGTGCTCATGATCCATTTGGTCTAAGTAAGGCTGAATCCAAATGCATGCAACATTTGTGTGATGTAATTCCAGCTGAGTTTATCAAAAACTTTGGAGAGATCAATTTTGACCATACCTGTTTTTTTCTCTGATTTCAATGAGTAAGTGACTTCATGCATGAGGAATATGTGGTCCAGAATTTGGCGTCCCTCCACATACCCAATTTTTTCTAGAGATATTAGCAGTGGGAGGAGGGGTTTAATTCTGTTGGCGATCAGTTTGGAGATAAGTTTGTAGAAGACATTGCAGAGGGATATCGGTCTATATTTGTTGGGGGTGTTCTATTTCAGGATAATACTAAGGAAGGTAGCATTGAGGGCTAGAGGGATTTAGTGCATGCTCCGAGATTCCTCAACCAAATTCTAGAATCCTAGCTTGATGTTCTCCCAAAAGAAATGAAAAAATATGGAATTGAACCCATCCGGACCAGCTCCCTTTCTGTCTTTTAACTGCGACATTACCTGCTCCACCTCTTGCAGTGATACCGGTCTCAGGAGCATTTGGTTGTGCTCCTCAATGATGATTCTAGGGATGTGCTGAGTGATTTTAGTGATTGCAGGTTGACGCTCGATGTTGGGCTCTCTAAGCGTATCCTTGAAATAGTTTAATATTTCTTGCTCGATGTAATTATTTACCTCTAGCTTATTTCCTTGTTAATTTTTTAGGACAATAATACGGTTGAGCATTCAACACTGGATGGTGGAGCGGTGGAATAATTTTTTGTTCTCATCCCCTTCTTTGAACCATCGAATTCTTGATTTTTATTTCCCTAGGATTTCTTCCTGAAGTCTGCAGTCTTCCAATAGGTTCATTAGATCATGTACCTGGAGTGCCAAATCCATAGAACGCCCCTCTTGGATAATGTGTTGTTGAAGATCAACCATTTTTTTTTTCTAGCTCCTTATGAATTTTGAAGGTGTTGTCGAAAGATGATTGATTCCATTGCTTGAGAAGATTTTTTAGGGTCTTTAGTTTCTGCTGGAATTGGTGCATTTTGGAACCCTACGGCGGAGTCATGCTACTCCACCATGTTATGACCATTTCTTTGAAACTAGAATGAGTGAGCCAGAACTGCTCAAAGCGAAAATGCTTGTTTCTTGCGACCCCAGGGAATGACCATTGAAGCTGAATGGGCCAATGATCATATCCTAAAGCAGGAAGGATGATTGAGATTATGTCTCCTTCGAGATGGATGGAGTTTTCTAAGATGAGGAATCTATCAAGTCGCAAGGAAATTTGCTGGGTTCCTCCTCTAAGATTATTCTAGGCGTGGAGGCCATTGGAGGTTGGAAGGTCTATCATTTGATTTCTCTCAATGAAATCTTTGAAACTGAGGCTGTCGGCTTCGAGCTTGAGGCATCCTCCTCTTTTCTCTTCCATATTGGTGATCATGTTGAATTTTCCTTCTAGAATCCAAAGGGGGTGGGTACATTGGGAGTTGGGTAGCTCTAAGTAGTTCAAGATCAATTTTTTGGGCTATGGGTTGGGGAAAGTAGAAATTGGTGAGATGGTCATGGATGTTGGTACCAATCAGGTAAAAGGAGGCTCGAATGAAGTTCTGATAGATATGGAAGCTGGTTAAGGAGATGAGAAGAGGATTTCAAGCAATTTCTAGACCTCTCGAGGCCCCAATTGCATCAATCAGAGGGGTATTAAAACCATGCCAGAGTCTGGATATGATGGCGTTTAGGGTGGTATTGGTATATTTGGTTTCTTGCATAAAGAAAATGGTTGGTTTTTCTTGCTCGATTCTATTTTTTATCTTTTGGTGCTCTTAAGGGCTATTGAGCCCTCGCATATTCCAAGATATCAGCTTCATTGAGAACTATGTGGGATGACCCTGTAGAACCTGGTCAGCTTGGGATATCGTCCCAATTCAACAAGTTGGCCTCCAAGAATGATAAGTCGTTGCAAATCCATACATCTCCCTCCTTTTCAAGACTCCTTCAAGATATTTTTTGTGTCCAGCTAGGTGCCTTCGTGGATGCCAAGAGATGGGATCTACTCATCTCTGGAGAGGAAATCATCCAAGAATTAAATCTGATTATGTGGGATCATCTGTTATTCTCAACTTTTACAAGATGCCTCAAATCCTAAGATATCAAGCTTTCGAAAGTCAATGCTTTTTGGTTCTTCCTCCATATAGGTAGGTTCCTTTATATCTTCTATCTTAGCTTTGTACTGCACGTCTTAGTTTATTTAGCATCTTCCACCATGTGGGATGATTTCTCTAGATCTGATTTCTTTACTTTGTTGGATTTATTTCCCTGTTGTGACCGGGTTAAATTAGTGTTAGGAGGGGGGGGAGATGGAGGGATTCAGGGGAGAAAAGCGGGCTTGATTGGGGTCGGGGATGGGATTGGCCGATTTTGAGGTTTCTCAAGGGGATTTGAGGTAGTGCCTTCCATGGTGGCTTGGTTGGAAAGAATACCAAAGCTATTGTTAGTTACAGGTTGAGAGGCTTTGGGGGATGAGGTGGATTTTCTGGCATGTCTTTTGTGATTGGAGAAATTGGTGAAGCCATCAGGATCAGTATTATCTAAGGCTGGGGTAGGTTTTCGTGATTGATTAAGCGGGCAGTCTCAGAAGATATGCCCATGCTCATGACATTTTTTGAAGCGAAAAGGCACATGTTCATAATTAATAGTTTAGACCCATTCGAAATCGTGATGGAATATAGACCAAATCTGGGAGAGCTTTGGCTAGGTGCATGTAGACACATATTCTGACGTAGGTCGTGTAACGATTAAGCTTGTTTTCTTTGACAATTTTGATGAACTCTCCAAGGTGATTTCCAATGTCTCTGAGGGATAGCTCGTCCCAATAATATTGAGGGAGAGAATATAGCTTGATAAAGACAAGAGCCCAGTTGAAGTCTTCTTTTCCTGGGTTAAATATTTCTACCTAGTCCCTTAAGAATAGGCGTGCTGAGTTGAAGAGGTATGGATCTCCATCCATGATACGGTTTTTGTCCTCTAGGCAGGTGAATATGATGTTGAAGAAACCCTTTGATCCTAGCTAGAGGGAGATATGCCCTATAGGCTTCCATTTGGAAGCAATCTAGTCGAGGAAAGCTTTCTGAGTGGGCCAGAAACCAATGAATTTTCCAATAAGGGCATGGTCCTTCATGTACTATATTTTGTTGTTGACGCATTGAGTGGGAAGATAGATCTTGGGCCTGTCGACTGCTATAAGAATGTAGGTTGAGGATGATGCCTTCCTCTGCCTGATTTTTTCTTTTTGCTCTTCTGTCAGATTTCCTGGGGTATCTGTACGATCAGAGTTCCCTCTCTTATCATTAAGAGGCCCATAGTCATGTCCCGTGGATATGATGCCATCAGGAGAGCCACAAGCATGGGCGGGGTGCACCTACCCCCCCTTCATGAACCTCCATTCCTCGAAGGCCTGGGCTCTGTGTGTAGTGCTACCCTCAACACAAAGATGTTTCCGCATGAGGGAAGGGAAGGAGCCATTTTGGCTCCCGTCGCATGGAATATGGAAGCCCTATGTTTCCATGGGCTCACGGAGCGTGCCTCTTTTTTTAACAAATTTTATTGGAAGAGGTTGTAAATTCAGTTTGATTCTCTAATGAATTGAAATTGGGTACACTTAGCCTTGGAGAAAGTACCACAATACGTTACCTTCTATCTTTTTTAATATAGAAAGGGAAGAGAACAAAAGGGAAGGTGTTTTTATCAAAAAGACACTCTGGTTAGAATTTTCTTAGTACCAAATCCATGTTCTCTACTAAAGTCTTGTGGGAGATAAAGACAATATTTTGCTAAACTAGTAGGACATAAATGTTTGTATAAGGGACCGAGACAACAATTTGAAAATAGTCTGTTCTGAGGTCAAAGGGGCGAAGGAGGAGACTCATCTATGATTGAATGGATTATTTTCTATCTATTCCTTGTTAGTGTGAGAAGGATCACGTGTATTCAAAAAGTTGGCTTATGGTTAGGTGGATCGTGATAGTCCCTTCCACATTTCCATAGTGAATTTTCTTTATTGTTGTAATAGCTAGTATAGAACTAATGGAATCTTGTACGAAGATTTTGTTGGGGTCAAATTAAGAACAATAAGTAGGTGGCACGGGTAAACTTCTGAAGTGTTAGAACCATATAAGAAAAAGCTTATTAGAAAATGACAACAACCTAAAATGATTATCGTTAAGTCCGAGTATTCTTCTTTTGTTAACAAATTTTATTGGAAGATGTTGTAAATTCTATTTCATTCTCTGTTGAATTGAAAGTGGGTACACTGAACCTTGGATCAAATACCACATTATGGTACCTTCTCCCTTTTTTAATTAAGAAAGGGAAGAGAACAAAAGGGAAGGTATTTTAATCAAAAAGGCTCTCTGGTTAGAATTTTCTTAATACCAAAGTCGAGTTAGATGTCGTAGCAGGGCAAGCCACCCAGGCATCAGTCTCTACTGAAAGACTAGATACCATAACAGTTTGAATTAACAACTGAATAGCTAAACCCTAGGCCAAAATAGAACAGGAAAATATTACCAGTAGGGTTTGATAAGCAGTGATAGAAAAGAAAAAGGAAAAAGAAAAGCGGCCGAAAATATTTTCTTCCATATAACCAAATTCACATCATGTTCCATTACTAGCTATAACCATAGCCGCAATACATTCTATTCACTGGAAAATATCATAGAGGAAAATTGAAAGTATGAATTCAAGAACATGAAGATAGAAAGAACTAAACCCGAAATTTGTAGATAAAATATGTATATATAAAGATGAATTAAATAGTATACAAACAAAACCTTTATATTTCAACGTGAGAGGATGGAAAAGAACATATTAAGTTAAATATATGTGGCCCTTAAAATTAATTAACAAACTATACACAACGCCCATAAAAATTCTGGCAAATGGTCGACGTTCTTTATAATCTCTTTCAACAAATAAAAAAAAATAAGGTAATTGAAACTTAGATCCCAGGTTCCTTGTTGATAACTAAAGAAAGATCTTAGCACCCAGTAATATGGGCGAAGATAAATGTCCACACATAAATACGTTTTATCCTTTAGAAATTAAAATTCCCTAAAGCCATATGCTTATTCACAAGTGGTTTTGACCTCAATATCCACTGGCGAATAGAGGAAATGAAAAAATAAAAAATATTCCTCTTCCAATAAGCACATGTTTAGTTATTTTCTTTAGATGACCCTTTTGTGTTGCAGCAAAGGCCTATTGTAGTAAGGAATTATGCGTGTAAAGGAGAAGCCAAGAATAAAACGAGTTTGAGAAGTTGAGAAAAAATCGATGACCCTCCATCCAAAATGACAGTAAGCGTGTAGAAGATGTAAGTCTCACTATATCCAACCCTGTAAACACAAAAAGAAAATCTAATACCTAGCGTAATAACTTCGAAAACAAATACTTGCTGGTGACTTTCAATGGTAAGGATGAGAGACACTTACGAGTGGCATAATAATCTTAAAATAGGAATTTGATGTTGGGAAAACCCTGTTGTACCCTTGACAAGCAAATCCAAAACAGGGGAAAATAGAGAACAACGTTAAGTTTAGAAAAAAAAATAATGGTCGAAAACCCTGCATAAAGACATCGTAGATTTTCACCTCCAAAAGTCGGAGTCGTGCTTTCTCGTCGAGCAGTAGAAACCTTCTAAAGAAGTTTCGCGCTAGCCAAAAGACAAAGGTATGACGGTTGCAGAAAAAAACGCAACAGGAACAATTAAAGGATACCATGTCGGACTCAACCTCCTCTGATTTCATGAAAAAAATAGGAAATGAAGGGGACCATGAAACCCTAACCTAAAACTTGGTGTGTCGAATGAAGGAGGATGTCGAGGAGGGGGTATGCCGGTTACCAAGGTATCCATCCCTGGATGCTCTCCACAGTAGATCCTTTCGCAAAAGCCTAGATTTTCGGATCTGCTAACAAGTAACCTCAATCCTTGAGGTTTATACAATACCATATCCTGATGCGGCAGGTATACAAGAGAAAATCTAGAAACTCCAATGTGACATTGTTCATGGTTACAATGACTATATAAGCAGTGGGATAAAGTTTGATTAAACATGTGTACTAGCACAACCACATTAGTAAAAACTAATGTGGTTGATATACGCCGATAGGCGTATATAAAATAGATTTACAACCACATTTACCAATGTGGTTGATATACGCGGATAGGCCTACATCCACTGCCCATCACATTAATTTATATATCAATAAATAAATATTATATATAATAATTTTATTATATTAACTTGAAATATATATATTATATATTAATAAGAATATCAATATATTAAATATATTAATTATGATTAAAATCACAAAAATATTATATATATATATATTAATAATATTATAATAAGTATTAGTAATATATTTTAAAAATATTTATTAATATATTAAAAGTATTAACTATATAGATACTATAAATAAACTTGAAATATATAATATATATTAATATAAAAATAATATTAATAATATATAATAATTTAATATTTATTTATATATTAATATCATAGATGGTTATATTATTAATAAACCAAAAGAACTAATAATATATTAATAATATATATTATATCATAGTTGGTTATATTATTAATAATATTATAATATTACTAATAATCATTATTTATAAATATTTGAATATTTATTTATAATGATTATTAGTAATATTATAATATTATTAATATTACTAAATAAATATTAAAATATTAAAATATTATTAATAATATTATAATATTAATAATAAACATTATTAATAAATATTTGAATATTTATTAATAATATATATTAATAATATTATAATATTACTAATAATCATTATTAATAAATATTTGAATATTAATAATATAATAATAATAATAATAATAATAATAATAATAATATTAATAATTTTTTAATGGTATTAACTATATTAATAATATATATGAATAATATTATAATATTAATAATAATATTAATAATATATTAACTATATTAATAATAATTATAATATTAATAATAAACATTATTAATAAATATTTGAATATTTATTAATAATATATATTAATAATCTTATAATATTACTAATAATCATTATTAATAAATATTTGAATATTTATTTAAAATGATTATTAGTAATATTATAATATTATTAATATTAATCAAAGGTTTAAATATTATAAACCATAGGAATTGGTGAACCCAAGGGATAAATATTATAAACATAAGGGATTAATATTAAAAACACAAGAGATTAATAAACCGTATGAATTGATATTTTAAACAAAAAAACCTAATAAATTAATAATCCATAAGAATCAGTATTTTAAACATAAGATATTAATAAATCAACGAGATTATTAACATTATAAATCAAAAGAACTAATAGACCCAAGGGTTTAATGTTATAAAGCAGAGGAATTAGCGAACCCAAAGGATAAATATCATAAACCTCATGGATGAATATTATAAACAACAAAGATTAATAAACCCTAAGAATTAATATTTTAAACTCAAAAATCTAAGAAATTAACAAACCCTCAGAATTAGTATTTTAAACTCAAGAGAGTAATAAACCAAGGGAATTGATTTAAATATTGAGACAATTGTTGTCACAATGCAACGTTCGACCAACTATGACTATGGTTGGCCATGGGTGATATTCATATTGAGACAATGTTTGTCAGAATATGACATTTGATCGTGGATGACATAAACCCAAGGGTTTAATATTATAAACCAAAAGAATTGGTGAACCCAAGGGAAAACCATTACCCAACAAATTATAAACCAAAGGAATTGGTGAACCCAAGGGAATTGATTTAAACATTGAGACAATTGTTTTCACAATGCGACGTTCGACCAACTATGACCATGGTTGGCCATGGGTGATATTCATATTGAGACAATGTTTGTCAGAATGTGACATTTGATCCTGGATGACATAAACCCAAGGGTTTAATATTATAAACCAAAACAATTGGTGAACCCAAGGGAAAACCATTACCCAACAAATTATAAACCAAAGGAATTGGTGAACCCAAGGGAATTGATTTAAACATTGAGACAATTGTTGTCACAATGCGACGTTTGACCAACTATGACCATGGTTGGCCATGGGTGATTTTCATATTGAGACAATGTTTGTTAGAATGTGACATTTGATCATGGATGACATTGATCGATTATTCATATTATAAACCAAAAGAACTAATAAACCCAAGGGTTTAATATTATAAACCAAAGGAATTGGTGAACCCAAGGAAAAACCATTACCCAACAAATTATAAACCAAAGGAATTGGTGAACCCAAGGGAATTGATTTAAACATTGAGACAATTGTTGTCACAATGCGACGTTCGACCAACTATGACCATGGTTGGCCGTGGGTGATTTTCATATTGAGACAATTTTTGTCAGAATGTGACATTTGATAATGGATGACATTGATCGATTATTTATATTATAAACCAAAAGAAGTAATAAACCCAAGGGTTTAATATTATAAACCAAAGGAATTGGTGAACCCAAGGGAAAACCATTACCCAACAAATTATAAACCAAAGTAATTGGTGAATTCATTTAAACATTGAGACAATTGTTGTCATTATTCATATTATAAACTAAAAGAACTAATAAACCCAAGGGTTTAATATTATAAACCAAAAGAATTGGTGAACCCAAGGGAAAACCATTACCCAACAATTTATAAACCAAAGTAATTGGTGAACCCAAGGGAATTGATTTAGGATGGCATTGATCGATTATTTATATTATAAACCAAAAGAACTAATAAACACAAGGGTTTAATATTATAAACCAAAGGAATTGGTGAACCCAGGGGAAAACCATTACCCAACAAATTATAAACCAAAGGAATTGGTGAACCCAAGGGAATTGATTTAAACATTGGGACAATTGTTGTCACGATGCGACGTTCGACCAACTATGACGATGGTTGGCCATGGGTTATTTTCATATTGAGATAATGTTTGTCAGAATGTGACATTTGATGATGGATGACATTGATTGACTATTTATATTATAAACCAAAATAACTAATTGGGTAACCCAAGGGAATTGATTTAAACATTGAGACAATTGTTGTCACAATGCGACGTTGGACCAACTATGACCATGGTTGGCCATGACTGACTTTCATATTGAGACAATATTTGTCAGAATGTGACATTTGATCATGGATGACATTGATCGATTATTCATGTCATAAACCAAAAGAACTAATAAACCCAAGGGTTTAATATTATAAACCAAAGGAATTGGTGAACCCAAGGGAATTGATTTAAATTATTTGTTTTGTTTAGGGAATGAAACATTTTAGAATAATATATATATATATATATATATATATATATATATATATATGAATATTATAAACCAAAGGAATTGGTGAACCCAAGGGAAAACCATTTCCTAACAAATTATAAACCAAAGGAATTGGGGAACCCAAGGGAATTGATTTAAACATTGAGACAATTATTGTCACAATGCGACGTTGGACCAACTATGACCATGGTTGTCCATGGGTGATTTTCATATTGAGACAATATTTGTCAGAATGTGACATTTGATTATGGATGACGTTGATCGATTATTCATATTATAAACCAAAAGAACTAATAAACCCAAGGGTTTAATATTATAAACCAAAGGAATTGGTGAACCCAAGGGAAATCCATCACCCAACAAATTATAAACCAAAGGAATTGGTGAACCCATGGGAATTGATTTAAACATTGAGACAATTGTTGTCATAATGTGCCATTGGACCAACTATGATCATGGTTGGCCGTGGGTGATTTTCATATTGAGACAATATTTGTGAGAATGTAACATTTGATTATGGATGACATTGATCGATTATTCATATTCTAAACCAAAAGAAGTAATAAACCGAAGGGTTTAATATTATAAACCAAAGGAATTGGTGAACCCAAGGGAAATCTATTGCCCAAAAAATTATAAACGAAAGGAATTGGTGAACCCAAGGGAATTGATTTAAATTATTTGTTTTGTTTAGGGAATGAAACATTTTAGAATAATATATATATATATATATATATATATATATATATTTATTTATTTATTTGCTTTAGAAATATAAGTTTTTTTTCTAAACTTCCATGAAAATATGTTATTGATTGAGCACAAAAGGAATTAGATATCTCTATCATATAGGGTTTTCTAATGCATCTATTGGTCCAATAACGTTTTTAATTAAATGAACCAAACATATGTAATTTTTTTTGTTCTCATTATAGTTGACATTATTTCTTAATTTAATGAACATTTTATTTTTATTTTAGGAAAGATGTGTCAAAACTAGAGTAAGCATAAAAAAAATTACACATCTCATACACTTTTAATAAAAAAATAATAAAGATTGTATTACTTATAATACCAAATTTATATTTTTAAACCTTTTTAATATTTTATTTTCCTAAATTAATATTTAAAACATATGATATAAAAAACTTAATTTTTTAAAGTAAATTTTAAGTTTTATTTATATTATTAATTTCATTTTTTTTTTATTATTAGAAAAAGATTAATAATGATTAGTGTCTATTAAAATTTATCCTGAAATTAAAAGAAATAGAATTCGTTTAAATTTTGTATGTTAAAAATAAAAAATACTTCAAATTATTATATAAAAAAATTAATAATAAAATTAATATTTCCTAAATAAAATCTAATATAAAAAAATATTTATTAAATTTATATTTATAATTTATTTGAATGACTTTCAAATGTAAAACTATATTTTATGGTTTTCAAATCATATGATACATTATGGTTAGTGTGGTTTGTTCTAATCTATATTTTTTTAAATACATAGTTATTTAAAAAAATGTTAATAAATGGATATTAATCATTAAAATAATATTGAGACAAAAATAAGTATTATTAGTAATAAATTTATCCTATTATATTATTATATTTTGTTAATTTTGTTATATATATATATATATATATATATAGTCAATCTTTGATGGCCACATTAACAATATGCATCACATTTTAATAAAAAAATAATAAAGATTGTATTACTTATACAACCAAATTTATATTTTTAAACCTTTTTAATATTTAATTTTCCTAAATTAATATTTAAAACATATGATATAAAAAACTTAATTTTTTAATAAAAATTAAGAACTTAAAAACTTAATAAAATTAATATTTCCTAAATAAAATCTAATATAAAAAATTATTTATTAAATTTATATTTATAATTTATTTGAATGACTTTCAAATGTAAAACTATATTTTGTGGTTTTCAAATCATATGGTACGTTTGGGTTAGTGTGGTTTGTTCCAATCTATATTTTTTTAAATACATAGTTATTTAAAAAAATGTTAATAAATGGATATTAATCATTAAAATAATATTGAGACAAAAACAAGTATTATTAGTAATAACTTTATCCTATTATATTATTATATTTGGTTAATTTTGTTATATATATATATATATATATATATATATATATATATAGTCAATCTTTGATGGCCACATTAACAATATACATCACATTTTAATAAAAAAATAATAACGATTGTATTACTTATACTACCAAATTTATATTTTTAAACCTTTTTAATATTTTATTTTCCTAAATTAATATTTAAAACATATGATATAAAAAACTTAATTTTTTAAAGTAAACTTTAAGTTTTATTTATATTATTAATTTCATTTTTTTTATTTTGATTATAAAAAGTTAATAATGATAATTAATAATAGTGATTAGTGTTTATTAAAATTTATCCTGAAATTAAAAAAAATATAATTCGTTTAAATTTTGTATGTTAAAAATAAAAAACACTCGAAATTATTATATAAAAAATTAATAATAAAATTAATATTTCCTAAATAAAATCTAATATAAAAAATTATTTATTAAGTTTATATTTATAATTTATTTGAATGACTTTCAAATGTAAAATTATATTTTATGGTTTTCAAATCATATGGTACGTTCGGGTTAGTGTGGTTTGTTCCAATCTATATTTTTTTTAAATACATAGTTATTTAAAAAAATGTTAATAAATAGATATTAATCATTAAAATAATATTGAGACAAAAATAAGTATTATTAATAATAACTTTATCCTATTATATTATTATATTTTGTTAATTTTGTTATATATATATATATATATATATATATATATATAGTCAATCTTTGATGGCAACATTAAAGATATACATCACATTTTAATAAAAAAATAATAAAGATTGTATTACTTATACTACCAAATTTATATTTTTAAACCTTTTTAATATTTTATCTTCCTAAATTAATATTTAAAACATATGATATAAAAAACTTAATTTTTTAAAGTAAACTTTAAGTTTTATTTATATTATTAATTTCATTTTTTTTTATTATAAAAAAATTAATAATGATAATTAATAATAATAATTAGTGTTTATTAAAATTTATCCTGAAATTAAAAGAAATAGAATTCGTTTAAATTTTGTATATTAAAAATAAAAAATAAAATGTGAAAATGTGAAAATGTTTAAGCTGATGAAAATGTGAAAATGTTTAAATAAATGTGTACAAAGTCCCATGTTCAAATCCCCAAATGCTTACCCATAGCTGCATGCTAAGAGCTGCGTAATTCACCTAAAAGAGTTAGACGCATCGATTGGAATCGTGTCAAGCAAGAACAAAATCAGCATAGTTACCTATTCCTCTAATCAATATCTATACATATATATAAATCGTCTCAAGGAAGAACAAAATCAGCCCACTTACCTATTCCTCTAATCAATATTTATATATATATAAAAGCTAATATGATTGCCCAGTTACCTATTCCTCTAATCAATATATATATCTATATATATATAAAAGCTAATATGATTGCCCAGTTACCTATTCCTCTAATCAATATCTATATATATATATATATAAAAGCTAATATGATTGCCCAGTTACCTATTCCCACAAGTCCAAATGTTTAAATAAATGTGTCAAAATGTGTGAAGCAAGTAGAGGAATCAGTTGGAATCGTGTCAAGCATGTGCAAAACCAGCCTAGCTAACTATTTCTCTAATCAAAAAATATATAGAGAGTAAAGCAGCCCAGTTACCTATTCCTCTAATCAATATATATATAGTTTGGTTGCCACCACTCTTTCCTGGACCAAAAAAAATGGATACCGAGAATGCCTTAACCCCACAGCTCCTTTATGTTCTAAGAAAGAAAAATATTGCAAAGGAAATATCTCAGAGGCTGCCACTGTACATATTTCTCATAAAACTGACTTCTCATAAAACTGCAGCAGTAGAAAACTGATAAAACTCTCCCATACAAATGCCATGGATAGTCACACTCTTCTAAGATAATTGTAAAAGAGGGTTTCCCCACAACTGAACATTTAAAATATCACATATCGAAATGGCTAGGGTTACCTGGACCCTCTAGCCAGGTACACAAGTTCGAGTCATTACCATATATCCTGTATCATTCATTATTCTCTATAATTCATATTTGTTTCGTAAAACTTTAAACGCTCACAATGAATACACAATCATTGTTCCGATCTCCAGCACAAAAGAGTTGGGGGCAAGGAAATTACCAGATATATTTACCATTCAACTAAACAGACTGAATTGGAATGATTAAGAAACTTGAATGAGAAACGCTGGAATCTTGCAACAAGATATGAAGGAATAGCATCCGGACATGCATTGCCTGTACCGAAATAATAATAAATTCGGATTTAAACAATAAGCATCCACGCTCCAATCCCAAAGAAACCAGAACTCCAAGACACAGAAAAGGAGCAAAAAAGAACTGTGTAAAATTTTTAGTGCAAGTGACAATTAAATTCCACTAATTCACATGAGCAAAACAAAGTTCAAACACAGCATCTCACACTTCCAATGTGTGAATTAACAGTTTATAAAAGGGTAACTTCTTGATTGAAGTACAGGATTATTCCATCAAAATATTCCACCAATTCACAGGCTTATTCTTGAATTAACTAGTAACATGTTAAGTTGCATTGCAAAATACCAAGATAACACTGAACTTAGCAAAAAAGCAGATAAGACCCCAAGCTAGAACCGAAAATAAAAATAAAACAAATAAAGAATGGTTATTAAACATTTATTTCCCTCATATCCCCCCAAGTGATATAGAGGGTTTCTTACAAATGTAATCCAAATGGTACTAAAACCTATAAATGAACAAAAGCTCAAGAATATAGCATTACATTGTACTAATGCAGTTCAAGCACAAAAAAGTATTTGCATTTTTGCAAAGTGAAATTCAAGCATCATAACAACCCAGTATACCAACCCTCATTCCTACAAAAATCAAGATCCCATTGCTGAGCCTTACTTGATTTATGATCCTTTGCACTTGAGAAAGATCCAACCGATCCTGTCTGTTTGAATAGATTGATGTATGCATGGGGCAACACCCAAAATGAATCTGATCCCATCATCTTCTTCCTGTTTACTAACTTAAACTACATGAATCGCGTTGCCACTAGGACTGAAGCCATTATCATTCAGATCTGGATTTGTATGAAAAGCTGACTGCCTTGAAGGTTTATTTAGAAGCTTCAGTGACAATCCTGAAGGTTCAATAGAACCAGGTGGATCACCAATACTCAACTTTGAGATGCCTATTTCATCGATACTCATAGGAGCTTTTGGAATCTCAGCCCTTGGCTTAAAAATGTTGGAATTTGGTGGCAATTCTGTTGTAGCAGGCCTAAAACCAGGCCAAACTGGGAATGGAAAAGGAAGTAATGGTGCCATGAAACCTGGAAATGTCATTGGAACACCGCAAGCCATCGCTGTCGCAACTTGTGAAAAAGAGTTTTCCACTTCTGCAGTCTTTTCTGAATAATTTGATTCAAATTCCTGATCCGAAGCTGGCTGTGATAATAACGGGGCACCATTATTAGGCTCAACAAGAGGACCTTGAATAAACATAGAATTTAGGTCAGTAGGTAACATCTGATTTTGAACTGGGCTGTCACAACCGTTGTGGCCAGTAGGTAGCATCTGTTTTTGGGAAGAATTATCACAAACAGTATGGCCGGTCGGTGGTATCTGATTTCGAACAGAGCCATCACAAATAGGATCAATGGGAGCAACTTTTGGATAATCTTCTAAAAATTGCGAAGCAAGCAAATGCAGCCTTGGATTTTTAAAAGCAAAAGCAATATTTTCTCATCAAATATCAGGAGCTTCCAGGCACTTTCACGGACATCAAAGCTCGAACAGACAACATTTTCCAGAGAATTGAATCCAGAACTTCGTTAATTTTAAACTACATAAATATTGTCTTTAGATATAAGATATATAAGCTTTTATAGCAGGCAATAACGAAGAAGAAGAAGAAAGGGCAGATTCGGAAGACATGCTAATCTTTTAAAGCCAAGTGAGCAACCAATCACGAAGCAAGCAAACGCATCCAAGGATTTTACACTAAATGCTAAAGAAAGATCTTCTCATCAAGTATAAGTAACGGGCTTTGATTCCAGGCATGATCACAGGCATCAGAGCACGAAGAGACAACATTTTCTTGAATATTTCGTACAAATTTGAGTCAAGATCTTTCACCTTTCTTCCGTTCGCGAGAATTGGAGGAAGTAGAAGCCTAAATTCCCCATGCTAGCGCTCTTTCTGATCGGGCCATCGGTAAGCCGAACGCCGAAGAGCTTCCTGGAGTTATGCCCGTTGTTGCCACAGTGCGAGCAATTGCGCGTCATCTTGTCAATCCTGAGGAGAATTCAAATCGGCCTCGGCGATTCGAACCTGCAACCAAATCTTTAAGGAATCTGTAAAAAGAACAGGAGGAATCCAAAAGCGCGTGGTGCTGCAGCGGATGAGTGCAGCCTGGGATGCATCTGAGGAAAAGAAGTCGTGCTGTCATTTGAATAAAAAGAAAGAAATAACTACACAACAAGAGGAAGACGATTGCTTTTCCCAACTCCATTCCGCCCACATTCATCTTCCAGTTCACCGTAATTTGATAAACCATCACGCATGCGTTGAGAATTTGAACGATCACTCATAATGGCCCCAGCCACATGGTATCCCAGGTTTTCCACATGGTATCCGATGGTATCAGTGTATTTTTAGATTTCACCAGCCCCGAAGTGGCTCCCGCTGCTTCACGGGGCGTGCTCACATGTTTCCCTGAGATTTTCATTAACGTGGGAATTCTCATCGGTTACATTGCCAACTACGCTCTGCAAGGACTGCCCCCGCACTTGAACTGGAGGGTCATGATCGGTCTTCTTGAATGCCAGAGGGAGACGATGCGTTCCACTCCTCCATCGTTACCTCCGACTTGAAACCACCAGGGCGCCCACCTCACGACGTGTCCTTGTCCGCCGGCGCCTTCAGACACTTGGCATAACAGTGCCACACACTTGGACAAGTGTTAGTCTTTCAGTTTCATTCGAAAGGTTAATCTTGATAGGTGTCAATTAATAAATGGCACAGTAAATTTTTAATCCAGATTTGTAAAAAATTAATTTAAGTACGGTTTAAACACCTGATTTAGATATGCAAGGAAGTTAGTGGGGTAGATTTCATCCATAGATTTAGTGGCGACGACCAGAATATACTGGCATCTTCCAATCCTGACCATCATATCAAAAAAATTAATTAGCCTAATCACAAAACATGCTCCTTCCGACAGGGGGTTACGCCTATCGGCGTAATAAGTTATGGAATGATATTAAAGGTCTTGGGTAGCACAAAATTTAAATACCAATTCAAAAAAAAATTACAATAGCTGGAGGTAGATCTTCTACATTTTTTCCATCAAAATCATAATTGTGTTTGCATGAAAAAAAGGAAATAAGATAAGTATTGTGTATTAATTGGATGCTCTAAGTTGAGAGAAATATGACCTTTCTCATTAGTCTGGTTCCATTTCCTTTGTAATAAAATAGTATGGATATTAACTTCAATAGTAATAACCTTTCCGTGTATATAGTGTTTAATTGTTAAATAGCACATTATATAGCACAATAAATCTATCAGGTGTGACAAATTATGATGAGCCTTTTTATGGAAGGCATGCAACATATTGTTAATGAACATTTAAAATACAATCTCAGTTCAAAGATATACTTTGTATTGTTTAATAAATGTTTAAGAAGCCACTAGTTATCAAATAGGATTTATAAGTTATTAGGAAATATAAAAGAGATGTAATTTGTGTGTACAGAGAGTTTTTTCTCGACTTAAAATTAGGGTTGAGTGATTATTTCTTTAAGATATCTTAACTAAATAGACAACTTATTAAACTTGATTTAGTAGAATAATGTATCCCTATTTTAATAAAAGAAAAAATTGTGATTTAAAAATATGTAAAAATAAATAAATAAATAAATTATCTATAAAATTAATAATCTATAAATACCAATAACATAATCTATCTAAAATTTAAATAATAACATATCATACCAAACAAATTAAAAAAATTATTACATTTAAAATTTAATTATTTTTTAATTTATATAATAATTTAAATAATGACATATTATACCAAGCAAATTAAAAAAAAATAATTACATTTAAAATTTAATTATATTCTAATTTATATAATAATGTCATGAATGATATAAAAATATTTTTTATTAATTTGAAACGAATCGTTACCGTTTTATAGTGTGAAAATATTTGGTCAAAAAAAGATAAACAAAAAATAAGATACAGATTTACCATGGTTAAAGATATAAACAAATGCGCAACAACGCTCCTAGGATTAAAACAAAATAAAATCGCGTTTGTTTGTCATGGTATCAAAGAATGCTCGTGAAATAGAACTATCGGGTGAAACTTAAAATTGAGCGTTCCAACTCAAGAAAATTATTAAAATCGAGCGTTCCAACTTACCAGGGAAGGTTAAACATGACCCTAATATTAAAATCGAGCGTTCCAAGGTTAGACATGACGTTTCAACTGTCATAGATTTTCCTTTACTTTTGTGAAAAACATGTTTCAAAAAGCTTAAAACCTCCTCTCAAAAACACTTTGAAGAGCCCACTTTAACTGATTTTATTCTCCAAAAAGGTAGTCTGTTAGGTTAAAAAATTACCAAAATTTTCTCGAATCAACTTTCTGCAATTCTCAATAACGAGCTGAAACATTCTGATGGCTCTTTTAAACCAAACCGACAAAATACATAATAGTAAAAAAAAAAATCAACCAAAATGAGGAAGAGGTAAAACAGAGGATACGCGGTCAGCCAAACGAAAGCCTCAATAAGCTTGTGAACAAATCTAACTAGCCAATTGTGAATATTGAATTCTCTTTAACCGTTTTATATTTGAGCGAGAAAATAATCAAATTTTTTGAATTCTTAATTCCGGTTTACTATTCAGAGCTCTGTGAATTTCAAATTTTTTTACCGTTTCATATATGACACCTCAACGGTCATGTGTAGAATCTAGGTGGTGTGTGAACATGGTGGAGGCAATTTATAACAGACGCTCTGCGCTAAAATTATGTGTGTACCTATTAAATAAATCCCTGCTCCGATGTCTTTCTAATCTTAATTCCAATGTCGCACATTACCTTAAAAATGTTAAACCTAGAGCCTTCCAGTAAGGTTAGAGCTCTCTTGAATATTTTTTTCCTAAACTAGTGTTATCGCGCTCCGATTGTAATGGATTTTTCCCAATTTTCTCAATACCCATGCAGAAAAGATAAAGCAGATTTTCGCTCTGACAAATAAAATTGCGTACCTCATTTAATTTCGGACCTCCTCCGCGTTACCCAATCTGTAATGAATGCGGTGAATTTGTAGGGTTAGGATTTCGCATAAGTATTATCTTTGAGCTGAGTTAAGTTATGCCATTACACCACCGAGATTGCTCTAAACTAATGGACATTTGTTTTACATTCAATATTATATTTGCCTCCAGGTAAACGTAACTTTTTGAATGTTATAATGGTCAAGAAAACAAACGGACTGGAACCATCGTAAGAAATGATTCGATTAATAAATTTGTTCCCACAGCTTACAATTGCCGAATTTTTCTTCGCATAAATGATGAGTCTAGCGCAAAATAGTTTCTCGTATTTCAAAGTCTCAAATTGACGGAATCACATATTTTGAAAACTCATAAAAATAAAAATACGATTACTAAAATTTGACAAGTTCGAGTCATATCATAAGTTTCCTAAACCACCACTTTAACTAATTTTATTTTGCAGAAACTTGTATTCGAAATTACCTTTGTAATTCGCTCGTAAATACAGGGATCAAGCATTCCAACAGCTCTGGCAAAGTATACCGTTTGTGGATCGTCTCTGAATCACTCGGCATCCTAAACACTAGTCAACCAATAATAACAAATTATTATATTCCCGCTTTCCCTAATGTGAATCAAACAACGCCCCTCAAAATTCGTAAGCAAATCTTCAAACTAACGGAGAACACTGTAAAGGAACACAAGCAAACCAAAACATTCACAGTAAAAAAGAACACTACACAAGAAACTAAGTATTCATATCAATCAATGTATTCAAGATAACTGAAAGTAAGAATCATCAACCAAACCATGAACATCTCAAACCATGAACAACAACTGATGCACATAATACATAGTCCCTTTGGAAAATATTAAAGCATGGCGTTCCAACTCAAACTATCGATTGAAAACCCAAAACAAAAATCGTCAAGGAATAAAACGACAGACACGATAACAGCTCAAACAGAGACTACTACAATCCCTCTGAAGAGAAAGGACCCAAGAAAAATATCAAGTCCTGGCCTTCCAACTCAATTTCTAATGTGAAATATGACGCTCCAACGGTAAGACAATTTGAGCTTCTTGGGCTTTTGCTCCGATTAAACCGTTATAGAACTTTATACAAGTGGCGAGACAGGTTTCGCTTTTTGGGCTTTTGCTCCGATTAAACTTTACAAATGGAAAAATGGTTAACAAGCTGAAATTGTTTTTTGGGTTTTTGGTACAGTACAACGGTAACAGAGTTTTTTACAATTTTTAAAAAGTTTTTCTCAATTTTACCATTTATTTTTTTATATTAATATTTCATTGTCTTTAAATTTTTAATTGCTGTTTTATTTGAAGAGTGCATGGAATCTCAATTTTGTTGAGATATTAATTTCAGGGGTTATTACATTAATTTTCTTTAGTTTTTATTTCTGTTTTGTTTTATTCTAGTAATTTATTACTGATATTCACAATGTAATCTATTAAGTTTCTGAATTTTATCATTTAATTTTTTATATTAATATTTGATTGCTTTTTTATTTTTATTTATTTTTAATTGCTGTTTTATATGAATACTGCATGGAAGATCAATTTTGTTGAGATATTAATTTCATTGTGTCAGGTGTCATTACATTAATTCTCTTCAGTTTTTACTTCAGTTTAATTTAGTTTTATTTCAATAATTTATTATTGATATTCACAATACAATTTATTAATTTTTTTGAATTTTACCATTAAATTTTGTATATTAATATTTCATTGTTTTTTTTTTCTTTTTTACTTTTAATTGCTGTTTTATATGAAAGATATTGAGATATTAATTTCACTGTGTTAGGTATCATTACATTTAATTCTCTTTAATTTTTACTTCAGTTTAGTCTAGTTCTACTCCAGTAATTTATTATTCATATTTATAATGTAATTTATTAACCTTCTTGAATATTGAAAAAAGCTATCTCTACTCCACTTTTTAGCTTTCAGTTTTTGTCAAATTTAATATAAATAATATTAAAAAACCAAAATATATCACTCCAAAACAAATCAAACTCTTTAAATACGTATTAAATAAAAAACATGTATAACTGTAACCGATAAACTGATCAAATAACATATCCAATAGAACATACTCCATTGCCATTTTTAAAAAAATATAACCAATATAACGCTTTCCTCCGAAAAATATTACAAGATGGCGATACAAATCAATTTATGATATCAACTATGACGCTCAATTTATAATCAAGTATAATGCTCCAACAGATGGATTTCTGCTCCAAGTGAACAACAGCGAAAAACAATGAAGCCTTTATACAAGCCTTTTACAGATTGTAATAAGTTTTTTATTTTTTCCCATTTAACATTTATGCTGTGTAATCGTTTTTTTACCGATGTAGCCGTTATATCTCCACCACGGCTAATTAAAGGAAATTATAATTCCTTTGAAGTGACCGCCTATAAAAATTTTAAAAGTTTTAACCGCTTTATCTTCAACTTCTCCACCATGATGTGTGCATGGTGGACCCTGAAAAATTAAAAATATTAAAATTATGTATGGAATAAACAAACATTCCGAATTGCAAAGTGGTTTTGGAATTCCAATAATTTACATTTACAATTATAATTGAAATAAAGAGATCAATTTTTTATTCTTTGAACTCGATTTAATAATATATATATATATATATATATATATATATATATATTAATTCTTTTATTCAATAACTTAATTCTTTTATTCGCTAGAAAAAGATCATATAGTTGGAATTTTTAAAAGAAAATTAAAATTCAAGAAAAACATGAAACTAATAAATTGCCTACCAATAAAAGAAATCAGAAAAATCTATTACAAGAATTATGATTACATAAAAAAAAACTTTTTGAAGATTTAAGATTTCAAAATTGGCATGACTTTGCATATGTTGACTAATTATTCACAGTTCTCAGTGGGTTATTTCTCTTATGGCCTCGTTTTTTGACGTTTGAAATTCTTTCGTTTATTGCTTATTGTGAAGAACTTTAGCACAATTTCTTGCTTGGAAGATAGACATTATACCAAATTTTGGATTAATGAGTTTCCATGTCCTTCAATCATGGGCCATCCAAATTCATGTCTTCTTGTAAGGATTCTTATTTAGCTTGTTCTGAAGAGGTTTGTGGTTGTGATACCTTTCTAACCTCTCAATATATTTATTTATTTCAAAGGTTCAACCTTGGTTATCAGTCTAAGGGCACCTTGTTTCAATCTCATCCCCCTCTAGCCAAAGCTTCCAATGTGTGGATTGGCATTGAGAATTCGTTGGATTGGCATTGAGAATTCGTTAAAATTATGATAGATTTTTTAACCTTCACTTTTAATATATTTTCCTTTCTAGCTACATATTCATTAAACCCCAGGACGAGGTTCTACTCTCGCAATGAATTCATAACATATATGTTCAAAGGAATAGGGACAAGGGCACATTTGTTATATGTTTGTCAGACCAGGAGGTAACTCCACAAAAATGAAGATGCGTTAGATGGAGATTGTGTGTGTACTTATAAATGGAGGTGAGACTATTGGGATTCACTTCCCAATGTATCTTGCCTTCCTTATTTACTAAATTACAATAAAATACAATTGGGATTAGGTGTCAACATCCACCCCTTTAATCTGAAGGGATTTTGGTGAGTCCAAGCAACGTTCTGAACTTTTCAAACTTTTCACTTCCAAGCGCTTTGGTGAAGATATCTGTGGTCTTCTCATTTGTGGAGCAATGTCATAGATGGATAGTTTTGGCCTCAACTTGATGTCAAATCAGATGGTATTCTATATTGACATGATTTGTTCGATCATGGAACTTCGGGTTCTTGGCCAAATTTATTGCAGAATTGTTGTCGATCATGAGTGGTGTTGAATGCATTTATTTCATCTGCAAATCTTCTAGGATTTTCGTGAGCGACACAATTTCCTTTCTTGCTTCATCTGTTGCCACATATTCTGCCTCGGTTGTGGAATCTACTATAACTAACTATTTGTGTGATCTCCATGAGATAGCTCCTGATCCAAGACTCATGGTATAACCTGAAGTAGACACCCCAGTTTCTTTGTCCCCATCAAAGTCTGAATTAGAGTATCTGATCAAGCTGAAATTGCTTACCTGTGTATATTTGAGTCCAAAGTCTTGAGTCCCCTTTAAGTACTTTAGAACTCTTTTTGCAGCAGACCAATGTCCTTCACAAGTTTTTTGCATAAACCTAGAGAAGATTCTAATAGCAAATCAGATGTTTGGTCTAGTGGTAGTCAGGTAGATAAGACTTCCTACAAGTTGTCTATACTTCGTTGCATCCTCGAATTCCTTCCCTTCAATGGATGTGAGCTTCAAGTTTTGTTCCATTGGAGTGTTTAATGGATTTCATTCATCCATGTCAAACTTGTTCAAAATTTCCAATGTACTTTTTCTGAGAAAGAAATATAAATTTAGGATGTTGAGTTACTTTAATACCCATATAGTAATAAACATAGCCCAAATTAGTCATTTCAAAACATTTCTTCAATTATTTCTTTATAGATGCAATATAACTCTCATTCTTCCCTGTCATCAAAATATCATCTACATACACCACAAGATATACAACTATTTTTCCAACTTTCTTAACAAACTAAGTTGCATCATCAAGATCAAAATGTTTGAAGTCAAGTTTCAGAAGGTGCTCAGTTAATTTCTCATACTAAGCTCACAGTGTTTGCTTGAGTCCATACAAGGATTTTATAAGTTTTCATACTTTTTTTTCTTGTCCCTTCACAAAAAATCCTTCTAGCTGGGACATAAAAACTTTCTCCTTTATATCTCCATTCAAAAAGGCAGTTTTTACATCCATCTGATGGAATTTCCATCCCTTCTGAGCTACTAGGGAAAAGAGTGTCCAGATGGTGGCCCATTTTTCTCTGGGGCGAAAATTTTCTTCATAACTGACTCCTTCTTTCTCTCCAAAACCTTTTTCCATAAGCCTGGCTTTGTGCTTCTCAAGTGAGCCATCTGCTTTGTGCTTGTGCTTGTATACCCACTTACAGCCAATTGGTTTGGTTCCCAAAAGAGGATCAACCATATTCCAAGTGCCATTCTTTATCAAGTCATCATACTTCTTTTGTATCGCTTCATTCCATTCAAAATGAGAAGTGGCTTCTTTGAAGGAAGTTGGTTCATGATCTATAGACAAATTCAATTCACAATTATAATAAATATCCATATCAACAGGTGAATCAGAAGTATCTACATTACCTTCATTTTATCTAGTGGAACTTCTTATTCCTGTCTTTCCAACCTCATCGGGAAGAACATTTTCTAGTGTCTTTGTCAACCATTTGGGGGGACCTTTCTGAGATGGCACAGGCTGCTCATTTTACAGAGTTGGAATTGAATCAAGATTCAATCTATCAATTCTGTCAATCACATCATTCAAGGTGTCATCCGTGGTTGGTTCTTCATGTGGGGGAGAGAGTGCTTCGGAAAATGATTCCAAAGATTGATTCAGTATAGGAATCCCCCCTTCAAGATGTAGAATCTGATTATGTGTGAATCTATCCAGGTGATCAAGTTGCCACTCAACAACATTGTCAGTCTTAGAAGATTCAAGGAATATGAGATCTCCTGCTACTACAAACTTCTTATTAACTTCATCATAGAGACGATATCCTTTGGAGATATTGGAATACCCCAAGAAGATACATTTTCGACTTCTAGCACCAAGTTTATTCCTGAGTACCTTGTGTATCACAGCATAACAGGTGGAACCAAAGACCCTGAAATGCTTTACCAAAGGAATGTGGTCATGCCACATTTCATAAGGAGTTTTGTTTCTGATTGAACTTGAAGGACACCTATTCTTTATGTATACAACACATAGAACTGTATCATCCCAAAAAATCAATTTTACATTCTTAAAAAACATCATGGAGAAAACCATATTTAAAATTGTCCTGTTCATTCTTTTAGCTACACCGTTCTGTTGGGGATTATAGGGCACAATTGTTTGATGTTTTATCCCATGTTGACGAAGATAATTTTCAAATTTGTTTGAAGGGTATTCTTTTCCATTATCAGTATGCAAAGAGCCAATATGAGTTTTTGCATAATTTTCAATCAATGCATGAAAATTCTTGAATGTTTGAAAAGCATCAGATTTGTTCTTCAATATGTAAACCCAACACATTCTGGTGTAATCATCAATAAATTTCATCATATATTTATTTCCATTTTCTGAAGCAACATGCATAGGTCCACATAAATCTGAATGAATAAGCTCAAGTTTTTTATGTCTCTGGAATGTGAATTATGAAATGGTTGTTTGCTATGCTTTCCTAGAATACAAGCATCACATTTCTTAAGTTTCCTAGGAATTGTAGGCAGTCCATTAACACCATTTTCTTCAACAATCGAAGGTTTTCATAGTTTAAGTGTCCAAATCTATCATGCCATAAAATACTTGATGGGAATGTACCTTCATCAGGATGTGAACCGAATGCAAATTTTTGTGCATGAGCAAAGGAACCTTACAGCTTCGAGAGTATTTCTTCTTCTATTCCCTCCATGAAAAGTGAGCGATCTGATGCTTTTCTGACCTCAACCTTGCCATAAAACATGTGAATGGAGTGCCCTTGCTGGTAGATGTGGACCAAGGACAACAAGTTGTAGGTTTTAACTCTGAACAGAAATATCTACACACGATTCTTATAATATAAAATAAACAATAGCAAGAGCATAAAACATAAAACAGATAAACACAGAGATTTTCCCCTGGATCCCAAATCGGGACGACCAGCTTGATTTTTCATTATATTCCTTTTAGTGTTACAACACATATATATACATGCCGAAGCATACATAAACCCCAATCCATTAACCCTGGATTAGAACATAACCGTAGTTCCCTTGAACGGATCTACAAAATACCAGGGGCCGAAAACCATCGAACCCCAAAACCATGTGCAAAACCATGCACAAAACCATGGGCGGATCTGCCTATGAGTGGGTCCGCACAAAAAACCAATTTTGGCCGGGGTGCTGCCCCGGACCCCAACGGTGGGGACTGATTCACCCCTCGTGACCCCCCAGCTACGCCCGATGCAACATACAATGCATGGGGCTAATCGTCGAAAGAATATAACACATACCCAACATTCTCCCACTTGTTGTTTTCTTTCCACAGGGGGCCACAAGAGAGCTTAGTCATTGGGCCAATTCTTCAACACCCATTGTTTCTCTACACCAAGAGAACTTCTGAGTGCTCACAGACTTCGTTAATGCATCTGCAACATTCTTCAAAGTGTCCACCTTTACCAGCAACACCCTTTTAGCTTCAACCATATCTCTAACAAAGTGATATTGAACATCAATGTGCTTTGTCTTTGAATGGTAAGCAGGGTTCTTAGCCAAGAAAATTGCACTTTGGCTATCACAGTCTATCCTTATAGCTTGCTGTACCAACCCCATACTCGAACACAATCTCTGCAACCAAACTGCTTCCTTGCTTGCATGAGTGGTTGCTATGTATTTTGCCTCTGTAGTTGAAAGAGCCACTACAGACTGTCTTTTACTCATCCAACTGACTGCGCCTCCAAATAGGCTAAACACATACCCACTTGTAGATCTTCTTTGCTCCAGATCTCCAGCCCAGTCTGCATCAACAAAACCACGAATGTCCAACATTCTTTCCAATCCTGGTCTTCCCTGGTAGCACAAGCCATAATCACTAGTGCCACGTAAATATCTGAAAACCCGCTTCACTACTTTCCAATGCTCCTTCCCTGGGTTTGACATAAACCTGCTCAATACTCCCATTGCATGTGCAATGTCTGGTCTAGTACAGACCATTGCATACATCAGGCTACCCACTGCACTTGCATATGGAACACGGGACATATACTCCTCTTCTTCTTGTGTCTTGGGACACTGTTCAGCAGACAGCTTTACACCTACAGGAATAGGAACATTCACCGGTTTACTATCCTGCATATTGAACCTATGCAATATAGTCTCGACATACTTCCTCTGGTTTAACCAGAGCTTCCTCTTTGCCCGATCTCTCTTAATTTCCATGCCCAAAATATAGTTTGCAGCACCCGGATCCTTCATGTCGAATTTGGAGAACAGTTGGGTCTTCAAATCTTGGATAATTTCTTTGTCATTTCCAATCAACAACATATCATCCATATACAAGACCAAATAAATAACACGGTCACCAATTAATTTAAAATAAACACAGTGATCCTCCTTGCTTCTGGTGAAGCCAAGTCCCCGTATATAGGTATCAAATTTCTGATACCACATCCTTGGTGACTGTTTTAACCCATACAGAGACTTCTTCAACCTGCATACCGGTTCTTTCTTACCCTTCACCATGAAGCCTTCAGGTTGCTTCATGTAGATCTCCTCTTCTAGATCCCCGTGAAGAAATGTTGTCTTCACATCCATCTATTCTATCTCAAAATCAAATGCAGCAGCAACAGATAAAAGTAATCTAATAGAAGTAACTTTGGCAATAGGAGAAAAAATATCACCAAAATCAATTCCCGGCACCTGGGAATAACCTTTCGCTACCAACCGAGCTTTGTATTTCTCCACCTTGCCTTCTACATTCATCTTCATCTTAAACACCCATTTGCTCCCAATGGGCTTCCTTCCAGCCGGCAACTCCACCAGATCCCATGCATCATTTTTTTGCAAGGATGCCATTTCATCAACCATGGCCTCCTTCCAGAGTTTTCCATCCTCTGAATCTACTGCCTCCCTGACAGTTCTGGGTTCATCATTAGTTATAGTTAAGGCAAAACTTGAACAAAAAGCAGATGGACTATACCTTTCTGGTTGCCTTCTTTCCCGAACTGATCTTCTCAAAGCTGGAGTTTGTGGCTCTTCATCTTCTGAGTCTTCTTCTGTTGTAGAGTCTGATTCATCCTCCTTTAGCTCAAACTCTATCTTCTAAATTTCCTTTGGTAGGACTTCATGTTTAACAACATCTTTCACTTCTCTAAACACCACATCTCGGCTGTACACAACCTTCCTTGTTTCTGGGTTCCAAAGCTTGTAACCCTTTAAACCATCCTTGTACCCAATAAAGATGCACTTTTCAGATTTATTATCCAACTTGGTCCTTTTCTCCTTTGGAACATGTACATATGCATCACATCCAAATACCCTTAGATGTGAAAGAGAGGGTTTCTTACCAGTCCATACCTCATGTGGGGTCTTATCCTCCAACGGTGATGAAGGTGATCTGTTAACTAAGTAACATGCAGTCTCCACTGCCTCTGCCCAGAATTCTTGTCCTAACCCGGTACCACTGAGCATGCTTCTTGCCTTTTCCATCAGTGTTCTGTTCATTCTTTTTGCAACTCCATTTTGCTGAGGTGTGTATGGAGTAGTCTTCTATCGTGCTATACCACACTTCTTACAGAACTCTTCAAATTCCTTCTTGCAGAACTCCCCACCATTATCTGTCCTCAACGCCTTTATCTTCTTCTCTGTCTGGTTTTCCACCAGAGCCTTAAATTCTTTAAATTTGTCAAAGACTTCGGATTTCTTCCTCAAGAAATATATCCATGTATTCCTTGAGAAGTCATCTATGAATGAAACATAGTACACAGACTTTCCCAGTGATGGAACTGACACAGGCCCAAACACATCACTGTGCACAAGTTCTAATATCTTGTTTGCCCTCTTAGCACCAAAAGGAAAACTCACCTGATTCTGCTTCCCATATACACAATGTTCACAGAAATCGAAATCCAAAGAACAATTAGACATACCTTCTACCATACCATCTCTATGTAGTATCCGAAGGCCCTTCTCTCCAATATGTCCAAGCCTTTGATGCCATAGCATGGTCTTTTCTCCAGAGACAGCTAGGCTTTCCGTCCCACTTTCAGGAACCACAGAACTGTTACACCCATCAATAATAGTACTACCTTGTAGCTTGTACAGAGTTCCAGTCTGAACTCCCCGCATTAATACCAGTGCTCCCCGAACCATCTTGCAGGCATCTTTCTCGAACACTGTTTTTACACCTGCATCATCCATCTTGCTTACAGAAATCAGATTTCTGGCCAATGCAGGAATATGCAGAACACGAGGAAGTGTTCTAATCCTTCCACCTTGCAGCTTCAGCTTGACCTTTCCACGTCCGATGATTCTGGCCTTCCTATCATCCCCTAGGAAGACATCACCACCATCATATTTCTCATACTCGCAGAACCACTCCCTATGGGGAGTGAAGTGAAAGGATGCACCTGAGTCAATCAACCATGACTCATGATCTACCTGTGTATTTGAAGAAGAAGCCAAATACACATCCCCACCTTCATCCGAGGTGGTTTTTGCCTCTGTAGAAGGAGCTTCATCAAATCCCTTTCCTTTCTCGGGAGCTTTAGATCTGCATTCCTTTTTGTAGTGTCCTTCCTTTCCGCATTTCCAGCACACCTTTACAAACTTTCCAGGAGATTTAGATCTCCCTCTAGATTTAGATCTCCCACTCGAAACCTTATTCTTGTTTCTGTTATGGGACCTTCCTCGTACAGATAAGGCATCTCCATTTTGACCCTCCATATTTCTCCGTCTCATTTCCTCCGATAGCAAGGCTGAGACAATGTCATCAAAATTCAAGGTAGTTGTGTTGCTACCTATTGCAATAACCAGACTGTCCCACGAGTCTGGTAGAGAGCACAACAAACTGATGCACTTATCTTCATCTGAGATTTTAATATCAACATATGACAGCTGACTTACCACAGTATTGAAGGCATTCAGATGCTCTGTCACCGAGTCTCCATCCTTCATCCTCGGGTTATACAGCTTTTTCCGCAGGAACAACTTATTCACCAGAGACTTAGATTGGTACAAAGTCCCAAGTTTTTCCCACAAATTCTTTGCCGTAGCTTCCCCAGATACATTCAACAATACTGAATCTGAGACACACAACCGTATTGTGCTCTTAGCCTTCCGATCCAGCTTCTTCCAGTCTTCATCTGACATTCCCGTTAGCTTAGTACCCGGATCTACCGCAATCCACTGATCTTTATCCACCAACAGATCCTCCATCTTGAGTTTCCACAACTCAAAACTCTGACCATTAAACTTCTCGATCTCTATCTTCCCGCTGCTCGCCATCTTTTTTCACCACAAGAATCGATCCCGCAGATCTCCCACTGAACAGGGTCTACCACAGGCCCGAGCAAAAAACCCTCAACAGCAAAGGCGTCCCCTTGAAGCCGAAACAACTCTGATACCAAATGTAGGTTTTATCCCTGAACAGAAATATCTACACACGATTCTTATAACAGAAAATAAACAATAGCAAGAGCATAAAACATAAAACAGATAAACACAGAGATTTTCCCCTGGATCCCAAATCGGGACGACCAGCTCGATTTTTCATTATATTCCTTTTAGTGTTACAACACATATATATACATGCCGAAGCATACATAAACCCCAATCCATTAACCCTGGATTAGAACATAGCCGTAGTTCCCTTGACCGGATCTACAAAATACCAGGGGCCGAAAACCATCGAACCCCAAAACCATGTGCAAAACCATGCACAAAACCATGGGCGGATCTGCCTATGAGTGGGTCCGCACAAAAAACCAATTTTGGCCGGGGTGCTGCCCCGGACCCCAACAGTGGGGACTGCTTCACCCCTCCTGACCCCCCAGCTACGCCCGATGCAACATACAATGCATGGGGCTAATCGTGGAAAGAATATAACACATACCCAACATTCTCCCACTTGTTGTTTTCTTTCTACAGGGGGCCACAGGAGAGCTTAGTCATTGGGCCAATTCTTCAACACCCATTGTTTCTCTACACCAAGAGAACTTCTGAGTGCTCACAGACTTCGTCAATGCATCTGCAACATTCTTCAAAGTGTCCACCTTTACAAGCAACACCCTTTTAGCCTCAACCATATCTCTAACAAAGTGATATTGAACATCAATGTGCTTTGTCTTTGAATGATAAGCAGGGTTTTTAGCCAAGAAAATTGCACTTTGGCTATCACGGTCTATCCTTATAGCTTGT
>JAXQQM020075594.1:0-12979 GCA_034641835.2 Pinus albicaulis | reverse complement strand
AACATGAAAAAGGTCAGTAGCAGAGAAAAAATAACATTAACTTGTTTACACCTAAAGTAGTATACTGAGCGTTGAAGCAATATCTTCTTCTATATATAAAATTGCATGCCTTCCTGAAGTTGGTACATGTATATCTCCAAGGCCATTTTTTCCTTAATATCAGTTACAAAACTGTGCGAATGATGCTAGCTGAGTTTTCAATCAAACATCTTGATTAGGCTTTTGAGGAAATTCACTCTGGTAGAACAGTCAAAATATCTTAAGAATAAAGGAATAACTGTGATTACCATCTAAATAAAACTACACGGTTGACAAGTAAAACTGACCAAAAAATTGAAGGGTTTGTTTTGAAAACACATTATACAAAAAAGAAAGTCATTGATTACAACAGCAACGAGGACCTTTCAGTCGTTAAGAGCATCATCCTTGTCTGCAATCTAGCATAGATTACAAACAACAGGAAATACAGATGAAACACAGCTATAAAACATATATTGGCTCACTGTATCATATAGAGACAAAAACGTATATTCAAGTTCAATAATCCTCAAAATGTTCTCTCAACAAGTCTTGTACAACAGTCTGGAGAAGCAGGGTACAAAGTCAGAAAATGGTGGTCTAAACACAAATCAAAGAAAGGAAATGCAATGACAGGGCCTATACGGAGAAATGAGGCGTCGTCCTTTTCCATTGATGTCAAAGGGGGAGGAAGAGCAAGCAACAGAAGAAAGGATTCTAACAGGCAAACAGAGGAAGTGTATTGCCATCAATGCCAAAGGGGGAGACTGTTAGAAATATTGTCATTTGATGGCAAAGAAGGCAAAGAACGACAGCAGGGAATATGTATAGTAGAAGGCAGAGGCAGAGGTCGAGCAGCGCTGAAGCAGAAACATATAAAGGAGACAGGAAGAGGCAGAGTGACAGAGCAGCAGAGGCAGAGGAAAAGCTGTTATAATTCTGAGAATCGCCCAACCCGGAGGACAAATAAATAATATTCCGAGAATCATTACCCGATGGGCGTTACATATATATATATATATACAAACATTATTCCGGGAATCGCCTAACCCGCTGGAGGATACATACATACATATATATATATATATAGATATCCATCAATATACATATAAATGTCACGCATTTCATATTTTGCAATGGTCCAAGGCATATACATTAATATATATATTTAAGTGGAGTGTGTTATGATCAATGGTAAGGAATTAATATACGATGGGACCCCTCCCCAATCGCAATCGGAGATCGCAAGGGTAGCGGAACATGTAACCAACAGAAAGTTGCGATTTCGATGTGAGTCCGGACCCGATGGGTGTATAAACAGTGGTTAATACATATTTGAATTCCGGCCTAATCGCATAGGAGCATCGCAATATAGGCCAATCAGAACATCCAACCAAAGAGTTGCGATTGCGATTGGAAGTCCGGACCCGATGGGTATATAAACCACATTTCATATATAGCTTGAGTTCCAGGTCTAATCGCATCGGCACTGGTAAATCGCATCGGAGAATATAAGAGTTGCGATTGCGATTGGAATTCTGGACCTGATTGGTGTATAAACTACAACTCATATATAGCTTCAGTTCCATGTTCCAATCGCATCGGAAAAATGCAGTAAAAAGTGTTCAATCGCATCGGAGTTAAAGTGGAGCATCAAAACATCACAACAGAAATTTGTGATTGCGATTGAGATTCGGACCTGATAGAATTATAAACTGTGACTTGATAGGTTTGAGTTCCGGAACATGTTAACAAAGATTTGCGATTATGATTGAAAGACCGGACTCGATGGGTTTATAAGCCACGACTGATATATGTTTGAAGTTTCGTCATAACAGTGAATAATCGGAATCGGAGCATTAAGACATCGGTACTTTCAAATGGAAATTGCAGCAATCGCAATCGGAAGAAGTTGAGGAGTGATACATCGCATCGGAAAGATCGTCGAGTGGGCCCCTTAACGGGAGGGCGATTACTAATATACAACGATTGTGATATATGTCCGTTTCGCTTGTGGAACTTCCACATCAACAAGACACTTATTGTATAAAAGGCGTTGGAATATGCCCAGGTTTAAAAGGCAGCAATTACACCTCAGCAGAGGATAGAAAAGCAAACAGAGCTGAAAATAGATAAAGCACAGTCAAAGAAAAGACAAATGCGCAGCAATCCAAAAGGTTGTATGAGTGAGCTGGAGCTTTCATTGTAATTAAATGTAAATATTTTTAATTGATTTATATTGTTGTGATGCATTGGCAAGTCTCCGGAGGAAAAACAAAAGATTCCAGTTTGTAATATTAAAATAAGCACCTACGGTTACATTTTTTTTAAGTGGATGGAAAAGAAATGAAAAGGAAGGAAGAAAGTGAAGAGGTATGGCTGTCCATTTCCAAATTCTTTGAAAAGGGAATGTTAACGGTCACAAAGAAAATTCTTATAAATAATATCATCTAGATATGCAAGGTGTTTTTTTTTTTAGAGAGAGAGAAAATCTAGATAGAGCGAATATAGAAGTGTAAGGCGAGAGAAGACTAGAAGAAGAGCGAGGAAAGAGAAGCTGCGAACGGAGAGGCGTACGAGGTAAATTAGCAAGCATTCAATGTGGAAAATTGAGGGAAGTTGGAGCTTCCCTATCGAGTTGCGGCTTGATAGCTTTGATAGGCATCGATTTATGATAAACGAAGTTGTAGCCTCACATGGGTCGGTGCACACTTGAAAGGAAATTGATGGGAGTTGGAGCTTCCTTGCAAGTTGTAGCTTGTAGAATTGAGGTTGGAGCCTCCTGTGGGTTGGTGCCTACAGAAAAACAGTGGTGAGAGGGAGTTGGAGCTTGCCTTTGCATCACAGCAATAATAAGATGTGGTTTTCTCCCTTTATGGGTTTCCACTTATATCTGGTGTCTATGTGCATGATGTCTATGTATTTGAACTGATTTATGTCACCTTGTGCACTATATGACAAGTACATTGTTCTATTATATTAATACTAACTGCTCACATTCTAATATTCTAATATTACTTACATAGTAAAATTTGGACATGAAATAGAAGATGTATGTCGGTTGAATAAAGTTTTAAAAGTCGATGAATGTGTTAAACTGATTCACCCCCCCCCTCTCGGTTTAACTAAGAGTTCAACATTGACATCCACTTCATTCGATGGAGGTCCTTCAACGATGCTCTCCTTTTGAATACGGGATAGAGACATATCGCGAATCATCTTCACCTTCCTCTCTTTCCAAGGCGTAGCGATTGACAATATCACGCATCTGCGTTTCCCATGTCGACGTCCCAAATACTGCAGTATCTATGTCATAACGAGCTTCGTCAAGTGCCTCAGAACCCCCTATCAATCCGAATGTTCCTATAAAGTCATTCTTCATAGTTTCCCAATGTCGGGTGCGCTGATGTAGCTCCGCATCCAGGTACCAGGAAGTAGGGATTGGACTCAACGCATGAGTGAATAAGTGAACCCACTCTTCTTTAGTTTGTTCGCCCCACGCCTCCATCCAGGCAACCACGTGTTCATGTAGATCCCTTGGGCCAAGGAATAGCTTGAACCGTACCTCTACCAGAGTCTCAAATTGCAAGAGTATCATGGCCCGACAATCCTCCCACTCCGGGAATGCTTCCTTATGCATTTCTGACCATCGTGCAAGGGTTGCATGCATCGCTAGGTTAAGGGCCCATAACCTTTGTTCCTTAGGAACCTTGGCTTCAAATGCTCGCAAAAAGTCCCTAACATTACTAGAACCATTGAAATAAGGTATATCTCTTACCTTTGAGGAGATACAGTGGAAGATATTTGTGATCCGAAGATATCTCAGTGTAGAGACATCATGTAACTGGTTTTTCCAATTCTCTATCTCCCCATCAAAGTCGGAGAAACATTCACTATCCTTTTCCTAGCAGAGTACCCCCTCCACCGCGGGGTTGATCCAGTCTTCATCTCGTGTAGTCAACTTATAGATGTGATCCACATCTTCTTCATCATGCACTAGTTTTGTGTATCATTCGCCTTCCGTTGGATCTAATGGTATTATTACCCTTGTACCGTTATTCTCAAATACCATGCTTCTCTTATTTAATTTAATGATTCCTCCCATATCGATGGCCCAATCCAAGCCTAGGAGCATGGGGTAGGGTTTTTCATCTTCGAAAATATGAATTACTTCAAAATCATCCCAGACCTTAACCCCTGTGTTATCCACCATAATCTTCGATAGTCTTCTGTAATATTCCCAATTAGCCCAAGCTAATTGGAATATACAATTTTGTTTTACTTTCCTGTCTTATGAATAAAATTGTGAAGGAGGATCAATAAAACTCCTAAAAAGAAAAATAAATCAATGCTCAATGTGAACAAAGCTAAATCTAAGCTATTTTCATAAAACACACTTAAGTGGGAAAGAGGTTGGATCAATTGACTGGGTCAACAAGACCAAATCAACAACACTGTCTAGATGCAATGTATCTCCTAGGGGCACAACACAGTCCATGTTGGAGGCCACTCATGTGAATGAAGCTAATTAATCAAGATGGTTTAGGGTTTGGCAATATTTCCACATTATAAAAGAGAGAGGAGGACAACGGAAAGAGGATTGTTAGAATTGTGTATATTTACGCATATATTGTACGTTTCTTTTTATATCATTCTCTTTCTGCTTGTTTAGCTAAGGATACTATTTTTTAGCACTAGGGTATTTACGTGGGAATCCCACCTCTTCCATTGAGGAGTTCTTGCAAGAGTCTTGCTGATCTCATCCACTATCAGGCATTTGGCGAAGCTCATCTTCCAGCTACAACGTAGATCCTATTGAGGGTTTGGTTGTCCTTGTAAGCTACAACAAGTGGAGGCTAGTTCTACTCGGATATGAGCCATTCCCGGGTGCCTCTTTTCAACGGGAAAGTCTTCTATCACATGCCGGAAAAGTTACGAACCTTGAACGATATTTCGAGATCTTGGCATTAGGCCAACCGGTGCTTCAACCTACAATGCATTTTTCCCTTCCCGGTATTATCACCAAAATAGGACCCTGATAGGCTGCTGATAAGACTACCTCAGTGTAACTATTTCAAACCAACCTGTTAGCTAAGGCTTAGCCTCCTCGGCCTGAGAGAGCTCTCTCGAGGGTTTATGATATTGATTAATGATAATATAGATGGCTAACTCTATCTTGGTTTTGTGTGTTTATAGGTTAAAATATGAAGGCTTGCTACCATTGGGCTATGGAGTCAATAAGTCAGTAGATTCAGTGGCAAGGTTTATGGACATGGAAGCTGAGGAAAATGGGGTTTTAAACAAAAACAATTTACTCAAGAACATTAGTTCAACACAATCATTTCATTACTAAAGGAATTCAGAGCATAGAGTTATGAATTTTGAGTAATAGTAATGAAATCTACTATTAGTGGTTCAAAGGAAATTCACTCATAGAACATAGAAAAACGCAGTCACCTCGTTACTAAAGGAAGTCAGAGCATAGGGTTATGAATTCTGAATAATAGCAATGAGATATACTGCAAATATTTAAACATAATAGGTATATCAATCAAGCATTAAAACCCCATGAGAATATCAGGCCTGTCAAGAAGAAAACCCTTCTGCATTACTGATCACAGTCAATTACATAAAGCAGCAACTTTTGCCAAAAAGTCTCCAACCCCTTGCTAATTTGACCTCTTGCTTCATATATAGAATTACAACCTTGGATTCTATGATCCACCATCAAAGGAATTCGAATTCCTATATTTGACACCTATTCTAACCATAAAACAAGCTTATTAATTACAAAATGACAACTTGGTTGTCTTTGAAGAGTCCTAATTCAAGTAGGACTAAAACTCCTAAAACATGTTTCAACAACATTTTCTAAACTTTTAATGCTTATTTTTACACCTGCAACCTCATGAGGTCGAATTTGGTGATACCTCCAGCTTTGTTATGAACCCTGCTATTCCATGACCTAACTGCCCTAGAAACCAGGAAACAGTTTGATGAAATTTAGCCCTTATCTCCATGCTTGTCTTCCAACACTTTTGCTGGAAATTCTAGCCTTTTTAGACAAGTGACATGTGTTGTCACTTCCATGGAACCATGCCCTTCCACTTGTACAAAAATTAAGCCCTTGAAGGAGTATAAAGAGAACTGATATGGCTGTGCTACGAAAATATCAGTTGTTTTCGTAGCGCAGAATATACGTCTTTGTAAACATCTCTTAAACCTCCAGTTTTTTTTTATTTGACACCTAGATCTTCATTTTTGAACCCTTTCCATCCTTTAGTAGCATCAACACTCAAAAACTAGATGTTTTTATCTCTTGAAACCCTTATAATAGACTCAAAACTGCACCTACAACAGTTTAGTAGCGTGCTACGAAACTACTGTGCATGTCTTTTTCACAAAATTTTTCAAAAATATTAGTTTTCAAAACTTCTTGCACTTTTTCCATGATTTATACAGGGTTTAATAATCAACATATGTCATCCTTGAAATGTTTTCAGAAAGTGAAGTCCTTCTCCACAACAAAACTGCATTAAGAAATTATCACTTACTTCACTGTTTCATTACCTAAAAAATAGGTGTTGAGACAGAGATTTTATCTCCTCATCCAAAAAGTATTTTACAAAAATGAAGGAGGCTTTTGGAGAACATGATGTCTTTAACAAAAATTTATCTTGGATTTTTGAAATACTTCTGCTACTGCCCAGAAACTGTCTTTGAACAACCTGTATAAAACTGGAAAATCCCGATTTCTGAAAATATGGCTTCAAAGAAAGCCTTGTATCTCCCAACTGGTAACACTTTTGAGAAAAGTGAGACATGTTATTGTAGCTAGAGATTTTATGAAGAAAAAACTCCTTAATAATTCCAAAATACCTTTTCTTATGGCCAGAAACTGATCATGATGTTGCTTACTAAAGACAGAAAACATAGTTTTTCTCTCAGTGACTTTCAGCTTTTTTCGTAGCGCAAGTTGAGTCATCAATTTCTCCCACTTCATAATTAATTTGAGGAAAATGAAAGAGGTTTTGGTATTTTAGTATGTTAGGAAGAAAATCCTCTTTCAGTTTTCCAAAATTCGTTTTCAGTTGCTCAGGAACCCTTTTGGAAAAAGACTACTAAAAGAAGAAAAACAGGGTTTTTGATGAAAAAACAGGCTGCTTCAGTGGTTTCGTAGCACAAAACAGGTTTTTTACACTGTCTGCGCTATGAAAACGTGGTTTCATGGCTTAATAAATTTTTTATTTTTTTTTAATATGGTTTTCAAAACATGGCATGAGACTTCTAAAGAGTAAAGCAAGGTTTATGAACTTTATTTGGTGATGAAATGAGACTTGTAACCTATGGCTTAGACCCTATAAAACATAAAAATGACTCAAACCCTATCTAATACCATGACTTAGGAGCAAGTATAAATTTACCAAGTTTAGAAAATTTTAATAGTGACAACAGTGGCTCCACTTGGGATAGTGTGCCCCTGTGGTACATTAAGAACCGATAGCTCCAATGCTGCTATCCATTCTTTAGAATAAAACTCTGAAATTCTGCCCAATTTGCTCCCCAAGCTTAATGATTTCTACAAGAAGGAATCAAACTGCACCTACTAAAATTCTCAGTCAACCTTGAGCTTATTCACATACTCCTACCTACCCTAGCAACTGCAAACTCCATTTTAGCTCAATCAATATGAAATTTCCAATGAAGCCAATCATCAAACTGATCTGACACTTGAATCTCTTGACTGTGCTTGAACCAAAAGTGAACATGATGCTGAGATGACCAAAACAAATTATAATGTATCTGATCTTCATAATGCAAATGAAAATGAAACATTGGGGTGCAAAACTTTGCCATATATTCAACTATAGGGTCAAAGAAAACATAGTCAGTTTGATGCTTCTCATGATATTCTATAGCTTTGGACAACTCACCCATACTTTGATCAACCACATAAGACTTTAGTTGAGTGCTTTTAAACTTCTTTTCAAATTGATTTACAAAAACAATGTATTCTTCCTCCATCTTTAAGAAGAAAGGTAGTGTTGTACCGTACAACAACCCTCCCTATTTTTAAATTTTAGAATAAATCCCATTTAGAAATAGGTCCCCTTTTTATCTTTCTTTTTAGATAGAAATAAAATATTTAGAAAAATCCTAATAATTTTTATTAGAAATAAAAGATTCATTGATAAAAGGATACATAACATATTTTTATTTACAAAGTGTACAAACCTTTAATAAATTTCCGATCCAATGAGAAACAAAGCCTTAAATCATATCGAAAATATTATATGAAGTCTTTATATTTAACAATGTTTGATATGAACAGTAATCGAAAATCAGAATATCGAAGAATTCTTTAAATTTTGTTTTCGCTTTGTAAAATTCCGATGCGATCATGCTCAATCGCAATCGCATTTCGATAAAATTTAAAATGTATGTTTCTTTTACATACTCCCGATGCGATGCAATTCATCGCAATCGCATTTCAGAAGAATTAAAACATTATATTCATTTGGTTTAAAACTCCGATGCGACGGACCCCACCTCATTGCAATCACATTATCGGAGAAGCTCTTAAATGGTTCATTTCATTTTAAAATCTCCAATGCGATCTTCGCAATCGGAATTTGGCATAAGTCTTATTTCATTTTCCTTTTCAAATGAATTGCGATGCGAATACAACTTAAATGTCCATATATTTATTCATCGTGTTTCAAAGTTTTAAAAGTTAATATACCTACACTTATTTCGAAATATGCCAAATCTTCGATTGTACGTTAATATTAACTCGCGAATCAAACGAATAAAAATGATTTGTTTTGTTATCGAATGCATGAGTGTGACTCCCTAGAGGGCATTTAAGTTTTTAAACATGGATATAATAAATACAAATCAGTGAAAAATCCTTTTTTATAGCTGTTTTCATTATTACGTCTTCACCTTGGCTGAAAGATTTTCTCTATTTCAGAACAATAGAATGTCCAATTTTTCTATTCGCAGAAGAAGAGAAACATTGCCCGATACTGAAATTTTGAAGAGATTCAGGAAATCGAAAGCTGTTGTTGCTGCAAAAGTTCCTGTGATTACTATGCCGCCTAAAGAGAAACCTGCGAAGCTTAAGCTGGTTACAGATACCTCATGCTAGGGACTTGGTAAAATGACGTGGGAAAATGTTTACAATCTACTAGAAAAGGAAAACCCTAGAGTTGTTGAAGCAAAGGCCACAGTTCCTGACGAAGCCGACTCAGACTCTGATTCTGAAAGTCCTCTTGGTGCATTAGCAAACTCATTTTTTCATCCAGTTGCAGCTTGGGCGAACATTTTCCCATATTATGATGTTATTAGATGGATGATTGATAATGTGGCTATTAAAGATAGAACTTTTGTTTCTGCATCTAGAGCAATCTTCGGGTTGTTCAGACCAGAAGACATCAAAGCGATGTACCACCTTCCTGACCCATTAGTCAGAACCAATTAGTCAGAACCAATTAGAGAATGGAGAAGGGCTCCTGAAAAGCATAGACACGAGGCATCGGGTATGTACTCTATGGAGTCTCTTTTGCCTCCATATTGTTATGCCGCAGCAATGATGTGTAGATTGTTTGGTAATGATAACTCGGCTAGGTTTTCCATTCAAATGGTTCCATTGATACATTCCGCTCTTAATTCTGAAATAATGGATTGGGATGTCATTCTGTCTGATAAGATAGCCAACATAATTCTTGAGTACAGGAAAGACAAAAATTCAGGAAATTCCACTCCTTTTTATTTTTGTGCTTATGTCCTAGATGTCCTCTGTTTCAATTCAGAATTCCCCTTATTAGGATGGAAATGGACTCCTAAAGAACCTATTCCAATTCATATATATCACAAGTTCTTATGGAAGGGGCATTTCAGAAGTCATGTTTACAGAGTTTTTTATGGTTTTCTTATTCCGATTTACCAAATCATTTTTGGCCGATTCCCTCCTAGACTTTCCGATAAAGTTAGAGTTGATTTTTCCTCTATTGAAGATTGGTTCGGGGAGGAAAAGTTTACATATGTCTAAATTTTTGGAAGTATTGTAGAGCCACACATCCTTCCTTTGTATGTTTCAGACAAACTGTTAGCACAGGAAATTTCTTATCAACTGACAGTAGAAGGTATGTCTAGAACTTTGAAGAACAACAAGAAGCTTATGTGGCCTACATTTCCTTTCAAATGTGGTGACTATACTCTCAGAATTTTTGTCCATGCTGAAAAGGAAGTTGTTAAGTTAACCGATCTCAAGCTTTCAACCATCCCAGGGAGGCAATATGATCCTAGGAAGGTGGCATGTGATTTTACTACTTCTGTTTCCATTGCTCGGTTCGAACATGAACCAGATTTATTTGATGATTTATTTATTTCTGTAGATAAAATGTCCCAAGTTTTTGACTTGGCCAAGTATAAAATTCAGGCCAAAGAAATGAACAAATTTTTTTTATTTAGAAGTCAGAGGCTACTCAAAGTTCCTCTGGATCAGTTGAGAGTTTCTACACCAGGATATGAATCACAAAAAAAGGATACATGAAGTACATTTGGCAAAGAAGTAACAGGAACTAATCCTGTTTTAGAGAAAAAAGATATTAGCAGCAAAGTGGATACTGAAAAGACAGAAATAGCCGCTAATATTGATGTACAACAATCTTCGTCCCAGGTAAGAAAAGAAAGCACAGGTACTAATGCCAATATGCGTAATGAAAAGGGAGGCACAGACTGTAAGAATACTGAACAGGCACCTAAAATTGATATAAAAAATAGTGCAAATTCTCAACTTGGAGGAAAAGAAGCTACTAAACTTATTGTTTCTCCTCATTTGTTGAGCCAATATGAACAATTTTCCCAGCAAATAGGACAAAAGAACACTTCCCAAGTTAATGATCCAAAAGACCAAGATATAGAAATCATCCTTAAAAATCTCACAGGTGAGATCATGTTGAAGATAGAAGAAATCCCTCCTTTGGATATATTTTACAGTCCAAAACAAAGGGCTGTGGTGAGAAAACAAAGGAAAAGGAGGAGAACTAATCAATATGCACTTTTGGCATCACAGGGGGAACTCATGAATATTGTTTATAAGAATGCTGAGGTGAATCCATCTAAGGATCTCACCAAATTATCCCAGTATGCAGGTGCCTATAGTGCTGCTACTATAGATAAAGCCTCTGAAGTTAAACAGTTGATGAAGCAAAAGGATGTGCAAATAAACATGTTATAAGAACAAGTTGCAGAAAACCAACATAAGATCATTCAGTTAGAACATCGATTACAGGATGGAGAGCTCAAATCTAAACAATTAGAAGAGTAGCTGGATGTTGAAAAAGAGAATTTTGATCAGCAGAACCTAGAAAAGAAACAACAGCTAAATCAAGAAATATAAAAATTATAGGCTCTTCTACAAAATGAGCAGACTTCGAAGATTGAACAAGAGAAGATGTTTCGATCTAAATTAGACAAATTTAAGAATTATCCCAGTTTGGATCAATTCAAAAATGAAGCCCTAGAGACAAACAATTTATTATCTCAACAATTAAATGAATTTTGTCTAAAGATTGCAGAAGTAGAATCCCTATGTGAATTAACATCTTCCTTGGTAGATGAAGGAGTCACTCTTAAAATTGAATTTGATGAGGCTAATGAACAGATATCTGAATTTCTTTTATGGCAAGAATCAGAATTAGGAAGAAAAGCAGATCTTCCCAAGATTATGGAAAGACATAAAGAAATTATTTTTGCAGAATGGGAACATCGTTTGACCGAAGCAGAAAGAGCCACATCCAGAGCTAAAGGAATAATGAACAATGTAATACAACTGGTGAATGATAACTTATATGCAATCAATTTAATTGCAGATTGTAGTCCCAGTCAATTACCTAGGGTAAAAGAAACTGATCACAGATGGAAACAAGAGATAAATAATAAAAATCAGAAAATTGGCTAGCTACAAGGAATATCATGGGATACAATGTGGACTTATCTTATCAAGCCACATAGTCAACAAACAACAATACAATTTCTTTCAAATGCCATCAATTGTATCATTCCCGAATTCTCCGATGCCACATACACAGGGCGGTTGCACTCAAAGCTTAGTCACCCTGAAGAAGTAAAGGAAATGCTCAAAATCTTCCATATGCACACATCAACCGCAACAGATGATCAATGAGTCGGTTTTCCTCAAAATCACATTTCTGTTCTGTATATTTAGATATATTATAAGAATAGTTTTAGTTATTTTTGTTAAGTACCTATTTAAACCCCTTTCATGCATTTAGAAAAGGGTCCTGAATATGTAATATTTTTACTTGGAGATTACATTTTTGCACTCCATTGAATCCTATATTTTTATAAAGGATCACATCTGGTGATTCTGTGCGAAATTATCTTTAAGAATTGCATTTCTGTATCTTAGAGTTGATTTTACATTGAAGTTGCTGGATTTGGATATCAGATTGCATTGGAAAATATCGAGATGGATATGGTATTTCTATCTCTTCACTGTTAGTTTCTTATGTTATGTGATATTATCTTTTAAAATTGCTATCCTTTATGTGTATTCGCTTTACAATATTTCTTTATACATATCATTTCTGAGTGTATAGAAATATTTATCTTTTATAATATATGAAAACGATATATAATGATGAATACAATATGTTATTATCACTCTATTTAATTTCTTAAACAGAGTTATATTTATTTGTTACTGCATATTTCAATTAAGCTATAATACATTTTTATGGTTATTGTTCAATTGAAACAATTTAAAGTTGTATTCACATTTAATGCCTGCGTTAGTATTAGAATTATCTTATTAGTTTTATGTTAGTTTAAATAGTTTTATTTCAGTCATTTAGTCCCATTTTCCCTTCATCCAATCATTCCATTACCAACCCATTTAAATTACTAGGAAACTGGTCCTATAAATCCAGTC
>JAXQQM020067350.1:0-72385 GCA_034641835.2 Pinus albicaulis | reverse complement strand
ATTATAGCTGTTGCATAATAAAAAACCTACTGGGAAAATAAATATTGTATGTTTTAGAATGTGCAACCTAAGAGAACCTCTGATACGAAAACCTTCGATAAGTGTTGACATGTACAAAATCCCAGGTGAGCCCAAGTTTCATCAAATAATGACCAAGTGTAAAGAATTCATTTTCTCAATGTCTTAAATGTTTTGATTGTCACGACTTAATGTTGATGGATTTTATTCATAAAGACACTAATTGATATCAAATGAGTCATTTTCCTTAGTGAATTCTTAAGTTAAGATTTTGCTGCTCATTCCTGTATTTTCTCATTGCAGGCTAGCCCCAACAAACATAACACAGTAGAAATGTCTAAAGCTTCCAAGACAAAGAAGACGCCTATGACACAACAACAACCACCTCCTCCTTCTACAGAAATCACTGAAATTCTCCCACTGTTCTCAAATACTACATGCACTCAAGAAGTTGTAATCTCTTCATGGGAGGCTTTGTATAAAACGTTTTGAAGATGAAAAACCTAGAGTAGTGGAGAGAAAGGCCACAACAGACGATTCCACATCCATTTCTGAGACTACCTGAAGCGACATCGCTAATTATTTCCTACACAGAATTGCAACATGACTAAATATTTTTCCATACGCATACATGGTTGAATGGGTCGTAGACAATTTGAATATTACAAAGGATTTTTCGTACTTCTAAGAAAACAGTAATTGTTTAGTTTTACTAGCGAGGATTTATGGAAAATGTATCACCTGCTGCCACCTCAGAAGAAATATGACAAATATTTCATCCAAAAATTCATGTCAGAAAATGAAGATCAATTAGAAGCTATCAGGCAATGGAGAAGAGACCATAATAAGCACAATCATGAGGATAAGGGTATGTATACTATTTCCTCTCTTACTGGCCCATATTGTTAAATAGCTACCATGATGTGTAGGATGTATGGGTACCCTAATACCAATAAATTCTTAGCCCAGTGGGTACCTTTGATAGATGTTGCTTCAAATGCGTATATAATGGACTGGGCAACTATATTATCCAATAGTATAGCCACCCAAATTCTTCCCTACAAAGATAAACATAATTTTTCTGATAATGTTGTGCCCCCTTTTTACATGAGTTCTTACATTATGGATGTTGTATGTTTTAATTAGGATTTCACATACATGGGATAGAAGTGGACCCTATAAGACCCTATATTCATATTAATATTTACCATGATATATTGTGGGAGTTTAAATTCCAGCCACATTTCTACAAAATATGCCATGAGGTTATGCTACCAATGTACCAAGATTTTTTTGATGAGAAATCCCCCAGACTTTCCAAAGAAGCCAATAATGATTTATCATCTATAGGAAAATGGTTTGGGTAAGATTATTTTACTTATATCTGGGTTTTCGGCAGTTTATCCAACCCTCATGTATTGCCACTCAATGTGTTCGATAAGCTTCTAGTCTGAGAAACTGCTTATCAAACTGTGGGGAATGGCCTCTCCAAAGTACTAAAAGATGCTAAGAAGTCTATGTGACCATATTTTCCTATTTCTTGTGGAGTTTACACCCTGAAAAATTTCAAGCATGCGTTTCTTCAAATTGACCAAATCCAATGTTTGAATTTCCCAACTATCCCAAATAGACAGTTTCATCCTAATGACAGTGGAAATAATTTCATGGCACAAGTCAAGATAAGGAAATTTACTCATGAACCAGACAAATTTGATAATATATTTGAATCAACCTACACTTATGCACACGTCAAGATATTGACAGTGGCCTAATGCAGTCCAGAAGAAATGGATTAGTTTAATCAATATCAGAAAAAAAGAATAGCCAACATGCCTATGGATTTGTTAATAATTCCTAAAAAAACGCACAACAATATTAAGCCCTAACTACTTCATCAAAGGCAAGTAGTGCATCACAAGCTAAGGAAAAAGCCTCATCATCAACTGATCAAACCAAATAATTTCAAAAAAATAGCCAGTTGGATGAGATTTGGGATCAATTTAATCAGGACATACAAACAAGAGAGACTCGGGAGTTAAAGACTCTAGCCCAAAAGGAAATCACTCAGAACCCTAAATTTACTAGGAAGACCTCACTCACTACAGGAGTTTCTGATAAGGCCATGGATACTGATGGTTTAGAAATAATCCCAGAATTTCTAACCTTAGAGGTTGTCCTGAAGATTGAAGAAATACCTCCCATAGATGTGTCCTATAGTCTCAAGCACATAGATGTGATGAGAAGACAGAGGAAAAGGATAAGGATATAAAAAACCCAAGATTTAGCTCTCTGAAATTATTTTATTGATGTTATCTGGAAAGATCCCCAAACAAACCCTTCAGAGGATCTCACAAGGCTCTCGCAACTTGCAAGGGAATATGCCACTACCACCATTGATAAGGCCTCTGAAGTACAAAAATTAATCAAAGAGAAAGATGAAAGGATACTACAACTAGAACAAGGCCTATTAAATGAAAAGCAAATTATTGAACAACAGTGGCAAGCTCAGCTTACAGAGCTTCTCAAAAACTTTAATGATTTGAAGCTTTAACATGAAGCTGATATGAAAATTAAGGATGCACAGATTCAAGAGCTTCAACACAGAATAGAGAAGATGAAAATTAATCCTGAGATAGATGAATTCAAGAAGGAAGGAGGAGAGTAAAACACTTTCCTTGCTCAATAGCATGTTATCTTCTGCCATAAATTGGCAATAATCAATGACTTGTGCTAGTCAAGTAATTCACTAGTGAATCAACTGTTCGATCTGAGGACAAATTATGATGATATAGAAGAGAAAATTTCTAACTATATATCTTGGCAGGACATTGTTAAATGGGCATCAACAGATCTCCCTAGAATCGAAGAATCACATAAATAAATTGTTTTCAGAGATTGGGACATCAAACTAAAGCAGGCATAAATGGCCATCTTTAGTGCTAGAAATATTTCCAACAACCTCATTGAATCTGTCAATGACAGTCTGCTACAGGGAAATTTGACTCAAGAATGCCCTGAGGACACTTTTCCCTGATGTGAAAGTATTGAAAAAGACATGGAAATTTTGGTCTAAGAGAAAAGATGAAATTATTAAGAAATTATCTAAGGTTAACTTTGAATTCCATTGGAAATTCTTGATCAAACCTCACAACCAATGGCTTATGCTGAGATGTCTTTCCAATACAGCCATTCACTTCCTTCCAGCACTCAACAATGCAATTTTCATGGGAAATATGTGCATCTAGCCTGCTCATCCTCCCAAATTAAAATCAATGAAAACTATATGTGAGTTGTGATAACAAATGGGAGAGCAGTCATTATCTCATCCATGATCATCGTGTTACAAAAAATCCTATTATTGTCCTTTGTTTTATTTTAAGGATGGTTTTTTTAAAACACCTCAATATTTTAAGTCAATTTTCTTTATTTGTATTTTGAAGAAAAATTATAAAATCCCCTTCATTGTAATATGAAATGGTTCTGAATTTTTATAAGCGAGCTTCTAAGTTTTCACTATTGTAACTATGAGTTATCTTAATAGAAAAGTTGAACCAACATTGTTTCTCTCATGAGCAGGGTTATCATATATCGGGTACTATTATCTGTCTTACGTTACTTTGTTTTAATGAGATTTATGGTTGTTTAAATTTGTTTATCATATATATGTTTCATAAACAATAAGGAATTATCACTATTGAAGTGTATGGCTGCAATCTTTTCCATATATGTATATACAACGATATCTTTTATGTGATATGTTTTATAAACTAATTTAATTAAATTAGTTATCTTAATTTTTTTTCACTTCATATAAGATTTGATGATCTATATTGTCTTATTTTATATGATATCTTTTTAAAAGTAACATATAAAGGGAGAACTATCCCATGATATATATAGTTTAAGTCTATTTATTCTTCTTTCATTAGTTTTAATTACACTATCACATTGACACTTCTATATCCCATCCATTCATATATTTTTAAGGGGAAATTGGTGCCATTGTCCCCAGCCAAAGCCACCACTCCAAACAGAAAAGGACTTGCTTTAAGTTCCTGACCGGGTGGTTTTCCCCTATGTTGAGGCATATGTTTTCAAGCCTATAACATTTTTGGTGCTATAAGGAGGTCTTGAAGACTATGAATGGAAACAAGGTTTAATCCAAAATAAAAAGGCCATCAAAAGAGTCAATCCTCCTCAAAATCTCCTCCAAATTCAAGATCCCATTCAAAATCTCCCACTCCTAGATCTGAAGTTGTTGAAACAACCACAAAATATCCTAGCACACTTCCTAAGTCAGTTGGTCAAACTTCCACTCCATTACCTCAAGAGTCACCTGAAGTTCAGACCTTGATCTAAGAATTGGAAGGGATTTCTATTTCAAGAGAAATACTTGTTCAGTACGAAGTCTTTGAAGGAAATGTATCATCATCTTTAGTAGTTTATCATGTATTGACCCAATCTCAGATTGAAAAACTTGGAATTACTCCTTTTTAGTTTCCACCACCCACTCATCGAGTAAAAGTCCTTATTTCAGAAACTCAATCATATACTAGTGAGATTACATCATCCTCGCCACCCCACACTCCCTTATTCGATCCTTCAAATCCTTCTCTAACTTCCTCTTACCATTAGATAAATCCTTCCATCCACACTTCTATGACACAAACAACTAGTGCTATCATAGGAAATAGCATTATAAGGGAAAATTCTTCATCCACATAATCACCTTCAGCCTCTAGATAAACTACATCTTCTTCTATTCCTACAAATATTAGAATGGAAAACAGAACTTGGACTAACCCAGGGGCAGTCCAAATGGTTACACCACTCCATCCTCTGCCTAAACATCTAGAGAGATGGTCACCAAAGTATAATCTTGATGATGGACTGTCTATCGAGGAACACCTTCATAATTTCATGTTAGCCATCAACCTTAATGGGGCTGTAGAAGAGGATTGTGTAGTTATACTTTTCCCTTATAATTTTGATGGATCCAAAGGATCATGGTATTTTTCATTAACACTAGGATCAATTAATGATTGGAATACATTCGAAGAACAATTTTTGACAAAATTTGGAGATGATCGCACAAAAACTACTTTATTCAATGATCTATCTAATCTCAAATTTAATCCAAATGAAAATATCAAAGATTTAAACTCCAGGTTCAACAAATTGTTAAATAAAATCCCTAAAACTTCTAAACTTGGTGATGATGTACAGATCGAATTGTATATTTTTTATCCTCCTTCTAATATTGCAATATTTGTAGATACAACTAATAAAACAACTTTACTTGATAATATGAAAGAAGCTATATCTTTGGAGAAGAGAATGCTTGCTTTGGAAAAGAAGAATGCACTTGAAGATTGAAAAACCAAGAAGGTCACTTTCAAAGATAAATCCACAAAGAAATCTCCCAAAGATCCTTTCAATTTGGAAGGATTACAAAAGGTCCTCAAAACAATTTCTAACGAAATGGTAGAAATAAAGAAATAGGTCGATGAATCTTCAAAAAGGCCTTTTCAAACTTTTAAAAAGACTCAACCATCATAATCTCAACCCCCTACCATTATATCAAATGTAGAATCTGATCAAGATGAAGAAGAATAAGAATCAACTTTATCTGCGAAAGAATCATAAGAGGAAGAATTAGTTGAAGCACATCGGTTATGGGATTTAATAATAACCACTTCAGAGAATGAAGATGAAGAAGAAGCCTTGCCTATAAGCACTGGAAGCAAGGGACCTGTCGAGACTCCTACAATAAGTCAAAATCAGAAGTCCCCTACTCCTCCAAACAAAGAAAAAACCACAGTGAAAATTTCATCTTCTATACCTTCTGATCATGTTCCACCTTCTCCCAAAACTCCCTCTTGATTTAAAACTTTGGTTGATTAGGTGCTCAAAATTATGCTAAAAAATGAAAATTTTTGGAATGGTGTGGAACCTAAACGACTATATAGATCTCGTCGTTATGAATCTAGTGCAACTCGTTTCACGGAAAACTAACACCATATGCTCCCAGAAACACGTTCTCTCCACTTTGTCAAACATGCAAACTTAAAAAAAAAAATGCAGGACAACCCAGTCAACAGTTCGTATAGCTGACTGGGCATGCCTACATGGCAGGGTAACTGTGAGGGTTGACTTGTTCAATGGCTTCTCTTTGGTGAATGGGATCATGCCAAGTGGCACTTTGTTACTTATTTAAAATTGTGTGTTTTAATTGGTGGATTTGGTGGCCAACCACAGGCTGCCATGTGGCCTAGCCAAGGGCTACCACATGGCAGCCCGATGGCCACCAAAATTATGTTGAATTCCGAGCAGAGTGGGCGGGGGTCATATCCATGACCTTCAAGACCGAGCACCAAGCCTCTACCATTGTGCTATTCATTTGTTCCTTGATATATAATCAGTTCCCTTTGTTTTTAGTGTCATGTATATTGTGCAATGGGGGGAGGGACTCAGGGTCTAGCCCCAACCCTGCCGCATGGGCTGAGGCTGCACTTCCACACTCCCCCCCCCCAACAATCCTTAATCGTAATAGTATATGAAAACTCCACCAACTGCCGACATGTGCCCATAGTTATGGCAAGTTTGGCGGTTAGCCCAACCATGCGGGTTTTTTTTTTTATATATATAAATATTTTTTAACCATATCTAGTATGGTTTGAAATATGATTTCTAAGCATTATTGGGAAAATTGGCAGGTCGACAATTTTGCCCAATTTTTGGGCAAATTGGTGTTTAGTCAGCTGGATTCCAGGCGAATTTGTAGGATGGTGCCGGATTTTGGGGAAAATGTGAAGTGAATAGTGCAAAAACCTGTGGAAATCATAACTAGGTCAGGTTTTGACCAAATTCGAGGTAGAAAGAGGCTATGTAGGCATTTTTGGGTATTCTGGAGCTGATGGAATAGGTTTCAGAGTTGTTTGAGAATTTTAAACATATGTAATCACACTTTTCAGCATAATAGAAGAGGGCCAAGCCATTGGAAGCTGGACTAAGGAGACGTAGCTCAGGCAGGGTGAACTCCTTCATCATGTGCTGTTGTGTTACTGTTTATGGTGATGTTCATGTCTATTAGATTTTTTTGTTCAATGTTTTGTTTATGTTAATTTTCTCACGAAATTTACATAAAAACTCATGTTAAACTTGCAATTAACCTCATAATCCTCTAGCACTTTTTTTATATTATGAATTGTGTCTTAGCACAAAAAATACTAATATTACCATTCATATCAAGTTGGTATCAGAGAACTAGGTTTACTTGTGCAAGGAGGATTTTATTGTTTTGCAAGTGTTTAAATGCTTACAAGGTTGAAGCTCAAGAGAGGAGAAGGCAAGCTTGTGGGTGCAGGTTCTCTAGTTGGAGTAAGGAGAAGGAGGGCACAATTGCCACAATCTCCACCACAAGATTCACCTCTAATTGAAGTAGAAGATTTAGTAAGCATGTCTCATGAAGGATGAAATGATAACATGTCAGAGGATGAGAAGGCTTTTTGGATGGCTTTCTTTGACATGATAGAGATGGTGGAGGTCCTCTATGAAGAGAGGAATACAAGGTTGCAGGGCAAAAGCTCCAGGCCTCCAAGAGGAGAGGGTTCTCGAGCAGGAGGAGATAATGGAAATGGCGATAAGCCACCATATACTCTACCATCATCCTCACCACCATCTTCACCTTGATCTTCATCCTCTTCCACTACTACAACCCTTACTCATACTCATCAACCTACCACAAAAGGAATTGGTAAATAACCCTTGTTAAAAATTGATATTAAATTTGAGCTACCTATGTATAATGGTGAAGTGAATGCAAAGAATATTGACAATTGGATTTGTTAATTGGAGGTCTACTGCAGAATTCAAAACCTTCAAGATGATGACACAAAGATTCAATTATCTTCCTTGAGACTAGAGGGTGCAACACTAGTATGGTGGGAAGCCAAGACACAATAAGAGATGAAAAACCATGGTTAGATTTTAATCACTTGGTATGATTTTATGGCTGCAATTAAAAATAAATTTTACTCTCTAGCATATATACAAAAATACATAACGGACTGGAATAATTTTAAACAACTAAAGGGATAATGTGTTCAAATTTATACACAAGATTTTAGGAGAAGAGCACTAGTTTTGGGTGTCAATTTATCTTCTCAATACACTTTGTTAAAGTATATTGGAGGTTTGCATTAGACATACCATTCTCATGTTCAATCCCACAAACTTAGATGAGGTTTGTGTTCAAGCGACACATCTAGAAGCAAGATGGAAACATAGTGCAGATGAGAAAAGTGATAGTTTCCTTGAGTATGAAGGTAAAGGAAAGGGTAAGTTTAATGTAACAGGAAAGAAATATTGTTCTATTAAAATAGAGAAAGATAAACTCACATGTAATAATTGTTCGAAAAATGGCCATGATGAAGACAATTATTGGTAACTCCATCCAGAGTTGAAGCCCAATAAACTTAAAACCAAAGAGAAGGAGAAAACAACTGCAATCATTGAACATGACTTAGGTTCAGATTTAGCAGATGAAACCAAGATTAAAAAAACGGGTTTGAAAGGAAAGAACATATCAAGCACTAGTTCTTCAAGCTGTTCTAATGTAACTCAATACGATGATACAAGAATTGAACTCTTTCATATTAGAGTTGTTTCAAAGTATACCAAAATAGACACATTATTTGTTAGTGCCTAGGCCAATTTGATTTCTCAAGACTTAGTTAAGAGGTTGAATCTAGAAATTGTTACACATCCAAGACATTATCCTTTAGGATAGATATGCAAGAATTCAAACTTGCAGGTAACAAGGAAGTGCATACTAAGGTTTGCAATCAATTCAAACTTTCTTGATGAAGTTGAACTTGATTTAGTTCCACTTGAGATTTTAGGTATTGTTTTGGGAAGTCATTATCTTTATGATAGGAGAGAAGTATTTCAATGCCATGAGAATAAGTACCACTCTTTCAAGAATGAAATTGAGTACATAGTTAGTGTTCATAATAATAATATGAGTTTGTCTCTTATACATACAAGAGAAATGAAGAGAATAGTGAATTCAAGTCAAAATTTGGCTTTGTTGATGTTCAAGCATAGTAATGTTTTGAATGAGACCTTTCAAGAAGATGCGTCAAATGAAAAGTATGATTTCATTGAAGTTGTTAATGATTGTAATAAGATGTTTTAGGGCTATAACGTGTTGCCTTTGAAAAGGGGTAAATAAGATGTGAAACATTTACAGTAGTTCGTATCATTATTGAACAGTGATGGGAACAAGATGTCAATGCTGAATGGTGCAAAAATAAAAGAAAAAGTGCCAAAGAAAGATGAAAAAGAAGGAATAGGTTCCACAAGAACTTCTTTTGGGTTTCAAAATGGTACATGGAAGTGGCGAAAACACTTGGTCAAAATTTGATGCAAGTACAAGGCAAGACAAGATAAAAATTGCCATTTTGACAGTGTTCGAGGTGAGAAAGTTTACAAGTTTTTCAAGTTTCCTTTGATTGATGACCGAGGTGGGAACAAGTTTTTTTCTTCAAGGTTAGTTTGTTATTCTGAAAATTCTGGGAAATTGCAACAAGATGGTATTTACAACATCAAGACAGGGTCTCCAAAATCAAGGAAAAAGATCAGTTTTTAGGAAACTCTCAAATTTTTGAATTCAAGCAAATTCCAGTGGATTGAGATTTCAAGGATGAGGGGGTTGTACCCTCATCCACATTTTTAGTAATGAAAGATATTTTTGGGTCCAAAAGCTTCCAGTGGGGAGAAGTGATTAGGTGCTCAAAATTATGATAAAAAATGAAAGTTTTTAGAATAGTGTAGAACCTAAACGAACACGTAGATCTTATCGTTATGAATATGACGCAACTCGTTTAACGGAAAAATGACACAGTATGCTCCCAAAAACATCTTCTGTCCACTTTGCCAAATAGGAAAATTTAAAAAAAAAATGCAAGACAGCCAAGTCAGCAATCCTTACAGCTGACTGGGCATGCCTACATGGGAGGGTGACTCTGCATGTTAACTTGGTCAATGGTTTGTCTTCGGTGAATGGGATCATGCCAAGTGGAACTTTATTATTGGTTAGAAATGGTGTGTTTTAATTGGTGGATTTTGTGGCCAACCATAGGTTGCCACGTGGCCCAGCCAGGGGCCACCACGTGGCAGCCCAAGGGCCACCAAAATTATGTTGAAGTACGAGCGGAGCGGGCAGGGGTCTAACCCGCGACCTCCAAGACCGAGCACCAAGGCTATACCATTGTGTCAATCATTTGTTCCTTGCTATATAGTGAGTTCACTTTGGTTTTAATGTCGTGTTAATTGCGCAATGGGGGGAGGGGGCCAGGGTCTAGCCCTAACCCTGGTCACCGTTGGAGGCGGGAGGCTAGACCCACACCCCCTCCCCCCCAATGTTCCTTAACTGTAACCGTATATGAAAACTCTACCAACTGCTGACATGTGCCCACAGTTAATGCCAAGTCCAGCAGTTAGCCCAATCGCACAAGTTTTTTTATATAAAAAACATTTATTAGCCATATCTAATATGGTTTGAAATATGATTTCTAAGCGTTGTTGGGAAAATTGGCGCACCAAAAAATTCTCTTGGTTTTTGGGAAAATTGGTGCTCAGTTAGCTAGATTCCAGGTGGATTTGTAGGATGGTGTAGGATTTTTGGGGAAAATGTGGAGTGAATAGTGCAGAAACTTGGGGAAGTCATAACTAATTAGTCAATTTGTGACCAAATTTGAGGCAGAAAGAGGCTACACAGGAAATTTTGGGTATTTTGGAGCTGATGGAATATGTTTCAGAGTTGTTTGAGCATTGTAAACACATGTAATCACACTTTTGAGCATAATAGAAGAGGGCCAAGCCATTGGAAGTTGGACCAAGGAGAGGTAGCCTAGGTGGGGTGAACTCCTTCATCATGTGTTGTTGTATTATTGTTTATGGTAATGTTCATGTCTGTTATATGTTGTTGTTCAGTGTTTTGTTTGCGTTAATTTTCTCATGAAATTCACATAAAAACTCATGTTAAACTTGCAATTAACCTCATAATACTCTAGCATTTTGTTTATATTCCGAATTGGATCTTAGCACAAAAAACACTAATATTCCCATTCATATCATTGGTAGTCTACGATACCATAGAATATAACATTGTAGAAGATATTGAAATAGTTAAAGCTAACATTTCCTTATGTGAGGTAAGTAAGTTAAAGAAAAATCATAAATTCTTACTCAAATAATTGAATGCATTTCCTGCATCCCCTTTACCCATTGTTGTTACTGCAAAAGCCTCAAAAGGGTAAGGTAAGCCTCCAAATGATCTTTCAGATAATATCAATTCTTCCGATGCTATTATGATTGGAGATATATCAAATTCTCACACACCTCCTATTATTTTAACCTTTGATATTTTTAATAAGAATGTTCACAACTGTCTAGTAGATTCTGGAGCATCATCAAATATTATGTCTTATGCAGTTTGTACTAAAATAAATATTTTTCCTCATAAATCTGCAGTACGAATTGATCAATTAGATCGAACAAAGGTCGAGCTATTAGGTGAAATGAAATATTTTTTTATAACATTATCTTCTAACTGAAAGGTTTGTCAAATAATAGACATATCAGTTGTAAATATTCTAGAATTCTATGGTCTTATTCTAAGCAGAGATTGGTCTGAAAAATTACATGGTGATTTTTCAATTGATTGGTCCCACATGTGGCTTCCCTACAACGGTAAACCCTATAAAATCCAGGTGGATAGAAGAATCATATGAAATTTCAATAATTGATATATATGAGGAAAACGAACCAAAGAATTTATGCAAGATAATATTCTTGGGAATTATTTTTTGGAATCTTTCTTCGCAATGTTACATATCATATCCCTCTCCTTTTTTATTTTATTTTTTTATATCTCAGTTTGAGAACTTTTCTCAAGCTGATTCATCTAATTATATTAATGTCGTAGATACATCCATAAATAAGCATGATAATTTGTTTTGGACTCTTTATTTTGATGGGTCAAAGTCTAATGATGGTGACGGAGCTTGTTGCATCTTAATAAATCATGATAGATACAAAACTATGTTTTCATGTAGATTATAATTTGAATGTACTATCAACATTGTTGAATATGAGGCATTAGTACACTGATTGCAAAAAGCCATTAGCATTGATATGAAATACCTAAAAGTCTTTGGTGACTCTGAAATTGTGATAAAACAGGTAAGGAACAATATTCACTTTGTTTCCAACCATCTCAAACATTACAAATCCTTGATTCAAAATCTTACCTCTCATTTTATCGCATTTGACATAGCCTCCATCCCAAGGCCCAAGATTACAAAATGCCGGAGAGATCATTCGCCAATGTTAAGCCGGCTTATCCCAATCAAGATTTTTAGGCCCCCGATGCATTTTCAATCAAATTAATTTTTCGCCCACCATTCGCGATAACATAACCAATCAGAATGTTCAATAATGCTGATGATATCCAAGCTTTATAATGTCCTAAGGATCCTATTCCTCTCAAATCATCGATGAGGATGTTGAATTTCCTGCAACAAGAAATTAGATGAAATTGGCACGTAGAAATGGCATCCATGATCCTAGTGAAAATTAAGCACCTACACTAGGTGGGGCCCACACAGGCTATTTTTAGGTGGATGTTTATTTATAGATGCATGAGAAAATTATATTTATAGATTCATGTCTATATATAGATGTATGTGAAAGTTCTATTTATAGATTTCATGTCTATTTATAGATGCATGTCGACTATTATTATCCCTTAATATTTGTTGGACAATAAACAATAATCTATTCTCAATAAGCACTTGGAAATAGTTAACAGAAGTGGAAAATTAGTTAGCTATAGGAATTTCGAGTTGAGTGGTTCGTTGGTGGGACATGCAAGTGGACTTCACAAATACAGTTGATTCTTATTGTAATGAGGCCAGAAGTGCAGTGGTGCATTAGTTAATGCAAGTTGTAAATCAGTTTAACTCAGTTAAGTGAGTTAAAGTCAGTTGTGCTAGTTGTAACTACAAATACACTAGTGAGAGATCAATTGAATTAAATATTAATTAATTCACATGTAGTGATCTCACATGCAACTGATGTTTTTACTATTATTAACTGCATGCATGTCAGATCCAGTGGAGACCCAGTTGAGATCTAGGTTAAAGGGAAGTGTAACTATCAATTGTGATATTAGCAGGCTACCCAGGTGTAGTTATAACACCACATGATGCCCATGATACTAAGCGCAATTGAGGAATGCTGAAATTATTTGTGATTAAGGATTGCGTTCATCAGGAACTGCGTGAGCAAGGCAGGCTGTCTAGAGACAGTAAATTGGCTAAGGAACTTGCCAACTTTTGTATGACAGTGTGAGACAATTAGCTGATGTATTGAGAGCTCTTGTGATTAGAGTTTTGTATGTAATTGTTTCATGATTCCTTTTTGAATATAAAATATACGATAGAGGGGTTTTGAGCTGTAATCTTTCACCGGGAATATCTGGTGTTGTGTATGGTTTTGATCTATTCTTCTTTGCTTCACGTGATTAGCAATTGTGTTGTTTTAATTCATAAAATGTTGTAGAAGCGATTATTTATTTAACTTTAGTACATTGTTAGATCAAGTGAATCAAGATATACATGCATTTTTTTTATAATTTCTACGATGAGGATGTGCATGATAAATAGCTTAACAAATCTACTGATGAAAATTCTTTTCCAAATCCTATGGTTAAACTGAAATATTTGTACGATTTGAAGGAAACATTTAAAATGGTTATCAACTGCCAAATTCAAAGTTCAACTTTGAGGTTTGAATTGGTTATCTTAGAGTCTGATATTAAACCTCATAATACAAATTTAGACCTCATACTCACATCTGATGAAAGGCATGCCTTTATTCATCTACTAAGAAGATATAAGGGTGTATTTTCTTGGAATTATGATGATCTAAAAACCTATGACACATCCATTATTTAGCATACCATTCCTAGGCTACCAGATGAAAATACCCATTCAACAAAAGCTTAGAAAGATTCATCCTAAATTGGAAAATCAGATCAAGAATGAGTTAAATAAGATTCTTAAAGCCAAAATAATTTTTCAAGTTAGACATTCTAAATGGGTTTCAAATCTTGTACCTGATAGGAAAAAGAATGGAGATATTCATATTTGTATAGATTTTAGGAACTTGAATAAGGCATGTGACAAGGATAACTTTCCTCTGCCCCCAATGGAACAAATTCTACAATATGTTGTTGACTCTAAGCTAATGTATTTTCTAGATGGATTTTTAGGTTACAATAAAATCCTTGTACGTCCAGAAGACAGGCTCAACATTAGATTCAGAACTAAATGGGGAACGTATACATGTCAAAAAATTCCTTTTGGACTGATAAATGTAGGAGCTACTTTCCAGAGAGCCATGGACATCGCTTTTAGAGATTTGATTAACAAAAAGGTTGTAGTATACTTAGATGATATTACAATTTACTCCAAGAATATAACTAATCATTTTCATGATATGAAGAAAATCTTTGAAATGTGTAAAAGATATGGAATCTCCCTAAATCCAAAAAATTCATTTTTTTTCTCTTAGCGAAGGAAAGCTTCAAGGATTTATTGTTTCCAAAGAGGGAATTTTCATGGATCTAGATATAATAAAGGTGATTTCTGAAATACCCTTACCACACAATAATAAATCCATGTAGTCCTTCCTAGGGAAAATAATTTTTTTCAAAAGGTTTGTCCCAGACTTTTCACAAATTGTCTTACCCTTACAAACCATGATCAATAAGAATTCAATTCTCGGATGGGGACAAGTTGAAAAGAATCATTTGAATCAATAAAGAAAAATCATAGATGCTCCTCCTTCATCATGTTAATAATTTATATATATATGTACTTAATACAACACATAAAATATGCGGAAAAACAAACACACAAAACACATAAATCCATAGAGACACAGATATACGTGGTTCACCCAGTTTGGGCTACGTCCACCCCGAACAGCCAGTCCTTCCTTTCTATTATCCAGCAAAATGAAGAGACACAACCTACAGCAAATCCATTGTAATATCCTATGTTCTCTCTCACAGTCTCCCTCTATGTTTCTCGCTCTGAGAATACACATATAATACACAGCCGCAATACAATACCCTCATACAAGCGAGGGGGTGCCTTCTAGGGAAAAAACCCTAAACTAAACATAACTTCTACCATCAGATCATCCGCCTAATGAACAGCCCAGATTGACTAGAAATTACTATACTTTTACAAGGCAACATACATACGTTTAGATTAGGATCCAAAAATAACAGGTGGATGCGATACGATTTTTTTTATCTTCTTTTATGGGAAAACGACGGGAATTGAACCCGCGCGTGGTGGATTCACAATCCACTGCCTTGGTCCACTTGGCTACGTCCGCCCCGGAAAAACAAGCCAATTTATCTATCTACAGTCATTTCTCCCAAGAAGAAAAAACGAGCTAACGTTTGTTCGTATGTGGGTCGGTGACTCTGATAGGGGATCAAAGAAAGATCGATGACTAACTCCCAACTCTCGAACAAGTTGTTCGGTTGTGGACCTCTATCAAATATGTGATAGAGATGAAGTATTTCGTATTTCTCCCCGAGAAATATCCCGATCCCATCTTCCCTCCGTTCTTTTGAACGTGAAAGAAGAATATTTATTCTTTCGTATCAATCCTTTGTCCATTAACCCACGGGCGATAATTATTGTTTTCCCTATTATACTTTGGTAACACAGTTTTGCAGATTGGTTCGGTAGATCCCACGTTATTCGAGTTGTAACGAACGGGCCATAACCATTAACATGGTTCGGTGTAAATTGAATTTATAGAGATCTATCTTGAGATTTATTTTATGTTTTATCTTGATACTAAGATCTTTTCCATCTAAACAACTCTGGGCAGGGTATTTGATCGGAGGGTCGTTGTTTCAAATGATCAAGGTTGCGACTGTGTTGACAAGTTCGACCCTATCTGCTTGTCACATATTCAGATTCGATGAATCTATTTTAACTTGTATCCTTCCTTCTCGTATTAGAAAGGATAGGGCTTTCCAATATGGAAAATTTTGTAATCTTACATGCACGGTTAGGAGACAATCAAGTTCTTTGTTATATTATTATGCAGGGCAGGTTATGGAACAAATATACAAATTTCAAGGCTCATCTACCAATGGAGATAGTGAACATTTGATGAATTAAATATAATTTTGTTTGTTGTCTTTCAGTTAATTCGTTTGAAAGTTTCATACAGGTCAAGCGGAATAGGATTGGTAGGCGTCAATCGATCCGTGGAACGTATCAAATCTTTTACGTATAAGTTCATTATGAGATGAGCCTGCTCATCTCATAATGATATAACATAATTTTGGACAGATCTATTAGCTAGCCGAGTAGAGATCTATTTTTAGCGGGGCAGAAGGCAGCTTCTTTTGGGTTGCAGTCCACATAATTTATGGACAAGGGGTGATAATTTTTTTCATCCCAACCCAACAGACTTCTTTATTCTATTGTTTGTTCCAGAATGCATTCCATGAAATATGTGTATTCTATAAAATAGTGGGGTAGATTTAAGAAAACGTTGGTCCAGATGTAGATCTAATATGCATAGCCAGTAGATTGCATGTTTGTGGTATGTTACCAGAACGGAACTAGAGGCAAGGAAGAGTGTTTGTCCCAATATGAAAATATTGGGTCTAAAACACAATGTGATGATATTAGGTGAAGAAAGAGAACGAAACAAAGGTTCGCCTTTAGCTAGGATGGATCAACTCCAGAGAATTTACCTTACCTTTCCAGGTATTCGGAATATCCGTAGTACTTGCCACTTCTATGGTTCAAAAAATAGGTTCACTGCACATAACCTATTGTAGAGAATCCTAGTTGATCAAGATCTTCGCCCCGATATTTAGCAAAGGGATAGATACAGCCGGGATTTTCGATTGAACGGAAAAGGATTTTGTTAAACCCCAACGGAATGCGTTGCGTTTGGATGGAGCTAAAAGCCACATATCCGATCGATACTTTGACTGCACGATGGATTGCTTGGTGTTGGGTGCGGGAATTACCTTAGCGGACTCCTCAACACTTAATTTGTCAACTTCTGGGGGGATCCGTAAAATTAGTGGCAGAAGCACATGAAATGCAGGAGATGAGTGAATCTTTACGATATAAATCCCTACTTTCTTTAAAGGAAAGATTGCAGAATCAAATTAAAAAGAGAAAAAGGCAACTTGAACCATCAAAATAATCTAGGATTGGAACAAGAAAGAATGCATTTGCAAGAAGGAATTAAAGATAAAAGGAAATCACTCCAGCTAATTATTGTTTAACTACTGAGTGTGTGTTTTTAACAAAGACACTAGTAGTCTCATCAGATGGGCCCTTAAACTTGCTCCTTTAGAGGTTTCCTTCTTGCGCTAATCTATCCTGCACTTTCGTAGTCTGCTTGCACTAGTGCAGGAACAGAGATTTATGCAGAAGGTATAAATGGTGTCTTTACTAAAGGATTTTTACTTCTTGCAAGGGCTTTAACTTTTCCAGGTTCAAAGCACTCAAATCCCGTGGCAAGAAACTAGTTCTTGCACCGGATCAGAGCTTCTTGCACTTAGCATTTAATTCTTAAAATGAGTGTTTAATTATTGCAAGTGCTATTATACTATTAAATAAATTTGCACACATAAAAAGTGAATATTTCTGATCTTAACAGAGTGTAGGAATAAATAAACAATCAATATACATTTATCTTGTCATAAGCATTTAATGAAAGAAAGAAGATTGTGGGAAGTAGACTAAGAAGGTTTGCTGCATCACACCAACATGCACTGGTGCAGGTTTATTTCTCCTGCTTGGACCAGGTGGGGAAAACCAATCAAACAAAATTGCAGAAGAGGAGATATCACACCAATGTGCACTAGTGCAGGGTTATTTCTCCTGCTTAGACTAGGCGAAGGAAAACCAATCAAAGCGAGTGCGAGAAAGGAGATATCATTACAGTATTACTTGCTTGAATTAAATTATTCTCTTTTTCTTAGACTAGGCGAAGGAAAACCAATCTGAAATCAAGTGCAGGAAATGAAATTGCAGGAAAAGGAAACTTATTTACTTCACACAACGGATCCGCTTTCACTGAGAAAATAATGCATGTGCTTAAAGTTAATTCACACTTGAGAACGTAAACACAAATTACAGGAAAACAGGAAATGGGGTAAACGTGTTGGGTTGGCTAGGCCCTAGCCAACCATCACATTTCCCTTTTAAATAAAAACGTTGCTCAGTACCTTAATCAATTCATCAGCTCAAGTACAAAAATGCAATTTGCGAAACATGAGGCGGAGCTCCCTTTTATTAATTCATTGAGGCAAGTACATACATTAATACATCATCCAGCCTAGATTCGGGCAATAACAAAATACAACAACCTGCTACCACCTCTCTGGCTGTGTCTTTGTTCTCTTCTACTATCAAAAACTCCCCCCCAGTCCTATTTACATTCTACATTATATAGATATTTGGCCAAAGGCCAAAATAGATCATTCAACTGATTACATAACCAAACGCAGAATTTAGCTTTTCGGCCTTCAAAATTAGATATTTTAGCAAAACTGGCCGTAGCCAATCTCCAGCTTTCATCCTTCACAGGTTCGGTCTTGGCTGCCTTTGGGTCAATATTGCTGTCGTGGCTGAAGTTACTCAGAACGAGGCGGTGATCAAGGAGGTTCAGATCTACTGCAAGGATTTGCTGTGCTGGCAATGATGCAAGATCCGATCCTGCACTAGGATCAATGGTCACGGTAAGTACTCTAACTACCAAATAAACATTGGAGATATCGATAAGTTACAAAGAGTGATTAAAAGTAAGAAATCATGTAATAAATAATTAATTAATGCTAAGTTGAATTAAAAATATGAAAAATAAATTTTATACGAAATATGTCACCGTGCTTGGACTAGTGCAAGATGAGGGTGCATAAAAGAGGTAAAACAGAGGTAAATGGTTATGATTTAGGAAGGGGAAAATGGAAAAAAGAGAGAAAATTAGGGGGCTAACATCCTCCCATCCCTAAGTTGTTGTGTGTCCTCACACAACTCTTTACCTTTGCAAAAAACCTTCAAAACTTTGAGCATTCCAGCTCAATCTTGCTCTGACATACTGACATCAGCCTGTAATGTTTCAAACTTCTTCTTCCTAATGTTATTTAGTTTATTTTTCACCTTTTTAATTGGCTTGAAACATTGCGCATCTCGGTATTTCCAAACTCTAACTCCTCCTTTCTTTTTCTGGATCTCCACGGTTAATTCTTCTTTACTCTATTCTTTATCCTCCTGCGCTTTAGCTATGAGTTGTTCTAAGTTCTGCACTTGAAGCTCTAGTTCAACTATTCGAGTAGTAGGAGTTACCACACCTTCTTCTTCTCTTGTCTCGATAGGGGCAATATCTTCCTCAGGGACCTTACTATCCTTCGGAGTTTCAACAACTGCTTCTTCCTCCTCCTCCTTCTTCTTCTAGTTCTTCTTCTTGCACTGGTGCAAGAGGTAATTCAATGTCCTGTGGGGACTGTGGTTCCTTTCCTGCACTAGATTCTTCATTCTTTTTCCAGGACTTTTAAATGAAATCGGACAACAGAGTGTCATCTTCGACCTCTACAGATTTTGCTGCGTCCGCAAGGACTAACAAGTTGTCTTCTTCGGGGGTCTGTGCCTGTACTGGTGGCGTAGAAGGAGTCTCTTTGACAAGTGCACTAGATTTCTTCTTATTTCGAGATGGGGCCCTTTCTTCTGTTGATTTTTCAGGTCGTTTCCTTTTTGCACTAGTGCAAGAAGGACTCCCCTTTACATTCTTACTCGGACCCTTGCTTGTACTGGCGGGGTCCTTTGTTTCCTTCCTAGCAGCTGTCTTTTTATATAACTGTTTTAACAGCGCCTCCCAGGTCATGCCTTTGATTTCTAATTGTTTCTAGACCAAAATATTTATCAGGTCGTGGTGATATAACTTCTTGTCGGCCTAGTCTGCCCGTCCGTCCTGCACACCCTTGGCCATTTTTTCCAAGATCTTAAGCAAAAAATAGGGGAAATCAATCCTCCACCGGACGTGTTGGCCGCCTTCGAAATGCTGCAACATCCTAAAATGGTGCACACAAGTGAGGGAGTACCTCTCCTCACACGTTGCGAATTTCTGTAGGATGAAAAGGAGGTCCCGCCACTATCCCAGTAGAGCACTGCGCGGAATTCCTTTCTTCCAATCTACCTTCATATTCTTGTCGACAACAAAATGCTACCATCGATTCCTTTCTAGCTTCTGATTTTTAAAATATTTCTCACCAGTATTTTCCAAGCTTGTCGCTGCTGCTATAAACTCTTCCGTAACCTCAAATTTTAGAGGCCCAATTTTTACTCGACCATTTTTGAAACTTTTGGCAAACTGTAGGGCCAGTACTTCACTATTTTGCCCGTCAAAATTTTGCAAGAATTGAAGAAAGCCTGAGTCTCGCAATAGTACAAGACTTTGCGATAATCAACAGTCTGTTCTACCATACTGAGGGACGAAGGTTCACTTTGAACAGGCGGCATCGCTGTTTAACAGTTATGAACAGTAAAGAACTTACATGCAACACCGGTAAAATTGGTTCTTATAGATAGGGATCCAATTTTCCACCATCCCTTCCATATTATCACCCATTCATTACACTGAAATAGCCGTGGATGTGCATCATCTTTGAGATTGTGCCAGACTGGTGCTTGCGGCGGCATTTTAACAGCTAGGTGAGGTAATCATTATGAGTGAAGGACATCTAGGATTATGGAAAAAAGGGGCAATTATATCCAAGCAATGGTTAAACACTTCTGTACTCCTTCATAATTAAAAACAATAACTTTAACATTCATTAAAAAATGATCATGATTCTTAACTTAAAAACACCTTGTACTTTAAATAATTTTCTTCTAGTTAATATAATAGCACAAGTACTCATCGACTAAGTGAAAGGAATTCTTATAAAATTTCATGATGACCACTTTCCTATGACATATGCTATGAAAAGAACAAATTTCACTATGTTTCTGACAGGGTGCATGCTTACACTGGTCTGCTTGCACCGCTTAAACTATGCTATTCTGATGGTACCATTCTGCTTGCATTATTTATATAGGACAACATGTTTGCACTAGTGAAAGCATAATATCTATAAAAAAAGAATAGGGAATTTAAGTAAAATATAGGCTGGACTTCCAACATGGCTTCCTCAACTAATACTGGAAATTTTCTTCGCCCTTTCTTGATGCTTCAGAACATATCCTTTTGCTCTTTGTGCGCGAGATCCTGTAATGAATTCATGAGGGAACGAAGAAGTGGCAAAAGGGAAATTTCAGAATGGGAAGGAATTCTATTACAGGGATTCTAGGAATGGTACCACAAGAGGGGATAAACAAAAGTGGGACAGGGAAAAACATTCAAGGGTAAAGTGGGATTTTTATGAAATGGATAGCGTAAATTCAGAAGAATATGGGAAGGTTAATTATTCTGGGATTGAAGAAGAAAACTGAGAGAATATTACGAAAGTGGAATATGAAGAAAGGCAGAAAATTTTCTGGAATGTCTGCCTGCACTGGTTCAAGAAAAATAACTACAACGAGAATTAAGCGTTACTTGAATAAAAACATCCATGCTAACTACCCCAATTGTATAAAGGTTAGTTTTGTTGAACCTACTTTTACTTGGTGGTCGCTAGCATATCTAAAGATCAAGCAACATTCTATTTTTATTAGAAATTTTTGATCTTCTTGCTAGCAAGTTGGTTTTTAGGTTGATCCTTCTGCAATCATGTCAGTGAACTGATTTTCATAATTACAAGAAAATATTTTTTCTTTACTTTTTATTAAAAAAAAATTCTCTCTATTTTTTTTCAAGAAGAAGAAGATTTCATGTTTTCAAAAGGTTGGTATTACCATTCACCACTACCGTCCCGAATTGTTGTTGGACTTGCTGTGTAAAATCTTTCCTGGAAAGTGGCTGAAAATACTTTCTTTAATCTGTGTCCATTTACCAGGAATACTAAATTTTGTCCATCGATAGTTTTAACTTCTACTACTCCATTCTCTAATACTCGAATCACTTCATAATGTCCCATCCAATGTGTATGGAATTTCCCTTTAAAAATTTTAAATCTAGAATCATAAAGGAGCACCCAATCACCTGGTTGGAATGATACGGTGGATATCGGTGGCCACCCAATTCATCCTCCTGGACTAGCACCATCCCAATACTTGCATTTTCACGTTCAACACAACTTACTATTTTTAGCGGGTTTCGGTTCCTCCTCCACGAAGCCATTTTGGGGCCTTTATGATCGGTGGATATTTGTGGCCACCTATTCCATTTGAACCCCCACCATCGGTTCTTTCGGCTTTGATTTACCCATGAAACTTACTATTTTTAGCGATTTTTGGGTCACAGACAGGAGCCCTAAATGATGACTTTGGGAAACGGAGAGGGAAAGTGACTAATTTTTCTAGAACAAAAATTGTACTCCTCGGATAAATATTTCTAACGAGCTATTGATCGCGTCAAACGGAGATCGGATGCCAAAGTTACGCCCCCGGGAAGTTGAACCACCAATTTACCCAAACGGGCACCCACAGTTTTGGCGCCTCATCTCCTACGGTTAGGTTTTTAGACGTTTCGGATTCTACATTGTTTCTCAACAATAAATAGGCCCTCGAGCCTCATTGTAACATAGTTTAGAGGTCTATAGCCATCACATCTCTTCTCAGAGATTCGCTACCAGCACCCTAGCTATTTTATTTCCATTATGCTTGTAAGCATATTTCTATTATTTGATATTAATGAAATGAAGCATTATTTCCACTGCATCTATATGTTCATGGTTATTTCTGTATTCTGTTGCATTCCTGCATAAAATCTGGATCAGTGGTATCAGATCGGGTCTTCTCTTTCTTTGTTTTTCTTTGCATGTCCCCAACGCAGTCAGGGTATAAGGAGTTAGGGCTCGATCTGGTTGAACCCTTGCAAGATCAGTCTCGCAAACCCTGACGACCTCCCATGGCGGAAGAAAAGAAAGACGAGGGAGCAGGAGATCCTATCAAAATACTGCTCGAGGAGGCCCTCGAGAAACAAAGGAACGCGATGATGGATAACTTTGCTCAAATCCTTCAACGACTACCCACATATGGCGCATCTGCATCCAATAGCCACTCTGGAGGCGCCACTCCCTTCAAGGTACAGGTAAAATTTGGCATTCCTATATTTGAAGAAAAAATAGATGCAGACACTGTAGACTAATGGTTAAATTTGCTGGAAGGGTATTTCTTGGTCCATGACTTCTCTGACCGAGAAAAGATTATTTTTGCACTCCTCAAAGCTGCCCCCCATGTCAAAGACTGGTGGGAAACCTACCGTGAGCAAGAGGGCGAAGGGGAACCCTCTCTGTTCTCGGCCACACCCACTTGGAATTCGTTTCGAGATGGCATCAAGGAACAATATTACCCCGTGGGGAGCTATGAGGACAAATACATCCAATGGACCACGCTGCGGCAACAAAAGGATCAAGATGTGCACGAACTGACGAATTTGTTCCATACCCTGCGCACAAAGTTGGGTATTAAAGATTCAAAGAGACATTTGGTGCTCAAGTACCGCGGCTGTCTACACAAACACATTCAAGAGGAAATGGAGTTCCTCGACATTACATCGCTTGGCACGGCATATCGCTATGCTGCCAAGATCGAGCAGAAATTTAAGCAGAAGAAGCGAGACTTTGGATCTGCGAATCTGAAAGGTGCCCCCGAACCGAAGAACAAGGGGCAAGGCCAAAGAAATGCAACTCAGAACAACACCACAAATCCAAAGAAGGACACAGGGAAGTGGTGTGACTTTCATAACAGCCCCACTCATAGCACAAACGAGTGTCGGGCCAAACAGTCTTTGGTGGCCGAACTAAAGGCACCCGAATCAGATGCATTTTCTGATCCTGAGTTAGAACCAGACAAAGGCAATGAAAAAGGGAAGCAGATCATTGATGCGGATCCCAGTGCCATTGTTGCCACCACCAAGATCCAGAAGGAGGGTCCAGAGGATCCAGAGGAGGGGGAGCGCCTCTTCCAGTCGCAGATGTGGGTGAAGGGTTCTCCGCTGCAGTTTCTCGTCGATAGCGGAAGCCAAAAGAACCTCATCTCAGCAGAGGTTGTGAAGCGGCTCAGCCTACCAACCATAGCACACCCGCAGCCATATACCATCGGGTGGATCCACCCAGGGAGAGATCTCCGCGTCCGCCAGCAGTGCCGCCTTCCATACAGTATCAAGCCTTTCACAGATGAGGTATTGTATGATGTTGCTCCTCTTGATGTAGCTGATGTATTATTGGGCCAACCATGTGGAGGTGACATGCTATGTGGGTCCTGGGCCTCATCTTGTGTGTGCCTTTGAAATAGCATGCGAGATACGCCTATTTTGCCTCTGTCATCTCTTTGACTACTGCAAAACAACGCAGTAAGATTGTTTCCCAAACCAGGAAATTCATTTTCTTACAACTCACTCACAGGGAAAGAAGAATATTGTGCCACAACCTCGAAATAGGGCTCCCTTGCACAGCTGCAGCAGATGGACAAAGTCATGGAGGAATATGAGGACATTTTATCCTCACTCATAGAGTTAGGACAACCACTCCAGTGATATGACTCCCAACGCACCACCGCCTAATGTTGCCATAAATCCTGCAACTACACATAAAGAATCCAAACATGTATTGTCTCAGGCTGATAAAGAAACCAAATTTACTAAATGAATCCAGCCTGTCCACCCGCAGGTCCATGACATCTTCAACACATCTAATACTCAGTTCAACAGAATTTGCCTCATCTCATGGAGGATCTCAACGCAATGGGGACCATTGCTTCCTAAGGAGGGAGGAATGATCCAGGTGGATATCGGTGGCCACCCACCTATTCCATTTGGACTAGCACCATCAATTCTTGCAGATTTTCACATTCAGCACAACTTACTATTTTTAGCAGGTTTTCGGGTCCTCCACTCTCGGAGCCGTTTTGGGGGCTTAATGATCCAGGTGGATATTGGTGGCCACCACCTATTCCACTTGGCCCCCCACCATTGTCTCTTTCAGTCTTTCAGTTTCGGCATAACTTACTATTTTTAGCAGTTTTTCGGGTCCTGAACTTCCGGAGCCGTTTTGAGGCCCTAAACGACGTTTTTTGGGTATGAAAGCGCCAGCGAATTTTCTGATAAAATTCGTCCCGACAGCTGTAGTCCTCGGATAGATCTTTCTAACAAGCTATTGAATGCGTCAAACGGAGATTGGGTGCCAAAGTTATGCCCCCGAGAAGTTGAACCACCAATTTACCCAAACAGGCGCCCACAGTTTTGGCGCCTCATCTCCTACGGTTAGGTTTTTGGACGTTTCAAATTCTACATTGTTTCTCAACAATAAATAGGCCCTCGAGCCTCATTGTAACACAGTTCAGAGGTCTGTAGCCACCACATCTCTTCTCAGAGATTCGCTACCAGCACCCTAGCTATTTTATTTCCATGATGTCTGTAAGCATCTTTCTGTTATTTGATATTAATGAAATGAAGTGTTATTTCCGCTGCATCTCTGTATTTATGGTTATGTGTTTATTCTGTTGCGTTCCTGCATAAAATCCGGATCATGGAATTGCTTTTACGAATGGACTTGTCCATGCCACCTTTTGCGCATTCTTTGCTAAATTAGTATGTTCTGCTAAACAACATCCCTACAAAATTCATCTAACTCATTTAATTGGAGAAGACGATTTTGTTGTGCCTCAGAGAGATCTAGTCCTAACTAAACTACAGTTCTGAAAGTTTTGATCTGGAATTCAATTGGTAACAGAACTTGTTTTCCATATACCGGCTCATATGGTGTATGTCCCGTGCTATTTTTCCAAGTGGTTCTATATTCCCACAAAGCTTTTGGTAATCTTCCAGCCCATTCTTTCCGATGCATATTTATTGTCTTTGTAAGAATGGACTCAATCACTTTGTTTGTGGATTCCACCTGGCCATTTTCTTGCAGGTGATACGGCGTGGATTTCCTATGACGGATCTTGTATTTCTCCATCACACCCTATACCAGATTAGAAATAAACTGCGGACCATTGTCAGAAACAATTTCTCTAGGCACACCAAATCTAGTAAAGATTTTAGTAAAAATAAAATCAACAACAAATTTTTTTGTAGCAAAGGAAACAACTTTAGCTTCTACCCATTTTGTAACAAAATCTGTACAAACCAAAATATGTTTTTTACTTAATGATGTTGGATTTATTGGCCCTATAAAATCAATAGCCCATTTTTCAAATGGCTCAATCATAACTTGGGGGCATAAAGGAATTTCATTGGTTTGATTAGGCTGGCCCACTCGTTGACAGCTATCACATCGCCTGACATATTGTTTGGCATCTTGAAACAAGGAAGGCCAAAAGTAACCAGCACGCAATACTTTATATTCAATCTGCTTATCAGCGAAGTGGCCTCCACAAGGTTCATCATGAGAAGATTTAAATATGTCAAACACTTCCTCCTCTCTTACACATCTACGGATAATCAGGTCTAGACCAGTGTAAAAGAGATCTCCTTGAATCCAGGAGTATGCAGCACTTTTCTAAATAATATTCCGCTTTTCACAAGCGGACAAGTGGGGTGGTGTTTTCCCAGTAACCAAGTAATTAGCAATGTCAGCAAACCACAGAGAATCTGTTGACATAGGAAAAATATGTTCATCTGGAAAATCATCATTAACAGGAGTTGCTTCACTAGGATTATCTAATCTAGAAAGAAAATCTGCTACAACATTAGATTTTCCTAGTCTATCAACAATAGTAACATTAAATTCCTGCAACAATAGCAACCACCTAGTCACTCTACCACTAGTCAATGGTTTTTTCATCAAATATTTAATTGTGGAATGATCAGTATGTACAAATACTTCATATCCTGTAATATAGTGCCTGAACTTATTAATTGCAAAAATTACAGCTAAAAACTCTTTCTCTGTAACTGTATAATTTAATTCAGCGGAAGACAAATTCTTACTAATATAATAAATAGCATAGGATTGCTTATTTTCCTCTTGTCCTAAAGCTGCACCAACAACCAAATCTGAAGCATTAGAGGAAATGTGAAAAGGCAGGGACCAGTTAGGACCTCTCAAAACTGGTGCCTGTACTAACTTTTCCTTCAATGTTTCAAAAGACTGTTGGCAAGTTGTGGACCAAGAAAATTCACTATCCTTAGCTAGAAGTCAGAAAAGAGGGGCAACTATCTTAGAAAAAATTTCAATGAATCTTCTATAGTAACCAGTGTGTCCTAAAAAACCTCTTACTTCCCTTTGAGTTTTGGGTGCAGGAAGATGCAGAATGATTTCAATCTTTGTTGGATCAACCTGGATACCTTTACCAAAAATCAAATGGCCAAGTACCACTCCCGCTTTACACATCAATCTACATTTCTTGTCACTCAAGGTGAGATGGGCTTCCTGACAACGAAGAAGTACTTTCTCCAGATTTTTGAGAGCTTCCTGAAAAGAATCACCAAACACAGAAAAGTCATCCATATAAATTTCTACAAATTCTAGATCAACATAAATGGCCAGGACTGCCCTTTGAAAGGTAGCCGGGGCATTACATAAACCAAAGGGAAGCACTTTATAAGCAAATGTACCCCATGGACATGTAAAAGTAGTTTTATCCTGATCTTCGGGTTCAATCTGTATCTGGTTATAGCCACTGAAGCCATCCAAAAAGGAAAAATATTTCTTTCCTGCAAGGGTATCAAGCACCTAGTCAGTGAAAGGGAGAGGGAAGTAATCTTTGAGAGTGGTTTTGTTTAATTCTCGATAATCAATACAAATACACCATCTTCCATCTTTCTTAGGTACTAGCACTAATGGAGAGACCCACTGATTGTCGGAAATAGGATAGATAAAACCTACATCCAAGAGTTTCTGTACTTCTTCCTTCACAATATCTCTTAGAGCTGGATTCATTCGCCTTTGGGGTTGTCGGACAGGTCGGGTTCCTTCCCGAATATAGATATGATGTGTACAAGTTTCAGGAGGAATACCCTTCATATCTTCATAGCCCCAAGCAAAGGCACTAAGATGGTTTTGCAACAAATTCACAAGTTGCTCCTACTGAGATGAGTCCAAATCTGAACTAATATGCAAGGATTTACCAGGGCTAATCTCAACAAGAGTAGTATCAGGCTCAGGAGTACTCAAGGGAATGGTCAAATGCAGTGGTACAGAAGAATGAGAATCATGATTATCTTGAAAATCTAGGTTGAAAATCTGGCTCAATGGCTCAAAATTAGGCATAGTGTCTAGATTATTCAGGAAATCTTGAATCTCATCTTCTTGTGAAGACCCAGTATAATGATGGATAAGGGAAATGGGAGGAGTCTCCCCATCACTTATTTGATCCAACCATAAAGTATCTCGAAGGTCCTGAATGGATTTGGCAGGGGGATATAAGGTAACTTTCTTCCTAGAATCTCCATGCGAAATATACATATCACAGGAATGACATCCAATATATGCATCGGCCGTAGCAAGCCATGGTCGAACTAAGATCAAGGGATGTCCTCCTACTGGGTTCTTTGGCTGAATCACAATGAAATCAGCAGGATATTCCCAAGAATCTAATGAGATCATCACATCATCCAAGACTCCTTCTGGCTTAATTTTAGATCTATCTGCTGATTCAAGCACAGTGGGAGTAGCACGAAGATGAGATAACTGAATTTGATCCATGGTTTGCTTAGTCATGACATTAATGGCTGTCCCCATGTCTATAAGAACATTAGAGACAAGGACATTATCAATCTGAACTGATACAATAGGGTTTCTGGTAACAGTATATTTTTCCATAGACACACATCCTGTCATCAATTTTGCTGCCCTACCAACAAATTGAATGGTTTGGGGTTCCAATCTCTTCCTCTAGGGTTTCTTGAGACAAAGTTCCTTAATAATCTTGGTACAAATGGGGATCTCTTTAATGGCTTGAAGCAAAGGTATCTTAATGAAAATATTCCGAAGCTCAGATGCCAAACTAGTCTCAAAAATAGGCTCACTTATTTCCATTACTAGCCTCTCTGGGAAGGGAGGCTGGTTGGAAAAAGATGGAAAGGATTCAGAGGGTAAGGATTGCTTAGCGACAGCTTTCAGAGAATGGTTAAGAGTTTCCTCTTCTCCTTTCTCTTCAACAATCACTATAGGTTGCTTCTGATTTTCTGATGTTACAGTCCTTCCCGATCTTAATTGAATATCATGAACCCCAACTAGAATAGACTGGTACTCGAATGGTAAAGGTGGGTTTGTTACATAGATCATTTGCACTACTTTATTATTGTTAGGATTGGGCATAGGTTGAGCAGGAAACTGAGGAGGTCGAAAGGGTGGAGATAAATGCGACAATGGAGTAGATTGACTCGAAAGTTGAGGCATTGAATAAGGTGTATGCGTGGATGGATATGACTGCATAGGTGGCTGGTAGGAGTATGGAGAATGAGTTGGCCCTCTCCAACCTTGTTGCCATGGTTGAGAAGGTTGCCCATGCTGATATTGATTCCCATACTGCCACTGCTGATTAGTGTTAGGATAAGAATATGCATGTGAATTATAACCAAAATAGTGTGGAGAAAATTTAGGAGCCATACCTGTACCTACCTGAGGCCAATTCCTTCTTGCTCCCATAGCATACAAGTATTCAGCTTCAGGCTGTCCCCCTGTAAATACAACTTTAAGTCCTGGTATAGAGGGACATTTTTCTGTGACATGGTCTTCTACACAAATAGCACACTTATTAGTTTCTTTCAAATTAAGAGGACACTCTTTAGGAGGATGCTTGTCTCTACATTTAGGACAGAAAATACATAATGACTCTTGTTCCTTCATGAGTTTTTGCTGAAATTTTAAAGAGTCTAACTGTTTGGTAACAGTATTCATTATATCAATTTTCATGTTTTCCATTTCATTTTCTAGTCCAATAATCATAGCATCAGTAGATTCAGTTTTTCTATTTCTATTTCGAGTTCCTCTACCAGATCTATACTGATTTCTTGAAAATTTCCTACATAATTCACAAATTTGTTCAAAAGTTTGCTGAGAAATATCACCTTGTCCTAACAGATTTAAATTATTTCTAGCATTATCAGTAAGTCCTCTTAAGAACAAGGTTCTAATAGTACTGGGATCAAACTTAAGTTTCGACCTTTGTAAAATATACAAAAATATTTCTAGGTAATCTTCAAGAGTTTCATCATCATCCTGTATGATTGTAAAAATCTCATCCTGCATGTCCCGAGTTTTGCAATATTCTTGATATTTAGACAAAAACACTCTCTTCATCTAATCCCAAGAGTTTATAGTGTTTCCTCCTAACCCCATAAACCAGCGTAGAGCTGAGTCCTTGAGAGTAACAGGAAATAATCTTAACTTCTGAGCGTCAGTTGAATAATCATAACTTCTACACAGAATATCAAACTCGAATAGAAAAGAGTCAGGATCTTCATGAACTTTACCATGGAAATGAGGGAGAGTTGATGGTGGAATATTCTTCATTTGCGCCACAGTATCAGGATCCAGAATTGGAAACACAAAAGTGGATTGTTCTTTACTTACCCGGTTTTCACCAGTCCCTTCCAAATGATCTTCATGGTCCACCATTGTTTCCCTTTTACTTGCACCGCTCTCAACAGGCTGATCCACACCTGAGCCATTGTCACCAAAATCCATATGGATTGTTCCTGCGTGATGGGTTTGAATTGGATTGGGCTTCCTGCTTACAGAAGGATACCCAATATGAGAATTGTTTTCAGAATTCTTTTGGCCCTTAGTGGGCTTCGAACCCTTACCTTTTCTAGGCATTCATTTCCAAAAAGAAAGAAAAATAACAAACAACTTCTAGTAAAAAATGCTATCATAAATCAATTAACACGGGTAAAATTCCTTCAAAGAAGCTTTTCCAAACAATACTGCAAAAATAAAGAAAAAATTACCTCTATGTTATAATCGGAAAATTCTTACCAAATCAAATCGCCTCCCCAGCAACGACGCCAAAATGTTGGGTGTAGGAATTACACTTAAGCAAACTCCTCAACACTTAATTTGTCAACCCAGGGCATCCATAAACTTAGAGACGAAGTATAGGCAATGCCAGAGATGGTATGAATCTTCCTAATATAAATCCATACTTTCCTTAAAGGAAATATTTCAGAATCAAATTAAGAGAAAAAGGCAACTTGAACCATCAAAATAATCTAAGACTGGAACAAGGAAGAATGCATTTGCAAGAGGGAATTAAAGATAAAAGGAAATCACTCTAGCTAATTATTGTTTAACTACCGAGTCTGTGTTTTTCTTTAGCAGAGACACTAGCAGTCTCATCAGATGGGCCCTTAAACCCGCTCCTTTAGAGATTTCATTCTTGCGCTAATTTTTCCTACACTATCGCAATCTTCTTGCACTAGTGCAATAACAGAGATTTATGCAGAAGGTATAAATGGTGTCTTTACTAAAGGCTTTTTACTTCATGCAAGGGCTTGAAATTTTCTAGGTTCAAAGCACTCAGATCCCGTGGCAAGAAACTATTTCTTGCACTGGATCAGAGCTTCCTACACTTAGCATTTAATTCTTAAAATGAGTGCTTAATTATTACAAGTGCTATTATATTGTTAAATCAAATTGCACACATAAAAAGTGATTTTTTCTGATCTTAATAGAGTGCAGGAATAAAGAAACAATCAATATACATTTTCCTGTCATAAGCATTTAATGAAAGAAATAATTTTGCGAGAAGTAGACTAAGAAGGATTGCTGCATCACACCAACGTGCACTGGAGCAGGTTCATCTCTCCTACTTGGAATAGGCGAGGAAAACCAATCAAACAGAATAGCAGAAAAGGAGATATCACACCAATGTGCACTTGTGCAAGGTTATTTCTCCTGCTTGGACCACACAGGGAAAACCAATCAAACAGAATTGCTGAAAAGGAGATATCACACCAACGTGCACTGGTGCAGGGTTATTTCTCCTACTTGGACCAGGCGGAGGAAAACCAATCTGAAATAAAGTGTAGGAAAGGAAATTGCAGGAAAAGGAAATTTATCTACTTCACACAACGGATCTGCTTTCACTTAGACAGGAATGCATGTGCTTAAAATTAAATCACACTTGACAATGTAAACATAAATTACAGGAAAATGGGAAATGGGGTAAACGTGATGGGTTGGCTGGGTCCTAGCCAACCAACACATTTCCCATTTAAATAAAAATGATGCTTAGTACCTTAATCAATTCATTAACTCAAATACAAAAAAGGAATTTGTAAAACATGAGGTGGAGCTCCCTTTAATTAATTCACTGAGGCAAGTACATACGTTAATACATCGTCCAGCCCAGATTCAGGCGATAACAAAATACAGCAACATGTTACCACCTCTCTGGTTGTGTCTCTGTTCTCTTTTTCTATCAAAAACTTTTCCTTCTAGTCCTATTTACATTCTACATTATATAGATCTTTGGCCAAAGGCCAAAATAGATCATTCAACCGATTACATAACCAAACATAGAATTTAGCTTTTTGGCCTTCAAAATTAGATAGTTTAGCAAAATTGGTCGTAGCCAATCTCCAGCTTTCGTCCTTCACAGATTCGGTCTCGACTGCCTTTGGTTTGATCTTGTTGTCGTGGCTGAAGCTGCTCAGAATGATGCGGTGATCAAGGAGGTTCGGATCTGCTGCAAGGATTTGTTGTGCTGGCAATGGTGCAAGATCAGATCCTGCACTAGGATCAATGGTCACTGTAAGTATTCTAACTACCAAATAAACATTGGAGATATCGATAAGTTACAAAGAGTGATTAAAAGTAATAAATCATGTAATAAATAATTAATTAATGCTAAGTTGAATTAAAAATATGAAAAATAAAGTTTATACGAAATATGTCATCGTGCTTGGACAGGTGCAAGATGAGGATGCATAAAAGAGGTAAAACAACGGTAAATGGTTATGATTAGGAAGGGGAAAATGGCAAAAAGAGAGCAAATTAGGGGGCTAACACTTGGAACATATGATATTCGAGAGAACTCTCGAATTTTTCGAAGAACTAGCAATAAAAATGAAAAAAAAAAAGAGTTGATAGGTGTGATCATCTGGTATCGGATCAATCTCGATCGATCCAAAATACTAATCTGCCTGCTCTGGTCCAACGTTCCCATCCATCGATCTCGATAAGGACATGAGATTGATATGATCTGAAAGAATTTTCAAGTCCAAGTCATAGGGACTATGAGGGGATATATATATATATAAGTAGTATCACTTAGTGGAATTTATAGGGCTATACGGGCTCGAACCGTAGACCTTCTCGGTAGAGCAGATCAAAGTTCTTATTATCAAAATAAATTGAACTGTTCCAAGAACCCAACATGCATTTTATCGCATTGGGCTCTTTCATTAACTGATGGAAAGATCGGTTAGTCTGCCATTCTCCTCTTTCCCGGAAGATACTAATATGGCTCCGTGTGCTCCAATTTATTACCCTTCGGAAGCAATCCCAAAGTTATTCAAAAGGTTTATTTGACGTAGGTCTGCCTTGCTCGGGCATAGATTGACTCAAATAGAGTCTCTTCTATCGCTCCAAAAGTAAAATATGAACTTCATACACCTAAAAGTTCATAGAGCGAAAAGAATCTATTTTGAGGTCCCCGTATTATACTCATTATGCCTAGCATTGAACGGAGCTGGGATTGACCATATCAATTAGATCCGTAATTCGAATCAGATCGAACTTCATCTTTGTCATGCTATTGTTCCCCAGAGAAACAAATGGATCGAGTAAGACTATTTCACATAGAATCTATTTAGTGGATCGGACGAATCGATAAACTCTCCCGAAAACCATTGGCGCACGTGTAAACGAGGTGCTCTACCTTGCTGAGCTATAGCCCTTCCTTGCCAGTCTTGGTGATACACTACTATTCTAACCAGATGGATCACTTTCTGTCAAGGTAGATATTTCATGATCCAATACTATGATCTAATACGTTCCAATAAGTTCGATCTGTGCCAGGGACACATACATTTTCTATACATTTAATTCGATTTAGAATCGTTTAGAAATCCAATTCTACCTATGAGAATAAATGACCCACTTAACTCAGTGGTTAGAGTATCGCTTTCATACGGCGATAGTCATTGGTTCAAATCCAATAGTAGGTAAACTTATTAGATACCATTGAAGACTCGATGGCATCTAATAAGTTTTACTCCACTTGTTTGGATCTAGGCGGAACATTGAATCCATTTTTTCAGATCATTATAGGAAATGTTAATTAGAGTCGGAGGGTCTAGCATTGATAGCCTCTAATAGTGTTCTAGCTCTTTTCAGAGCTACATCAGCCTCAATTACTTGTCTTTTGCCTTCGGCTTGAGCTAAGAAAGCTTTAGCTCTTCGAAAAGTTTCCTGGGCTTTTTGGAGATCGATGTCAACATCTCTCTCTGCATTATTTACCAATATAGTGATTCTATCCTTGTCTATCTTGGCGAAACCGCCCTTCAAAGCCATAGTTGACCACTTCCCATTGAGACGTATTTTCATAACTCCTATATCTACAGCTGTCACAAGTGAAACATGATTGGGTAATACGCCCATTTTACCACTATTAGTAGATATAATTATTTCTTGAACTTCTGAATCCCAAATGACTCGATTAGGAGACAGTACACGAAGATTTAGGGTCATGTTATAAATTAATTTTCCATGTTAGAGTTTATAGCCTTCACGGTAGCTTCATCAATATTACCCACCAAATAAAAAGACTGTTCGGTAAGACCATCTAATTCTCCAGAAAGGATCATTTGAAACCCTCTAATTGTTTCCATGAGACCAACATATTTGCCGGGGGAACCTGTGAATACCTCTGCTACGAAAAAGGGTTGTGATAGGAAACGTTCAATTTTTCTTGCTCTTGCCACGATTAAACGATCTTCCTCCGATAATTCATCCAGTCCAGGAATAGCTATAATGTCTTGAAGTTCCTTATAACGTTGTAAAGTTTGGTTAACCCCTTGTGCAGTTTCGTAATGTTCTTCGCCTACGATCCAAGGTTGGAGCATAGTCGATGTTGAATCTAAAGGATCCACTGCTGGATAGATACCCTTCGCAGCTAATCCTCTAGATAGTACGGTAGTAGCATCTAAATGTGCAAATGTCGTAGCAGGAGCAGGGTCGGTCAAGTCGTCAGCAGGTACATAAACTGCTTGAATCGAGGTTATGGATCCCTTTTTTGTGGAAGTAATTCTTTCTTGCAAAGAACCCATTTCCGTACTAAGAGTTGGCTGATAACCCACGACGGAAGGCATTCTGCCTAATAGGGCGGATACCTCTGATCCCGCTTGGACAAAACGGAAGATGAGCGCTGTCACCCCCCCACTGGACCCCCGAGGTAGCGTTTAATTACGGGTGGGCGTTGCCGCCCCATTAAGAGTACGAGGGGTCTAATGTTGTGATACAAAATAAACAAGATAATCGGGGCTCCACCCAACACATCAACCCCTAATTTTTCTATAAAATATTTTCTATACAAATTTTCCCTTGAAAAATCCTATGAAGCAGTGTTGACACAAACCAATGAACAGAAATTTGAAGCTCCCATTTCTTTTTTTAGCTCTAACTTACAAGGATATGAGTTAAATTACTCATAACCAGAAAAGAAAGAATTTTCATTTTTCAAGTATATCAAGAATTTTAGACCTTTCTTCTTAAAAAGTCATACAAAAGTAATGGCACCCTTTCCAACAGTCAAAAAATTTCTTATCCAAAAGGAATTAGGGGAGAAAAGAGCTAATTGGGTCATTGCATTGCAAGAATATGACCTAGAGATAAAACCTGCTAAAATTGTAAGCAGTCAAGGTTTTTGTAGATTAATTACTGGAGCCAATGAGACATCAGTTGATGAAGATTCAAGTACTAATGTCGAATTTACAGAGGTATGTCCCATCGACATTGGATCTTAGTATGTTGATTTGATCTTTTATTTTAAAAATGGTTATGCTCCATCTGAACTTAATTATAAGAGAAAAAGAGACCTAATACTGAAAGCTAATCATTACCAACTCATTGGTGATGCTTTATTTAGAAAGAATTATGATTATGTTCAATTAAGATGTTTGGAAAACCTGAAGCAGAAAAGGTTTTGCAGGAGTTACATGATGGAACAGCTAGTGGACACTACAATGGAGACACCATTGATAATAAGAACCTGCATGTTGGTTATTATTGGCCACCTTTATTTAAAGACACTCATGCTTATGTCAAAAAATGTAAAGTTTTCCAAACTGCTACAAGAAGACAAAAGAAGTGAGCTCTACCTTTGCAATCGGTCAGCATTGAACAACCCTTTGAGCAATGGGTCTTGTATATGATAGGTGAGCTCATTCCTGAATCATCCAAATATAATCAATACATCTTGACTGCGACGAATTTCTTTACAAAATGGGTGGAGGAAATACCATTAAAGGTGCCAAATTATGAAAGCATTATTGAATTTATTGATCAATTCATTATCACCAGGTTTGGCCTTCTGCATGCCCTTACTTTTGACAATTCCTCTTATTTTTCAGGAAACACTATAAATGAATGTTTTCTCAAGAGAGGATTTAAGCTAAAATATTTTGCAAACTACTACTCACAGGGGAATGGTATAACAAAATATACCAATAAAAACCTAATAAAAATAATCAAACGAACAATTGACCAAAATCAAAGAAATTGGCACAAAGATTTAATGTTTGCATGATGGGCTGATAGAATTACTCAAAAGACTTATATAGGTACTTCTCCTTTTCATTTAGTGTATGGGAAATAAGCTATCCTACCTCCTAATTTATCCCTTGTGCAATTTATTGAAGAAAAACCTTCTTTTACTTTACAATTAAGAATGTCCCAAATCCTTAAGTTGGAAAAAGAGAGAAATAAATATAAATAGTTCCATGCTCATCATCAGAAATTGGTCAAGTTTACATTTGATGCAAATTCAATTAATAACAAAAAAAATTGAAATTGGAGATTTAGTTCTTAAATGGGACAAGGCCCATGAAGAAAAAGGAAAACACACTAAATTCCAAAAATTGTGGCTTGGCCCATTTTAGATCATTGAGAAACTAGGTTCATCAACCTTCATTTTTCAAGATCTACAGGGAAATAAGGATGCTCTTCCCATTAATTGACTAGTTCTAAAAAAATACTTTTCTTAAACAACACTTGTTCTATTGTAAAATATGTAAATAATTATATGTACATATCAATGTCTTTTAGCCCTAGTTGTTAGGTAATATTCATTTGGTTTCACATTTGGTTCCATTGTAGTTTCTCATCATTATTGAAGCTTTACTAATTACGGAAGAAGTTTAAAAAAGATAATTATAAAATTGAAATTTAGTATTGCACTTATCATAAATCTCTGGAATGTTACATATCCATTAATTTGTAAAACCTCATAACTTGAAATTTTAAAAGAATCTACTTGTCCTATGATTAGTCATGAAAGGTTTTCTTTAAAAAGTAAGGGTTATTTAGAATCTTTAGCATCTTTTGACTCAAATTGTCATCCATAACTCTTAAGAAGTAAATTTACCTCCCCATCCACTAATTGTACATTTTAAGAGTGTAATTCAAATATATATATATATATATATTAGAAGATAAGAGGTCTCATCACGAGGCTACTTACCATGATCATGAGAAATTAATGGTGATTGACGTTATCATAATTGGCCACCAAACCAAGATAATGGCTTGTAGTTTTATAACTATAAGAAAAGAGGTCTCATTGTGAGCCGACTTGTTTAGCCTCATTATAACTTGAGAATGGCATTGTCAACATCAGGTCACCAAGCCAGGATAATGACTTTTAAGAAAATCTAGAAGAAAAATCAAAAGAAAGTTCATTACCTCTAAGAATATTACTTTAAGTGGATGAGATTATCATTCATTTTTGGTTAAATGGTAACCTTATCGAGGCTATGGATGCCTGTTGGAAGCAGTGGCTCTACCAGTGACAATTTAGTCTATTTTAATATGTTAATTTCCAATATTTTTTTACTTTATCTTTACAATGGATTAATGACTGACATAGAAAATAAATACTTTATCTATAACAAGTTGCGAGAAATTTACAGATTAATGAGTTCTTTAGAATTCAGAGTTATCCTTGTTAGTCTAAATTTCAAACTATTTTTATCTTTCAAATTTTTCTCTGAGAAGTTTAAATTTAATCTATTATTACAGAGATAATTGCTTCGCCCAGTGTGTCACCAATTGTTGTAGTACTCAACAACCCCCATTAAATTTAATAGTAGAACTAATAAATAATGGGGACCCTTTTAAATTTTTAGATAAAATCCCTTTATTTTTATAAAATAGGACAATTTTGGCTTTTGGTTATTAAAAAATGACTTTAAATGAGAAAATTCCCTATCAGAACTTTATATCGGACTTTAGGAATTAATTAAGTAAAAGTGCACTTGAAGGGTTTTATTATTATTGGGATGGGAAAATCAGAACTTTTATGGAGACCATCCCTCTCAAAGAAATCTACAATATCAATCTTCTGATAAAGAAATCCAAATAAGTTTTGAAATCCTTAAAGTGATAAAGTTATTTTGCAAGAATAATAAGTAAAGGATGGACCCTACAAAAATTCCACCTGGCATTTTGGATTTCTCATATCAAATAATTTCATATACACATCCTTAAAAATCCTCCGATCTTCGATATTATCCTTCCTCTAATATCCTCATTCCCCCGATACTCCAATATATGTATACCTATGATCTTCGATAAACTTTTCCTCCTGATATCAGAATGATTATATCGCAACATCCATGTCACAAATTTTTATCAGATGTAATGCTTAAAAATCCCTGATACGATCTCTCTGATACAAAGCTTCCGATAATTCTTCCCACATATATATTATATCCATTACATAATAAAAGAACCTATCGGGAAAATCAATATCGCATGTTTTAGAATGTGCAACCTAAGAGAATCTCTGATACAAAAACCTACAATAAGTTCTAACATGTACAAAATCCCACGTGAACCCACATTTCATCAAATAATGACCAAATGTAATGAATTCATTTTCTTGATGTCTTAAATGATTTGATTTTTGTGGCTTAATGTTGATGGATTTTGTTCATAAAGACACAGATTGATATCAAATGAGTCATTTGCCTTAGTGAATTCTCAAGTTAAGAAAGTTTGTTGCTCATCCCTATATTTTCTCCTTTCAAGCCAACCTTGACAAACATAATACAATAGAAATGTCTAAAGCTGCCAAGACAAAGAATAATCCTACGACACAACAACAACCACCTCCTCCTTCCACGAAAATCACTGAAATTCTCTTGTTATTCACAGATACTACATGCACTCAAGACACTAGAATCCCTTCATGGGAGGCTATGCATAAAATGTTTGAAGATGAAAAACCTAGAGTAGTGGAGAGAAAGGCCACAATAGATGATTCCACATCCACTTCTGAGACTACCTGGAGTGACGTCACTAATTATTTTATACACGGAATTGAGGCACGACCAAATATTTTTCCATACATAGACATGGTTAAATAGGTCATAGAAAATTTTAATATTGCATAAAGGACTTTTCTTACTTCTCATAAAATAGTAATTGGGTCCTTTACTAGCGAGGATTTGAGGAAAATGTATCACCTGTCATCACCTCAGAATAAATATGACAAACATTACATCCAAAAATTCATGTAAGGAAATGAAGATAAATAATAACCTATCAGAAAATGGAGAAAAGACCCTAATAAGCACAAGCGTGAGGATAAGGGTATGTATACTATTGCCTCTCTTGCTGGCCCATATTGCTATATATATGCCATGATGTGTGGGATGTATGGGTACCCTATCACCCATAAATTCTTTGTACAATGGGTACCTTTGATAGATGTTGTTTTAGATGCATATATAATGGATTGGGTAACTATATTATCCAATAGTATAGCCACCCAAATTCTTGCCTACAAAGATAAGCGTAGTTTTTAATGATAATATCATGCTCCCTTTTTACATGAGTGCTTACATTATGGATGCTTTCTATTTTAATTCAAATTTCATATCCATGGGATGGAATTGGACCTTAGAAGACCCTATCCCTATTCATATTTACCATGATATATTGTGGGAGTCTAAATTCCAGCCACATTTCTATAAAATCTGCCATGAGGTTATGCTATCAATGTACTAAGATGTTTTTGATGAGAAATCCCCCTGAGTTTCCAAAGAATCCATTAATGATTTAACATCTATAGGAAAATGGTTTGGGGAAGATTCCTTTACTTATATCCATGTTTTTGGTAATTTATCCAACCCTCATGTATTGCCACTCTATGTTCCTGATAAGGTTCTAGCCCGAGAAATCACTTATCAAATTGTGGGGAATGGCCTCTCCAAATTAATGAATTATGCTAAGAAGTCTATGTGGCCATCTTTTCCTATTTTCTGTGGAGTTTACGCACTAGAAAATTTCAAGCATGTTGTTCTTGAGATTGACCAAATCCAATGTTTTAATTTCCCAACTATATGAAACAAAGAGTTTGATCCTAATGACACTCCAAAGAATTTCATGGCACAAGTCAAGATAAGGAAATTTACTCATGAAATAGAAAAAATTGATGATATTTTTGAATCATCTTACACTTATGCAAAATTTGAGATGCTGGCAACAACCCAATGCACTTCAGAATAAATTTTTGAGTTTAATCAATATCAGAGCAAAAGAATAGGCAACCTACCTTTGGTTTTGTTGAGAATTCCTAAACAAGACACAAAACAAGATAAATCCCTCACTACTTAATCAAAGGAAAGTGATGCATCACAAGCTAAGAAAAAACCTCATCATCAACTGATCAGACCAAAGAAATTCAGACAGCATCCAACTGGATGCGATTAGGGATCAATTTAATCAGGCCATACAAACAACAGAGACTTGGGAGTTAAAGACTCCAGCCCAAAAGGAAACCACTCAGACACATGAAGTTACTGGGAAGACATTGCTCACTACTAGGGCTTCTGTTCAGGCAATGGATACTGATGATTTGGAAATCATCCCAGCATTTCCGACCTTTGAGGTCATCCTGAATATTTAAGAAATACCTCTCCTAGATGTGTTCTATAGTATTGAGCACGGAGTTGTGATGAGAAGACAGAGGAAAAGGAGAAGGATAGAAAAAACCCATGCTTTAGTTCATTCCAATTCTTCTTTTGATGTTATCTAGAAAGATCCCCAAACAAAACCTTCAGAGGACCTCACAAGGCTCTAGCAATTTGTATGGGCATATGCCACTGCCACCATTTATAAGGACTATGAAGTAAAACAATCGATCAAAGAGAAAGATGAAATGATACTTCAAATGGAACAATGTCTGGTAAATGAAAAGAAAATTATTGAACAATAGTGGCAAGCTCAGCTTATAGAGCTTCACAAAAAATTTAAAGATTTGAAGCTTCAACATGAAGCTAATATGAAAAGTAAGGATGCACAAATTCATGAGATTCAACACAGAATAGAGCAGATGAAAATTAATTCTGAGATAGATGAATTAAAGAAGGAAGCAGGAGAGCAAAACACTCTCCTTGCTCAACAACAGGTTATCTTCTACCATAAATTGGCAATAATCAATGACTTATGCTAGTCAAGTGATTCACTAGTGAATCAACTATCCGATCCGAGGGCATATTATGACGAGATATAATATGAAATTTTTGACTGTATATCCTGGAAGGACAACGCTAAAAGGAGATCAACCGATTTCCATAGAATAGAAGAATCACAAAAATAAATTGTTTTCAGATATTGGGACATCAAGCTAAAGCAGACAGAAATGGCCATCTTCAATGCTAGAAATATTTCCAACAACCTCACTAAATCTGTCAGTGACAGTCTGCAATAGGAAAATTTGATTCAGTAATTCGCTAAGGGCACTTTACCTAATGTGAAAGTTTTGAAAAAGACATGGCAAGATTTGTCTAAGAGAAAAGCTGAAAGTATTAACAAAATATTTAAGGTTAACCTTGTATTCCATTAGAAGTTCTTGATCAAACCTCACAAAAAATGGATTATGCTGAGATTTCTTTCCAAGACAACCATTCACTTCCTTCCATCACTCAACAATGCAATTTTCACGGGAAAGATGCACATCCACCTCCTGATCATCCTCCCAAATTAAAATCAATGAAACATTTATGTGAGCTACAACATCGAATGGGAGAGAAATCATCATCTCATTCATGATCATATTATTACAACAAATCCTATTATTGTCCATTTTTTTATTTTATTTTAAGGATGGTTAGTTTAAACCGCCTTAGTATTTTACGTCACTTTGCTTTATTTATATTTTGAATAAAGACTATGAAATTCCCTTCATTGTAATATGAAATGGTTCTACATTTTTGTAAGGGAGCTTCTAAGTGTGAGTAATCTTAATAGAAAATCTAAACCAACAGTGATTTTATATCGAGTACTATTATATGTCTTATGTTTCTTTATTTTAATGATATTATGGTCATTTAAATTTGTTTATCATATATATGTTTCATAAAGAATCAGACATTATCACTATTGAAGTGTATGGTTGCAATCTTTTCCATTTATGTATAAAAAACAAGATATTTTATGTGATATATTTTATAAACTAATTTAATTAAATTAGTTATCTTAATCTGCTTTCAATTCATATAAGATTTGATGATCTATATTGTCTTATTTTATATATGATATCTTTTTAAAAGCCACATATAAAGAGAGAACTATCCAGGGATATATTAAGTTTTAGTCTATTTATTCTTCTTTCATTAGTTTTAATTACATTATCATATTCACACTTCCATATCCCATCCATTCCTATTTTTTTAAAGCGAAACTGGTCCAATTATCCCTAGTGGGAACCACCACTCCAAGTGGAAAAAGAGTTGCTTTAAGTTCCCGACTGGGTGGTTTTCCCTGATGTTGAGGCAGAGATTTTCGAGCCTACAATAGAGAATCAAACCCATTATGCAGTCGGTTGTAGGAATCCATAGTGTTAACCAAATGTGCTCCAAAATGTGAGTAATTATGTAGGTGGTGTCTCAATTGCACTCTATCTATTTATGCATAGAGCTTATCCTTCTTTTCCATGTGTTGCGGAGCATTTCGATATTTGACAATTTTCTCCTGCATCTGGTCCACTGCTCTGGTTGCTATCTTCAGGATTTTCACTACTTCTTATGCATTCTTCTAAATACCAATCAGAGGATCCATGATTTTTTGTATAAGTATCATCTCATTGTATAGTCATACCATGGTATCCTCCATTAGTCCCAGCTCTTTTAACATTATTGACTACCGTTCTGCGATACTGAAGTCCTGTGATGACAGTCGTTGGTTCTCTGCTGTAAGATGCTCTACTTGTTTCTTCATCGCAACAAATTCTCTTCTTAACATGACATTCTCATTGAACAAGTACCTTGAGTTGTATTGCGTCGTTGTAGCGAATGCAACCTTATCCGCCATAACTACCCTCAGATCATGGAAAATTTTAGGGGCTCATATTCGTAGGTGAGCTAATTTTCCATGGTTTTTCCAAAAAAAAGATTCGCCAATTTCCATTTTTTTATAAAAGTGATTCGCCCAAATTTTACAATATAAAATTATTTTACCTTAAAAATAGCTAGATTATATAGACAATATATATAATATCATTATAAATTTGAATAATTTTACAAATACATCAATAAAAATTTTATATTTTTCACATTAGGGACTAGTGAGATTCACCAATTTTTTAAACTTCAAAACAATTTTTCATCCTTAAAATTTTCCCTGCCTCAGATTTCTTATAGTGTTGGAGGTGATCACCTTTTATGTTGCTACTTAGACTGGGTTTTGATGATCATGTGGGTAGTATCTATGCCTTTATTACACGATCCTCTTCTTCAAATGATCAAACATTACACTACATACATACATGACTTGATCCATTGGAGGAGGTGTAATCCCCACCTCACCGAATTGAAGATGTCCTCTTGTGAGTGGTTGTTCACCTAGAGTACTGGGCTCATCATCCATGGGTTGGATGGTGACTTCTTCCTCATACTCCTCCTCCTTAATTTCATGAGTCAACTGTTCTTCTTCCAACCTCTACACTTCTTCATCCTCCTGAGATTGCATTTGTTGTTCTTCCTCTATCTGTCTCCTCTCTTCTTCTTCTACCAGTTGCTTCTCAAGAAACTCATCCTACTTCCTGCTCTCCTCTTATTCCTCTTCTTATTCCATTTCTCTCCTCTTTGTATCTATTTGTATAAATCCCATGTTTAAAGGAGTCAGGACCCTCCTTTGATTTTTTGTTGGTATCTCCTGATGAGTACTAGATCCTTTTCATGGGAGCTAACTTCTTTACTTGAGGTGTTGTTTTGTCCTCCTCCTCCTCTTCTTACTCCTACAAGTATTGAGGTAAAATGGTATCCATTGTTGGATGTGTCTTCATTCTGGCATTATACCAGTTCTTTATCTTTTCATCCACGGGTCGAAATATTGATGAATACCTTGTATTATGTCTGATTCTTTTATAATGCCACCTGAAAATTCTCCTTGGATCATATGCATGAAATTATTTGGTGGAGAAGTGTAGGTAACTCAACTCTTTAGTTTCAGCTGCTAATGTCATGTGAATATTAAATTCATATAATTTGATACTTAATATAAATATAGGCCCAGGGGATTTATTCCTCATGTGAAGGGTTCCCAATAGTCCCTTTTCCAACTTATTTTCCACCTCCTACATCACTACCTTGTTTTTCACATGTTGCGGCATAAGATGAGGGGTTGTTTGACATCCGAAGCATCTAATGTAAGTTCCCTTGGGAGCTACAAACAAGTCCGCAATATCTTGAAGTGACTCTTTAACTTGATCTGTCATGTATGGCAGATCGACCTCGAATATCAAACGAAATATGGTTGCAAAGAAGTGTTTGACCAATTTTTCGTACGTGTCTATGAAGCTTCCTTTTGATAACACCCTGTAGTGAACATAAACTAGGAATTTGTCTTTAGGAGCCTTGTTCCAATATAGCTTTGGGAATACATATCGTGCAAAGATACCATCCAGGAGATATGCAGATATGTAAAACTCGTGAACTTGATTTTCTTGCAAATATGCTTTGACCCGCCCCACTTGTCGCTGCAATTCATATGATAATATATCTTCCCAATTAAAATCTCTTCCAAATTTCACCACTAGATTGAGTGTATATATCCAATTCTTTTGGAACACCTTAGTGTTCTTGCGCATAAACATCTGATAATACATAACTATGAAATACTATTATACATATCTTAATATCTTCGTTGGATATAATGTTGATGGGTGATGGCGAAACTTGGCAGGTTTTAGACACCATTGCCTGATAACATCTATCATGTTGAGGGTAGCCCATATTGTGTAAAATGAATTATTTTCATATTCATTTGGATTGAGCATCTTCTAATACATCTGCATATCCTCAACATAGTAGGTGGTGAGGTGATTGCACTCTCACTACATAGCACAAGGTGAGAGTCATCCATGTGTGTGATTATCCATTCAACAACTTATGCACATGGCATGAATAGGCATTTGCACATGATCCTGTGTATATTGTACATATTGATGTTGATATATGCATGCATATATTCTAAGTCCTCGGGAAATGTTTCTTGCATGAATGTGTTGTAGATATTTCTCTAGGTAACCTCTATCATCTTTTCAATAAAAATATGAGTGCCCGCATATATAGAAATGTTGAACCTTTCCACTTCAAGCAGCTCATCAACGCTTGCTCCTGAAATTTATTTAGAGGCTACTTTGTGCGGCGACATGTATCCAATAGATGACGACACAGTGGTAACACTTGTAGCACGAACACCTATTTATGGAATCACACTCATAGCAACAATATCAATTTAAAAACAACTAACTATGCAAAAAAAATTGTAAATCACGTTCAAAGATTCAACACAGATGATAGAGCATGAAAAACTATGAACGAGATAAAAATATCTTGCATGCAAGAAAACAAACACATGCAAAATAGGAGGGCGAACTCTCAAAGAACGGAGGGACATGCATGGTAATTCGAGGCTTCATGGTGTGCTAATGCACTCAAGAAAGAGGAAAATTTCATCCAAAGGAACATTAACACCTTGAAGGGTCGAAGGCATGAGAAAAAGTGGCTTCATGTCTTCCCTATGCACCTTGGGAGACAAGGAGGGTGCAATGTCGAACTCCGAATAGACGAAGGATGAGAAAAAGGGAGCTTCAGGTCTTCGAAGTGCACTTATGCCCTCAAGATAAAGGATGGCACATTTTTGAATTTTGAAGGGATGAATGATGAGGCTTCGTGCCTTCATGATGTTCCCATGAGGCCTAAGGCAAAGAGTGCACACAGTAGCACTCTGAAAGGCTGAAGGGAAATTATTTGTGCCTTTGTGATGTGCCCATGCACCTATGAAGAAAATTGGGTTGAACATAGCACAATTTCTTAGACTGGAGGATCTTCAAGCTCAAGAAGTGTGCTTTGCCTGAAAAGAGCCTAGAAACATGCATAGAAAACATAATTCGATGCTAATATGAGGAGAAGAATGATCTACAAGGATTTATAGGCTGTTATCACATGCATGGTGGAAAATGAAAAGTTTCAGGAATGTGAAAGGTTTCTTGCATACGATAGTAAATGAACACTTGCAATATGAATATCTAGCTAAAATTCCAATAAACACACTGCAAAACAAGAAATCAACATTAAACAAAGAAATATTTGACATTGAAATGATAAAAATCAATACAGATTGAGCATGCAAACTTACTTACTGCACTGGTTGATGAAAGGCTTGATGATTTCTAGTTGTGCGGTCAGATGAAATGATGGTGAAAGAATGATTATATGAGTTTATTCAAAGAGATCAACATGAAAAACAAATCCATGCATGGGTTCCACTTGTCTTTGCATGAAAGAATTGGTTAAGAGGAAGTTAAGGCGGTTCCTATCTTCTAGGAGTGTTTCTTCATGCAACAAGTTGGATCATGTATGCAACTGGATAGGACGTGAGTCTTCGTCATGAAGGAGTGCACCTAGGTAGGGCACACTTGCTCAGCCTCAAGGAGAGCGCCTAGTTAGGGCACATTCCTTTGTCCCGAAGAAATGCACTTTCTTCAAGATAAAGCCTTTGTCAACTTTGAGTGTGCTTTTTGATTTTGTGAGATATTTTCGTGTTTTTGCTTTTGTCTGCTTTTGTGTGCTTTTTTAGTGTGTGCATGGCTATAAGGAAAGTTTCTAAGTCTAGGAAATATCATGATTTCACCTAACCACAACTTACTAACTTGCACACTTATAATGGTTAAGTGAAGACACTCGAGAAAAATAAACTTAAGAGGATGCTACATTAAGAGAAAACACACAAATATCAAATCAAACCACATGACAACACATGGGGGCTTGAAATGACAGTTATCATAGGCTCCAAAATTGACATGGGAAAATTTATTGGAGGATCATTGTCATAGCAACAACACAACATAATTTTTCCTCCTCAACAAACCCTGAACATGGGCTCCTTAACAACTGAACTTGGCCTCAACAAGACTAAAAAAGAAAAGAAACCATTCCCAAGAATTATACCAAAAACCTTTACATAGAAAGCTTCTCCAACTCAACTTCACTTCACTTTGTGTTGGTTCATGAGGTATGAAAGTTAGACATTCTCCTTCACTTTCCTAAAAACAGGTTTGAATGCTTGAGAAGTGGCTAAAAATGCTCCTTCTCATGCGTATTTATAGTTCATTTGCGGTCTAGGGGTGGGCTGACTTGTACAACTGGAAAAATGTATAATGAGTATTCCAAAAATCATCTCCTCAATTGCCAGGAGTTAGAAGGTGTTCATATATCATTGAAAATGTCTTGAAATAAGATTTCCAAGCATATATCCTATGCTCCCATTTGAGCTAGGTAATTGGAGTAAAAATTCATTCAAATAAGGTATCCAAATGGGGCTTGTTTGTACTTTGGTTGAGTCATCTTGACAAAATATTTTATATCTCATCATTTCTATGGAATTAGAGGGAGTGTCATATACGGGTAGAAGGTCTCTGAATATGCTATTTTATTATGTACATTTCTCTTTCATTTGGACATCATTTGATATCAATAAAAACCATTTTCAACATATATTTCAAAGAATTATTTGAAAATATTTATGTACAAAATCAAAATCAAATTTTTTTGTTGTTGGTGAAATCAATTGTTTAATTTGTTATATTAACAAAACATTTATGATTTTCCATATAAAGAGTATATTTAAAATATAAATTGTGAAATTTCAATAAGAAAAAAATTAAGTATTAGACATCACATTTTATTGGAAGAAGTTAAAACATAAAACAATATAAAAATGAAAATCTAAGTACATTTAAATGTATTGATTAACTTAATTGAATAAGGATATTTTCATATGTTGAAATATAATGTACAAATTCAGGTGCTATTATAAATAACAAACTAGTACATTTATATAAATGATTTGGTTGATAAAAACAGACACTTGCCTCATAATACATCTCACATTGTAAGATTAAAAATTTTTAAAAATTAATAAAATTATAATTTTATCTTAAATTATTATTATTATTATTATTATTATTTCTAAAAATTAAATATATGAGTTGAACATATATACATTTCAAAAAACATGTAACATCATTTTTAACTATGGAGATTTACCCCCACTTTACTATGGTGATTCTTAACCTGTAAATAGACTTTGTTACAATACCATGAGCCCTAGTTTATCATAATCACATGCCCAAAAACCTTGACCCTTTATCCATGACTACTACTGAAAGTATCCTATAGATATTCCATAGAAATTAAATTCCTATTATCCTCTTATTAATTATTAGTAATTAAATTAAAATTATGAAAATCCTATTCCAAAATAAACATATCTATCACATAAATAAATATTATCAAAATAACACAAATATATAATAAATATATCACACCTCAAATAAATAACAAAATAACAAAATATTAAAAAAATATCAAATTATAAAAACATCTTATCACCATTTCAATAATTAAAACATTACTTCAACCAATCCTAGAGACATCACTTTGAACCAATAAAATATTCTCCCTCAGTTTTGAAGAATATCAATTCTAATATACTCCACCTCAACATCACAATCATCCTTAAAATCACAATATAAATTTTTTTAATCTAAAATTCAAACAAAATAATAATTAAAAACATCAATTTATAATACATTATCATTTACCATCCAACAATAATATTTAAAAAAAAAAAATTTTAATATATTTTGTTATGAAAAAAACAAAATAATAATAATAATAATTATAACCTAAACATTATATATAAAAAAAAAAATTTAATTATATGAAGAATCCTTAGAGTAATTCCATTCATCATTGCATCAATCATTTTTATTAAAAGCTATCTATATCTAGTGCAATATTCTTTATTCTATAACTTAGTAAACCAAGTTATATCGTTTTACATGACCGTTGGATTTTGTTTGTTATCTTCGTACTTGCAAATCCCATGAACGTTATGGCAAATGATGCTAATACTCACCGTTTTATTAATGAATTAGTTACCTAAAACATTCCATAGATCTTAAATCTTATCACTACTTCCACTTTTACTTTTTAAATAATTAAAATAAATATTTAAATGATGTTGTACCCAAACAAATAAGCATAATATAAGCATATGATGTTTTTTTTACATGATTTTGATAAAATAAGCTTGAACTTTTTGGAAATCTAGATTACAATTATTAAATTTTAGAATTTTAAATATGTTAAATCCATTTTCAAAATAAATAAATAAAAAACAATTCAAATATTATTAATTCTAAATTAAAAAAAAAAAAAAAAATCGAAAAATATTTTAATATTCTAATATCCTAATATTTTAATCCATAAATTATTTTAAAATTTATGCAATAAATTATAAAGGCTAAAATTTTAAAAATATCCTATATCATTTTCCAAAATTTAAAATTATTTTATATCATTTTGTTGTAGTCTAAAAAAACCCACAGAATAATGAAAAATTCCAGCAAAGACTTTTGAAAATCTTGTTTATAGTTTTTGAACTTTAGTATTTTAGATGCCCTAAAAGTTTTTGATGGTACTGAATCCATTTCCACCATAAAAAATGCAATTCAAACACTCCAACTACCTAATTTTTTTATTTTATTTTTACCAAATTCTAACAAAAAAAAAAAAGCTACCTTCTAAACTATTTTGTTGCGTGGCTAGACAACTCCTATCATTTTCTTTCACCATGATCATGATTATGATTATGATTATATCTCGTTTTCCTATGAATTATAATTATAATTAACTCTGAGAACATACCATTTGAAATTATAAGTTGGTAAATAGTTTTATAATGGACAACAATCATAGTTACATTATTTTCAAAGTAAAGAATGGTATGAAATAATTGAAATCTCGGATTTCAAGGGAACATATGTTAGCTAAGACTTCGAGGGTGTCTTCTTTTTGACTTGGGACGATCATTATCCTCTATGTAATCCAAGCGACACGAGTCTTACCAAACAACCATGATTTGATTTGATCTTATGTCCGGCAACCAATTTTAAAAATTTTGGTGCATCTCGTGAGTCTAAGATTCCACTTCAATTCTTTTAATATAACCATATATAGAATTCTCAGTAAAGATTTGACTGGTAACTTTCAATACTTTTAATATAACCCTATATAGAATTCTAGGTAAATATCTGACTAGTAACTTTCTAAAAAGACTGAAATAATTAAAACATTTCATTACATGTGGGATTTGGGAAGGACTTCCGATCATTTCTTCTCATCACGATATTATTGTATTTTGATTTTTATGCTTTACGATACTATTTTTAAAATATATTTTCTAAAAGATTGAAATAATTAAAACATTTCATTACATGTGGGATTTTGGAAGGACTTCCGACCATTTCTTCTCATCAAAATATTATTGTATTTTGATTTTTATGCTTTACGATACTATTTTTTAAATATATTTTAATTTCAAAACATTAATTTTCTGATATATTATTTTTTGAATTAGTAAAGAACATTGATCCAAGAGACAAAGTACTAGGTCATCATGTGAAAATAATCACAACAGCACTGAAAGGACTAAATGAAGTCTTTTTTTTCATGTGTTTTGATGTCTCCGTTTATATCTGTTTTGAGAACCTAATAAAATGGTAAACAAATGTGATAATCTAGGTTGTGAATTAGATGGGAAATTGGCATTTTGGTGGTTAATGAGCAATCCGTGTGTGCATAGATCTCTTGAAAATAGATATTAAATTTGACACACGCTAAAATAAATCCAAAGTATTTATAGGAAGATGAATTGGATGTTCTGTAACATCAAGACAATGACCTGAAGAAGAATATTGACGATTTAAAGACCCAACTATGGAATATGGAAGACTGACAGTTAGCCTTAACAATCTCTACAACTCCTTCGACTTAAACGAGTCTACCCAATGCATGAGTAGGCTTATTATCATCATAGGTTAAAGGATATATGGTATTATCTACAAAACACCCTTTTCTTGAATAGTGCATGAAGCTCTAGTAGAAATATAAGTAAGAACAATCTAGAATTAACACTGGGAAAATTGAAAGCATAAGCATTATATCTCCGAGTAGCTTAGTTGCGTCCCCAACACAAATTTTAGTACAAAAATTCTCTCTCTAGTGTGTGTGTGTATATTACAATTCTTTATGTAATTACTTCTTAACATTTTATAATTCGAAATACATTAATTTCCTAATACAATATAATCCTTAATTAATATAATTTTGAATAACATATGCGTCATCATCCACATGGTCATCCATTTACATAATTACCTATTTAAAACATTATGTTTCCCAAGATACTAATTCCATATTGACTCTATGACTCCCAGCATACTAACAACTTGAATACATTTTGACCCTTAACCCCTATTACTCATAATGTAATCACTCCCCAACACATTATAACATATAAACATTAATCCCCTAATATACCATAACCCTAAATCGCCATGACCTTAGACTGCATCGTAATCCCTATAAACATTGACATGACCATCCTTCATACTATCACCCTTGATGTACTATGACTATAAATTCACTAACCTCATAATACACAATGACCTCAAATATAACATTTGATGTATAACATACTGACCATCCTTCGTACTATCACCCTTGATATACTATAATCACTAACCTCATAATACACAATGACCTCAAATATAACATTTGATGTATAACACACTTTCCATCATAAACCGTAGTTGACCATCATTGTCCACACCAACCCGCTAACCTATAATCCCCTAATCATATAGGTGAGTAACCTCACATGTAACCCTGATTGTCTAATCCATTAGCCACATGAATGATATTTGACAACATTCGTCATGGTTAACCGATGTTGATATTGTTTTTTTTAACAATGATGAGAATTTTTGGAGAATCGATAACTTCCATAAATTGATTGCCACTATTTTACCAAGTAGAATAACTATTTCATAAATGCCATAAACAACAACTTACATTGTGTCTCCAAAGACTTGAACCCATGCAACTGGGGACACGAAAGGTGTACCATACCACTTGATCTAAGTTATTTTGATGACATTGGTGTTAATATTTCCAACAATAATTAATTATAATAATTTTGGAAAAAAAATATATTTTCATTAATTTTAATATTTTTTTTCCGAAGAAAAAGCATAATTTTTATTAAGGAATAAAAAGTAAATTATGTATGTGCAAAGATGCACTCAAAAAGGGCTTGTTTAGCCATCGTCCCAAAAATACACATAACCATATGGTTGGTCTATAACCAATCCTTAGTCCAGAATCGTAGAGTACAAATTATGATCATACATCTACGCTTTCATGGCTCATTTGCCTCATAAATACTATCATAAAACCATGGAGAGAATAATATGCCAAAAAAAAATCCAAATACCATCATTCAAAATTTGTTATGTGGAATGTCTAGTTGCAGTCCTTCAATGAAGGGTTTGTGGTAATATTTTGTGGTGTCCCTATTTAGTTGCTCATATAATTTCCATAACCCCAAAGCCTTTGTAGTACTAGCTTTGGCAAGAGCATCTACAATGTGGTTTCGTTCCCTATAAATAGGTCAACAAGAAACCCAATCAAAATATTGTTTGAGCAATAAAAGGTCCTCAACAATGAGAATCAATGTATGCATGTGACAACACTTAAGCTCATTAAACCAATTAATAATGATCTTAGAATCACCAAAGATATATACAATATGGCATTCTTTTTCAATAGAAAAAATAAGAAAAAGCTTGAAACTAAAAAGTTCTACATAATTGTCCATTCCTTTTTTCAATCCACTTTATAGCTTGAATTCATTAATTTTAATAAAAAATATACTTATTTATTTTTGAATAATTATTAAATAACATTTTAATTTATTTTTAACTAATTAATTTTCAAAAATAAAAAAACTAAAATAAAATAATAAGTTTTTGTTAATAAAAAAATATATTTCCATACCACTTATAAATAAAAAGTCTTAAAATATGTGTTTGTTTTTTTATGATATTATATACTCCATGTTTTAGGATTTCTATGTTGCTTTGACCACCCAAAGAATTGGATCATCCATTACAACAATGATGGGAAAGCCTCAAAAAGATTCATTTTTTAGAGACTAGTTTAGTTTCAATTTGAGGTGTGCTTGGATACACTATTATTCCTTATTTTAGAGACTAGTTTAGTTTCAACTTGAGGTGTGTTTGGATACATTAATACTCACGCACTTTAAGGTTTTCATATACACCAAAGATTGTTTGCACTTATATTAATGAAGATTTTGCTTAGTTTATCGAGTTGTTGACTATACTCACAAGTATAAGGCCGACACCAAATTTCTGGGATAAGGGATCTATCTTTACACACCGATTTGACTGCTAAGTCAATGAAGGCATACATACTCTACCCCTCTAGTTTTGAACTTGTGACCTCTTAGGAAGAAACACATGCTCTTAACCATTAGGTCCACTCAAGTTGTATTACTTTTTAGATTGTAAGTAGAAATAAACAACAACTAATATTTATAAACAACAACTTACTCATATATGTCTCCTTTTAGAATTGAACATATAACCTTTAAAAAAATTCCACATTCTTAACCATTAAACATTCAATTTGTACACCCAATAAATAATTATCTTACAATAAACATCAAATTTGCAAAATAATTTCTCAAAATAAATATCATTAAAATTATATTAATTATGTTAAAAAAAAACTTTTGATTCTAAAACACAAATATTATCATTATACACATATACAACTATTTAATTTTGAGATCCTCATATGTTTCAAATTCATTTAATATCTTCTTAAAAACACCTTGAAGTTTATTAATCAATTTCAACCAGTTAGCCTTTAGTAACATCATAATTATATTAGAATCATCTTTATTTTCTTGTTTCTCATTTAGATAGACTTTCTATATATCATTTTTAAGAGAATAATATATTTTCTTTTACATATTTATCCTCCCAAGCAACCATCCTCATTCCATCTTATTATCATTATACAAATATAAAACTATTTAATTTTGAGATCCTCATAAGTTTCAATTTCATTTAATATTTCCTTAAAAACATCTTGAAGTTTATTAATCAATTTCAACCTCTTAGTATTTAGTAACCTCATAATTATACTAAGGTCAACTTTATTCTCTTGTTTTTCATTTAAATAAACTTTCTATGTATATCGTTTTTTGAAAAGAATAATATGATTTATTTTACGTAGCCATCCTCCCAAGTAACCATCCTCAATTAATCATACTCTCAAAATATCATCTACATCTTATTATTGATTATCCCCATTTTATAGATTCTCATTAGGAGTATATTCAACAAATTTATGAACATATTCACTCTAATGTTGATGATAATTATTAGTATTAAATTATCACAAAGAAATATGTACTCATATGAATGCTATATATGGGGACTTATTATCCTAGGTTTCAATCTCCCTATGTGTCAATTTATCGTATTATTTTCATATCCTCCCATTCAATGCTCATCAACCTCACATTTCATTAAATAATCAAATACATGTCTTGCTCTTGGTTGTCAATGTAGCTAAAATCACCATCTTGGTTATATTATATTATCATTTAAAAAAACATTTCATAAAAAACAATATTATAAATTAAATTAAATATACACCAGAAAAATTATGGTCAAAATAACAATACAAAATGGAACTCCCTAATCATAATGATGAGGAAAAATGTAAGGCTTCTTGTTATCTACTAACAAACATGTAGCATTTGAATATAAATAATTAATACTATCATTTGTTATAGTTCTAGGCTTGCGATATTCTTCATACCATTTACACTTGAAAATTATCAATGGGAAGGATCTATAATCTAGCTTAATGATTTGCTTGGTTTTTCTAACACAATCAAACAATTTTTGGATTAAATTTTGATCTTGTGCACTTTATTAACTAGTCTATTTGAAATTAAAAACAATGTGGGGATCAAAATTTAAAACAATGTGGGGATCAAAATTTACTCTCGTAAAAATGCTAACTATTTTGACCACACACCATTATGCGAAGTGACCTAAAAGGGATGTAATATTAAACCAAAATACCATATTGAAGTTGATAATATCTTAAATAACTTGATATGAATACGAATACTCTAAACGTGTTGGTATATTTTAAATGCACATGCATTTATTATTTTATTTTGTTCTTTTTTAAGCATAATTGGAATAATTTTATAAAATGAAATTGTGTGCTTAGGGGACATAATTACATGTGTCGTACAAAAATAGAGCATGTAGGCATATGAATTCAACCTTATTCTCCCACCTAATATCTAACATAAAACATAAAAATATTTCTCATATATTATACTTATTTAATTGATAGATTCTAAAAAAAATTATAGGATCAAATAAAAGTTGTAAAGCTTGATATAATAAGCTAAGGATCAGAAACCTCCTCCTTACTCCTTGAGCTTAGAAATAGGCTCCAAGGAAGGGCCACATCATTCAAATTATGAATGTACCTAGGAGTAAATAATATTGAATTACCAGAATTCTAAGAAGGTTGGCCACTCATATATTTCGCTTTTCGAATTTTTCTAGTTGATGAATCGAGTGATCAATTATGCTTAATGATGCTTGGAATTTCTTCATTTACCCTTTCTAATTGAGATGTTTTCTTTATAATAATTTCCATAACGATGTTTAATATTGATGGAAATTGGTTATTTTTTATCTACAACTATAACATTTCCTCTTATAGGTGTTGGAGGTCCTCTTTCATCTTATCCTAGTGAGTACGCTTAAACATTGTATCAACTCACCACAATGTCCCACTTATCTTCAAGTTTAATTATAGCGAGGAAACACACTAGACATGACCCTTTTTCTCAACAAATTCTAGGTCCCTATTACTCATGTTTACCTCGTACTTCCATTTTGACCCTATTCTAATGCAATAACATTCCTCTTATATGAGATTATCAAGGGTGGTGAACACTCTTGAAAACAAGCAGTTCACGTTAAAACTTGAACACTTCCCCATATATAAGAAAGTTTTCAATTTTGACAAGGAGGAAAAAATCAAGTCCTTCCTTGTAGGGGGGATGAGAATCTCTATTGTACCTCAATCCACTTCCAATTTTGAAATACATGTCCACTCCTTTCCATTATTGCAAAATACACCTCCAAATCTCAGTTGATTTTTATGAATAAATTTTGGTGTAGGATGTCAACTCCCAAGAATATCTCGGGGGCTTGCATTAAACCCATGATCCTCATCCATACGTTGTGGTTTTTGGATCCATCATGGGAAAGGATGGAGTGCACCAAGCAAACATCATTCCCCTACTGCAGGTGCACCAATATTGTAAGCCAACCATTAGCCTCTTCATCCTCTAAAGTATTAATGATCAAATCCACAAAGGGCTAGAATAAACTGAACAATACAACTCTACAAACCACTATTCCAACCTCATTCCATAGGTGTTATTTGAATCTACTTTAGCCTTGATTAATTTCTCTTGTGCATGAATATCCCACATGGATCAATGTCGCCGACTTCGGGTTTAGACCTTACTTTTGATTACATAATAAATTCATTATAGGATCATTAGATAATCCCTTCTCCCATTTACAATAATTATGCTAGGTTCAAGAGATCAGCTACCAAGTTATTGTGCCTTATAACATGATATAATCAATGGATTTCCATTGTTTTAGTGAGAACACAAATTGGTTTAAAAACATTTATGAGATTAATATCCATTACGGAGGTTCCAAAAATAAGATGGAAAATTATTAATTGTGATTCCCTCACAATAATAAGCTTTTGAAGGTTAAGATCCAAGACTTAAAGCAACCTTTGTAGGAGGGCATGTGCTTCAACTTGTTTATTTGTTGTTTGTCCAAGTTCGCAACAAAATGAAAGTTCAATTTATTCACTATGGTGAATGATCACCTCACCCCGTCATTTTTAGTGGGCCTAATAGTTAAGAGCATGTGTTTCCTCCTAAGAGGTCATAGATTCAAAACCAGAGGGGGTAGAGTATGTATGCCTTCATAGACTTAGCAATCAAATCGCTGCCTGGAGACGAGTCCCTTGTCCCACAAAAAAAAAGGTCTCATACACTAATTTAATGTTTGACTTAACCATAACTTTAAAATCAAATAATAATAATAATATTATTATATTTAATTCAATTGAAAAAACATTTTAATGATTTTCATAACAAAAATTTAAACCAATATATTTAAAATTCCTTAAACTATTTATTAACTATAAACTTAGATACGAGTGTTATATAAACAATTTCTCTTAAATTTTTTATTAATAGCGATGTTACATCTTTAAATTTCATGCATTTTGATTCACTTAATAGTTGCTCGAGGGTTAAAGATGTTTTCAATGTTAAATTGATTATTTACTCGAGAGTTAAAGATGTTTTCGATGTTAAATTGATTATTTGCAATTGTATAATTATAATAAATATATATTAAATTTAAAATATATTTTATGATATTATACTAATAATAAAGTATCACTTTTTTCTAATTTATTGTTTTGATGTATTTCTTTTAATATTAATCACTAATTTTAATATATTTTGTTTTATTTTTGAATATCAATTATTAATTTTAATAAATTTTAATAATTAAATAATTACATATATATTGAAAAAAGAAGAGAAAAAACAATATAAAATTGAAAAACAATAATTCAAATAATATCATCTAAAATTTTATTTAATTAATTAAACAAACTAAAATAATTAAATAAACAACACACTCTATTTTGCCACAAAAGTCTCAAAACAATATTCTAAATAATACTATCTAAATTTTGCAAGTAATAAATAGTATTGTTAAAAACAATGCTAAAATAATTTGAAAAAAAAAAAATACACCAGCACATATAATATTTTGCAAGAAATAGATAGTATTGTCAAAACAATGCTAAAGTAATTTGAATAAAAAAATACACCAGCACATATAATATTTTTTATTTATTTTCAAGTATTTAAAATATGGAAATTTTATAAATATAATAATCATTAATTAAATTTAATATATCATTTATTTAAAAATATTATATTAATTATAAATTTTAAAATTAATCACCAATTTAACAAAAATAAACAGCTTTTTATGTTATAATTTCTTCTCTTAAAAATAAATAGAAATAAATGTTAAAATGAATGATATCATATAAGTCTAACTCATGCAATAACCACTCATTATAGATATATTAATGATTTTTTTAGATTGTTCCCCTCTTATATCACTGTAAAACATTTTTAAAATTTTCAACAATCATGATAAAAAAAGTTTAGATAGGATAATACAATAGTTGTGAAGTCAAAACATAGAGATTAATCTCTTCTTTAATCCACCTTAAGATAAAGTTGGACCATTTGAAATCTTACTCATTAGTAAGAAGACACTTAGGATGAAGATTCTGGAGTAACTTTATTCATTTGAGTGATCTTTGTGTATAATTGTGATTTTTTCTCATTTTCAAAAGTATGAAAATATAATAAATTAATTATTTTTTTGAAAAAAATTATTAAAAAAAAGATGATTTCGTAGATACAAATCATTTTAATCTTAGCCTTTAAGTAGGAATAATAGTATTGGTATTTTAGGATATCCATTGTTTATCTCTAAATAGAACAAAAATTATAACATTGTGATAGTATATAACTTAGTGGTGGAGCACTTTATCTTGAATCAAATTAGTTTCCATGTTATTTAATGAAAAAATGGTTTACTCACTTGGTGCAAACTTTAGTTTTATTAGTGACCTATTTGATATTTGGAAATTGTATAGAGAAAAAAATATTATTATGTTGGATCATGTAAAGATATTAGATGATATTTATTCATTGTTTTTTTGTAACTAGAGAAATCAACAATTAGGTTGGGCTCATACAATCACTATAATCACTAGGTTCCCACATCTGCCTCTACTTTGAACACAAGTAAATCAAGGCTTGAACTAATGATCTTTACATAATTAGTATCTTAACAATGCACCTTGTCACCAAATGGTCTACACCCTGAACGCTGAAATTTATTCATTGTTATTCAAGTTCTAAAATGTTGATAATTTGAACAATATATCTCATATTTCAAGTTTAAATGGATAATGTGGTTGGTCCTATCTATTTGGCAGAGAAAAAAAGTATAGGGAGATCACAAGATCTATTCTCATCTAATAATGCAACTTAATACCATACTCTATCTCAAAAACCATGGAAAAGGAAAAAAATCTATAGATGCCGACTTAAATTAATACCATCATCCATATAGAAAATAAGGAAAAGGAGAAGCAATAATGGATGATAATACCATCCTCCATCTAGAAAACCAAGTATAAAAAGGGGTTTTTTTACTACCAACTTAGGTTGATATCATTTACCATCTAAATTATTAAAGAAGACATAGGGAATCTATAAGTACCAACTTAAAACAATACTATCCTTAATTTCAAAAATAAGGGAAAAAGAGAAAAATATACACATACTAACATGGATTAATATTATCCTCCATATTCCTTGGATAAGGTGACTACAATGCGACAAGTTGGCGGGCATGCTACTTCCATCCAACATCTTGCATGATATTGATATGTGGAAACACACCCTCTTAAGACTACATTAATTACCATGCAAAACTCGAGGATCGTTACACTGTTTCACCACCCAGTGAATTTAGTAGTAAATTCCCACAAGAAGTGGGTGTTAATGAGGTCTGCAGATGCTATGAGAAGATTTGAAGGATTGGATGAGATGTGTACCAAACCACGTGATGAACCTATCATCTCAATATTTTGCACTAGAGAAAAACTCATTTGGAAATAGGAGGCAAACATTTGGATTAAAATCACAATCTTGGGATTGGAAAGTAATTACTTCACATGGTACTCAACTTGGCTCAGGGGCACCCTCTTGGGAATGGAAGATCTCCAACATCCCATAGTTTGGAGTTTTCCATTTTAAGTTGCCAGAGGTTAAGGTCTTTCCTACTTTTTCTCTTAGGCATTCATTCAGGGAGTGCACTTGACAAAGTCAGAGCCTACTCATGGGGTATTCAAGGGCAAATCTAACTCAACTTCGCTATTTACCTCGCCTTCCATAGTGATTTTGAAAACATTGAGTCATTTGGGTGGTTCCATGAGTGTCGAGTTATGCTGGAGTGGAAATTTCCCTATAAGCTCAGAGTGTTTTGGTCAAATTTTATCTCCATCCTCCTTGGTAAGCTGACTCCAAAAGATAACAACTACGAGAGGCTTCAACATGTAATTGTGCATTTTTTGTTTGACACCATCTCTAAAGGATTATTAGAAAAGGACTCAAAATACTCTTAGGGTTACACAATTTGTTCCATCTAAGCCAAATCTTCTCCCTCGTTCCCCCTAACAAAAACTTAGTTTACTGGCCTACTTTTCTGGTCTGTGAACTCTTAGATCTTCACGTGGTTGAACTATCCACACTGAGTGGGAACCTCATAGGCTCATCAACATTTAGAGTCATATCCCTTGTCAACCTAGTCATCTTCTCATAGAAGACAACACCAGTCTTCCATAGATCTAGGTGGCACCTTGTTAATCCCTCAGACCTACTCTCTTAACTACCAAGCATCATGCCCCATTAAAGACTAAGGATAGGTCAAGGTGTGACATACTACTAGGAATGTGGTCATTCAAGGACACAAATTCGATCTGGGAGCTATACATATAGATATTGGGAACCCACCCTTCAACTGGTTCAAGAGGAATCTCCCAGAAAGAACCAAATTCGCCTATGAAAGGTGCACTCACTGATACAGAGGTTTTGATGGAGGTAGAAGACTGGTTTGCAGATGTAAGGCACCCTAGAGGTTGTTATAACTAGTACATGTACATCGTGGATATTTATTGGAATTCAAAAATATCTCTTGGAAGAGTTGTAGTTGACAAAAAATAAATTAAGGAGGACATCCTCCTGACCTTGAATAAGATGAAGAAGCACATGATATCGATGGATCGAAGGATCGGGTGTATAGAGAAGAAATTGGGCATCCCTCTTGATCCTAGCTACTCCTTATGAAACAACAAGGAGCCATAAACCCATTATAGTTGAAGCCACTTATTCTAAGAGGTTTGATCGAATGTCTTGCAAATATTTTGTCTTTTGTATTTCTATGTTTAATTTAAATAGTTTTTGTGCTTAAAAATGGCCCTAAAGGCGCACTCTCACTGATACAGAGGTTTTGATGGAGGTGGTAGACTGGTTTGCGGATGTAGGGCACACTGGAAGCTGCTATAACTACATTGGATATTTATTGGTATTTGAATTTTTTTCTTCGAAGAGTTTTAGTTGATAGAAAAGAAATTAATGGGGACATCCTCCTCACCTTCAATTAGATGTAGAGGCACATGATATCAATGGATCGAAGGCTCGAGCATATGAGAAGAAATTGGGCATTCCTCTTGATCCTTGTTGCTCCCCATGCAACAATAAGGAGCCCATTCTCATTGCAGTCACTGATTCTAAGAAGTTTGATTACCTGCAAAGATTTTGTATTTTGTATTTCTACATTTAAGTTAAATAATTTTGTGCTAAAAAATAACCCTAGAAACCCAACAATTAATCCTAGTATTTTTGTTTTCATAACTATAATTATAATCAGACTTTCTTTTAAGATAATGAAACAATTGAAGTTTCTTACCACTTTCCCAACTCTTTCTTTTGGAATAATGAAACAATTAAATTCCTTAGGTAAAGTGGATTCCCCGTTAACTAATTTAAAAAAAATACAAAATATTTACTTTACCAAAAACTTATCCTCCATATAAAAAATCATAACAACTTAGATTAATAACATTGTCCATATAGAAAACCCGTAAAGATGGAAAAAATTATAGCTTGAATTAATGCTATCTTCTATCTCTAACATAGAGAACAAGAAAAGATAAATCCCCGTATATCAGCTTGGTCTCTCCAAAAATTTAATACATTGGAGGGTGAAAATAACTTAAAAATTATATATAAATTATATCTATTATGATTGAATTAAGTTTTTCTTCTTGTGCAAGAGGTGGTAGTTAAATTGCGATGAGTGCAAAAGCTTGTTCAACCATGGGTGATTGGCAAGAGGAGATCAGTGGGACCCACCGGTGTTTTGCGTTTTCTGTGACTTCCCACCTTTCACGTTTTCTTTATTTGCCAACGTACTGAACGGAGTCGTCTCCCTTTTTTTTTTTTCAGCTTGAGTGCGCTGGAGACATTTAAATATCATTTCTGTCTCAAATTTAAGTGAAATTTTGACATGAGGATATGCTACTTTTTACTATGTCTTCACAAATTTTTAAAGCAACGTACTATAATCATTTGATGACTTCTTTTTAATTTGTGTGTGTTTTTATTTTAATTTGATGATTAATAGGATGGTGTATTTTTGTTATTTAAATTGATTTTTTAAATATGGGATGAATGTAGCATTTTAAAAAAAATTAGGACATTTGAAATGCGTAGAGCTCAAATATATTATTCGAGAAATCTCTCTATAAAACTAATCAGAAAATATTGCAAAAAAATGGAAAGCATATTAAATTTAGATTAAGTGGTTATTATATTTTAAAATGACTATATTACGTGAAAATATTATAGACAAAATTATGGATTACACAAACTTGGAATCCTTAAATTACTAATAATAAATTCATTAATAATCATATGGAATTGATTCGATACTGAAGTTAAATTTACTTTTACTATCTTAACTATAGCTTAATTCTCATAATTAATAGAAAAAACCAAAATATATAAATTACAATTTTTAATAAAAAAATATTTTATCGGTGATACGGTTCATTCTCTGTTCATTCTTTATATAGTAAGATAAGCTATAACACTTTAGTGGTCAAACCCAATAATAGGACAATTGTGACTTGTTGCTATTTATATATATAGACTACTTTATTTGAAATTACTAGCTAATAATTTTAAAAAATATGTTTTCATCCATGCTAGATACCTTTGAATCTTAAATTATTAATTTGTTTTAAAAAAACAATCTTTTAACTCAACACAAACAATTTTAAAATATAATCCGCTAATAATTTTTAAAAACATGTTTTCACTCATTATTAATTTATTTAAAAAAGACAATTTCTTAACCCAACACAAACCATTTTAAATTTCAATTCATAAAATGAGTGCTTTGAGTCCTTTAATTAAATAAACTAAATGAAGCATGGATAAAGATAAAAGGTGTTGAACCCGTGCATGAACGGTTTTACGTCTCACTGGAAAAGTAAATGTGAGTTTCAAAACAATGCAGTACTTCATAACGCGGTTGCACAAACTCCAAACAACATCTCAACGGCTATAAGGCACGTGTACTTCAACTCGTTTATTTTGGATGGGTATAGAACCCAAATGATTGTTTTACAACGTTGGTTATCCTTATCTTGAATGCCTATTGTTCACTATCTTCCAATCTTCTAAATTCTATTAGATGTTATTTAACAGTGGTTTTTCCTTTTAGTGATAACAAAAGGAGTACCAGCATTATACTATGGAAATTTTTAAAGACCTAAACAAAAAGATTTTGTAGTAAAATCTCTATCAAAAATTACAAAAAATTGCTTATAGTCTTTAAAAGCCCCAAAACCATAAGGAATACAAAAGTATGATTGAACATAATATATATGAGTAGATTCCACAAAGTGAGTTTGAAATAACCACAAATATTGTTGATGTTAAAGTTGTATATGTTTGGGACGATGGCTAGTTGGGATATGAATTCTTTGTCTTCCAACTAGTGAGCTCTCCTAAATTTTTTCAAGGAAAATATAACCTCCCTCTGCCTTTAATCTTCTCTTCGAGAAAGAGTCTGCCCTACCGTTCAGTTCCCTGTGAACATGCTAGACAAATCAAATATGTAAATATTCCCTCAACACCTAGATTCTATCTAGCTAACATTGTAGGAAAAGTGCCTATAGTTTGCTCCTACCATTCAAACAATCAACCACAACCTTTGAGTCACCATATGTCTGAAGGGAAACTAAAGCCATTGATGCAACAATATACACAAGGGCCCAAACCGTTATGTCTTATGCTCTTGTATTGAAGCTACTCCTTGCATTCAATCAGAATTATATAGAAATATTGCCATGCATGGAGATACGACCACCACAACCACATGGGCCCAGTTGTTGAAGCATATCAAAGTAACCACTGTAATCCGTCACAGGAGCCTCCGGAATAGGGATGAAGCACATTTTACTAGATCACAAAGGGTGATGATAGTCATAAAAGAAACTGAGGATCTGAGGAAGAATCCAAAGGATGTTGAAATAAGGGCCCTCAAAGATTTGTTTGTTGTGGACTTTCCAAATTTGGGATGCTATGAAGATCAACAAAAAATTGAAAGGACACATATTACAAACCCACAAACCAATACTGGTTTCCAGAAAGCAAATGGGTCCAAATTCCCAAATATTTAGAGTCTATAACACCTATTTCCATAAGGCTCTAGAGAAGCCACAGGAAAAGAAAAAATGTTCTACATACACTAATTCATGCATACAATGGATACAAATGTTTGGACCTTTGAATCCATGAAAAATCAAATTATCCCAAGTCAATATCCTGTTGTCGAGATCCAACCACGTGAAACATTTTAGTTTTGGTGGGATCAATCATTTCCAAATTAACTCCATCTACCATTTAACGCTAGAAATATCAGCATGCTCATTGATAACATCGTAAGCCAGCCTAGTTGTGACCTAACCTGTGGAAACATTCCCAAGCCAGATAGTCATGTCCTTCCTGGTATTTAGAATGATCCCAATCCGTGATAATTTTATGACAAAGCCATCCCATTGATAGGCTAGAGAGCTCGAAGACCCAAGTCATGTTAGGTATACCATTTTTCAATTTTCTTAATCTTCAGCATCAAGCATATAAACATGACAAAGTTTGTACATCCCACAAACATTCATATGAGTGATTAGGTTAGAAGACAATTTGTAAAATGTCTCGCCCCCAATAAAAGGGTCAGTGCCTAGACATATATTAACTCCCCAACCAACTTTCCAAGTCATCCATCTTCTGATCCAAGGCATTAGAAGAAATTTCAGCCTAAAAGTGGCCTTTCAAGGAAAAATAATAAAATAATCATTAATATAATAAAATAAGAGTTGTGAATTTTGGAGGCAAAAGAGCAAAACTACTTTTTATACTTGTATTTTTGGCTTATCTCCTTATCGATTTATCCAAATTTCAGGTGTAGACACTCGTTGGATGTGGAATTAAATTTCACATCCAACGAGTACCCATTATACATACTTTTGAGAAGACCCACATAAACAAAAATTGAAGATATATTAAAAAAACACGTTCACATGATTTTGTTCATTTTTTGTCAATGTGGGTCTTCTCAAAAGTATGCATAATGGGTACTCGTTGGATGTGGAATTTAATTACGCATCCAACAAGTGTCTACACTTGAAATTTGGGTAAACCTATAAGGAGATAAGTTAAAAATACAAGTAAAAAAATATGTTTTCTTCTTTTCCCTCCAAAATATTTATATTTACCTCTTTTTAAATTTAAAAGATTTTGATTGGTTTACATATTATGACATGGAAATTATGTGAAAATTTCTTGGGCACTTTTAGGTTGAAATTTCATCTAATGTGAGTCCAAAAGACCTCTCCAAAAGTTGGATCCCCCATCATAATTAAAATTTCTGCCAAACCAAAGTAAATTGGTAAAATGTTGTTTTTTAAAATATTTATCTACAATGATGTTACTTCAAATTCCAACGCCATTCATCACCCTCTAAAGACTTATCATGGTAAGGGAAATACCAAAACAATGGAGGCTCTTAAAACCCCAAACTCCACATCCTTTGGGCTTCAATAGTGATTCCAATTGACCATATGGAATCCACCACTTAGATTTTGTCATGCCCAAAGAAAATTAAAAATAAGTTATCTGATCCTCCTCAAGGTTGTTTTTGCAACCTTGGATAACGAGAGACAGTAGAAAGACATACTCTATATGATCGATTTCACTAGTGTCATCCTCCCACCAATGGATAATCACCTATTACACCACAAACTAGTATGTTGTTCAATGTGGTTGTGAAGCCAAAATGGAAATCCTCCACTTGGTAATAGTTCGAATATAGGTGAAATCCATGATAGGTAATCCTCCACTATAATTGAGCCATATTACAAGGAAGGAATGTGACAATAGAATCACAAATGTCAGTAGGAACGTTATATTGAAAAAAGGAGGAAATAATCATATTTATATACATATTAGAATCATTACAAAAAAATGAAAAAATATCACTATATTCCCTCCACTTAGCAACAGTTCCATCACCAAAGATCTGGCATCATTAACAAAAATCAAGTGCATGCAGAAAATGTGTTTTGAAACATTGATACCTTTGATATCGCCATTTTCTTTGGCATCTTTTATCATTTTTCTTAAACCCTCAATGACCATTAGAAATAATAGAGGGGACAATGGGCAACCTTGTCACAAATCATGAGAGGTAGTAAAAAGTGTCATAGGAGAGCTATTAATGAGAACTAAAACATTTGTTGAGGTGTTACAACCCATAATCCAGTTCATCACCTTCCAATCAAGACTTGTATGAAGGAGTAACACTCAAAAAATCCCAATTTTCCCAGTCATAAGGCTTCACCAAATCAATATTGAGAAACATGGCTCTATAATTTTTTGTTTTGATAGAATGAATGGATTCCTAAGCCACCCCAATTACATCAGGAATGAGTCTATCAATGAGGAACCTAAACTGGTCAGATGAAATAGATGAATAGAAGAAATTATGAAGCCTGTTAGCCACAACCTTTGAAATAAACCTATAGATCATGTTGTACAAGGATATTGGTCGAAAATAATCGAAGGAAGAAGGATCAGATAAATTTGGAATAAGTGAAAGAAAAGTGGCATTTATATCCCAGGAAACCTTACCTGAGGTGTGAGCCTATTCCACAACATTTAACAAGTCTTGTCCAATCGAGTCAAAAAAGGATAAATAAAACTCAAAAAACCACCAATCCAGACTAGGCCTCCAATATTTTGTAATGGAATTAAGAACACTCTTTAATTCATCCATTAAAATTGGTGCCCCATCCTAGCCAAGTCCTCTATGGAGAAAAATATAGGGAGGTATTAGAGGACCTTGAATTGTTCTTGCAAAGAACAATCACGAGGATCCATAAAAATGCCAAACAAATGTGCAATAAAAACATTCCAAAGAACCTGTTCAGATAAAATCATTTACCATTAAAGTCCTGCAAATCCCATATAGTATTTTTGATTCTTGTGTGTGAAGTAAACTTGTTAAAAAGCTTGGTTTTCCCAACACCTTCTGATTCATATGGCACAATTTTTTAATTTCCATATTTCCTTCTTGGCCTTAAGTAATTGATTCCACCTTTTAGCCAAAGACAAAATATACCTTTTAAGCGCATCTAGAAAACCTGAGGGAAAGAAGGAAGATTGACATAAAATTATTGATGTCTTAAATTTTTACAGTTCGTGTTTTCGATCACATAGGAGAATGTCGGCCCATTGCTTTACATGCGATTTTAATATTGACATCTTATGTTTCAAACCTTCCATGGCAGATAGGGAGGGCTTAGTATGAAAACCATGCGAAATATCCCTAACCAGATCATGGAAGGATACCTCTTTTAACCAGGAATGACAAACTTAAAATATGTTCAAGGTCCAAAACCATTAAAATCTAACTGGAGGAAAATAGGAAGATGGTCATAAATAAGGTCAGGACATATCGAGAAGCAATATTTTCCAACCGTGGTAGTCAATGATTCAACAATGAGAAACCTTTCCAACCTCTTAGCAACCACATCAACACCAATTCTACCATTACTCCAGATAACACCCATAGGGATAGGGTGGGGTTCAACCAATTTTGAATCCAAGATAATATAAGAAATCATCCTTGAGAAAGGATCTGGACAAGCCTATTGGCCCTGGATCTCAGATACAAATGTAGTAAAATATAGGTCCCCCGCTAATATTAGGTTTGGATAATTGAGTAGTCAACTACAGGATAACATGTTCCAGAACCGTTCACGATTTCGATAAGGGCCATAACATATAACCATTGCAACATGATATTCATAAACTTCTAAGGAGGCCACCATAATGATACCAACCAAAGTGGAGAAAGGCCGGAAAGTGACATCTTTTGGATTCCAAATGAAAACAAGGCTAATCGAATTCCCATCAACATCCACCACACATAAATACTATTCAGAGAAATTTTTAGATAGTAAGTATTTGGCTTTTGAAGCAGGAACCATTGTTTCCTAGAATAGGATGATAGATGGATGATTAATTGCAATAAGTATGTGAAGGGCATTGATTTTGGGAGGCCCCCCTACTCCTCTAATGTTCACGAGCATTATACTAATTGTAAACCTTGCGAGGAGGGAATTTTTGCTTTAAGGGCCCTCGTGGACTCCAGGGAAATGGGAAAATTAGTGGGATAATCACCCTGAATTATATTATCGCAATCTATAATCTTCTTAGAAGGTTTATTCTTATGAAAAATTACATTCTAAAAAGTGAGAAGGGGAGTAACCCGAGGATATGGGGAGACCTGGGAAGAAGTAAAAGAGGGAATGGTTGCAACATTTAGAGAGGAAGTGAGAAAGGGATCTAAAGCCCCAACGTTCCGTTCAGAAGAAACCCTAATATATGGTATAGAGGGTCTTTTTGGAGGATGAAAAACATTTGAAATAGGAGTCTGATCCAAAGAGGAATTTCATAAATATTAAAATAGAGTCAATTTTGCCTCACCCTAACACTAAGGGGAGGGTTAGTGCACAGGGGGGACTCCAATAACTAGTGACAACAAAATAAGGAAAATAATGAAAATAAGAAAGACCATTCTGTTGGGGTTCCCATGTTTTGGGCAGATTGGCAAGACCAAAAGATGAGACAACATCAGAACCACTTTTGGCCCTAGTATCTAGCCCTCCTGGACCCGGAGAGGGATCTCTCCAATAAAACAAAGAGTGATATGTCTTTGAAAGCTCAAGATGAGATGTTAGGCTAGGTATGAAGCACAAAGGGGGTTTTAAAATGATTTGGTTGAAGGGTTGCTGGGTTGGTTAGGAGATCATAAGCTGAGAAAGTAATGGGAGGGAAGGAACAAAGCAGTAGGAATTTTCAGCTAAGAGGATAGGCCGAGAAAGTGCCATCCATTGGGCTACGGAGTCATGAAAGGAAATTACATGCAACAACTAGCCAAGGCTTTCAAAGGGCAAGTCATCTACACTAAAGGATATTTTAGGCAGATGGTGGAATGGAACATTAAGGAGAGAAAGCGGAAGAAGGAGAGGCACCCAATTTCTGTCTATAGATCAGGTCAGAGGTCATTTAACTCCAGACCTGCTTGGACATACTCAAAGGCAGCTCTCAAAGGTGGACAAAGGGGCAACTTATAGATCAGACCAGAGGTCATTTAACTCCAGGTCTGGTTTAGCAACTCCGAGGGAAGACAGAGATAAGATTACAAAGGGATCTTAGAAAGGCCAGCTGGTCGCGCAAGGATCCTAGTGGACAGGGCTAACACTCATCCCCAGTGTTCCCAAACCTTCCAGCTCAAACCCAACAAGAACATCTAAGAACTGATTCAACCAATTCATACATCAGAGAGTAGGCAATAACATCCACTGCACTGGTTAAATCAACTGAAATCAACTCTTAGATAGCACATAAGGCAGAAAACATTAAAGGTAGGGAGAGCAGGAAACATAGGGCACCTAATAAGGGTGAATCCTATGTTATACTTCTGTTGCCTACCAGAAGAACATGAAACAGTATGAAAATGTGATATACAGAGTTAGAAAAACATCACCAATAGTAATAGACCAGGATCCTGTGAAATGTGCTTTGATTAATTGATGCAAAACCAGTCATGTACGATAAGCTCAATGGCTAATACAGTCCAGACTTCTCGTCCTAGCCTATTACATACAACTACTCTGCTACTCCCTCCCACGATTTTTCTAACAGTCGGAATGAATCCCTCTAACAGCAAATTGCCCAACAGCTGAACAACAATAGCAACAACCGAACAACAATCTGGGTGAAGGTCCGCGGCCTCTCCATGCCTCATAACTGCAACCTGGCAGTCCTTTAAGAAGCTTCCGTCCATGTCTTAACTTTCCTGGGCTCGAGAGGCATGGAGGCATCGTGGGAAGGTGTACTTTTGGAGAAAATTACTCTGCTGAACATTAAACACCGATAAATCTTATTGCGTGTGCGTTGGTCTTCAACTGCGTCCCTTTTCCTTTGAAAACGGGGTTGAACATTAATTATACCAATAACAGGCATAAACCCCCTTTGAATTCCTTCTGCTGGTCCGCTGACAAATGCTGAAATAACCTCTCTGTGTTGTCTGCGTAATAAAACACACCTATTATAAACCTGGGCAGTAGTGGTGGAGAAGTGCTTTGGAGGCCTGGAGGAACGGTGGCAGAACAGTGGGAACAGCGGAAACAATGAGAAGTGGTGGAAGAAATGATTATAGTGTAAAGGCCCAGAGGTTAAACGTTTGGGGAAATACAAAGGAAAACATGGCAAAATGATGAAGCGGGGCCACTTATGTGGGACCCGGGCGCGCATCGCAGGTCGCAAAGGTGAAAAGTACGATGGCGGAAGGTGGCTCTAAATAGAAAAATTGCGCTTGCGATATTGCGATGGGGCGGAAAGTGCGATGGGCGATCGCATCGCAAATATTTGCGACGGGTCTATCGAAAACATTCAATCGAAAATGCGATCTGCGATATGCGATGCGGCAGAAAATGCGATGGCGTGATCCATCACATCGCAGATATTTGCGATCGCAAATGTTTGCGATGGATTGGTCGAACACAAACAACGAAAATGCGATTTTCGATCTGCGCTATAAGCGGCGGGTTAATATATAAGAACTTTATTATAAAGTTCTATATGGAATGTGTTTGCGGGGTATAGAAAAGGGGAAGTGGTTTAGGCCTATTCTAAGGTAGAAAAGTGGGTTTTGAGGCCCCTTTAAAGCATTTTAAGGCCTAGGAAGGGAAACGATAAGGGTAAAAAGGGGGACTTGGTCCAAACAAGGGACAGAGGTAGAATTTGAGGGGGATTGCAAGAGGATGAAAACAAAGGCTTAGGGGTAAGGAAATAAAAGGGAAAAGGAGGCCTTTGGGCATTTCTTCACAAACAGAGGGACTTTATAATGGGAATCAACAGAGGGGATTTTATCAAAGGACAAAGGCACAAAGAGGCTTCAAGGATGATGTGTTTTAAGGGGAAATGCATTCCTTGAAGGCTCAAAAACAATTTAGCCCCCTATTTGCTTGTCAAAAATTTCATAGGGGGGCCTAACACATTCAAAAAAAGAATATCATCTGTAGAGAGGGAGTTGATAAGATTACCTATCATAAATTCAATAATATATTGAGTAGATTCCAATGG
>JAXQQM020073114.1:0-96380 GCA_034641835.2 Pinus albicaulis | reverse complement strand
CCGTGTGCTTCCTTTTAGCACCCTATAATTAGCAAGATTGGAAAAAGTCCAACTACATGGAGAACATTATTTCAACCACTTTGGGATTCTAGGATCTAGCCCTCCTGAATCCGGAGAGGGATCTCTCCAACAAGTGCAAATATGGATTTGTCTTTGAAGTCTTGGGTAATGATATTAGGCTAGTTATGAAGGCCGAGGGTTTGTTTTTTTTTGGATGGTTGAGCATGATTAGAATTTGAGGTGGAAAGTTTTAAATGCAAAGAGTTTCAAAGGTGAGAAGTTGCAAGTAAATGGAACAAGCTTTGGCCAGTAAGATAGATAATTGCAAGTTTTAGTTCATTGGGCTATGGAGTCATAGTAGGATTTAATTGAAACAATTAGGTTCAAGAGTGGTCCATGGGGCAAGTCATCTATGTCTAAGGATCTCTTCAAAGTTTGATTTATGGAATGAAATGAAACAATAAGAAGGGGAATTAAACAGATGAAGAACAAAGAGCAGTCCACGATCAGGTAAGTACTTCTAAACTAGCCTGATTTTGACATACACTTAAGAAGGACATAAAAGTAATCTAAGATCAGGTAAGTACTTTTAAACTAGCCTGATTTTGATGCAATTTCAATTGAAAACATTTTTAAAACAAAGGGAAACTTGAAGGCAACCATTGGAGAAGAAACTAGTGGGCCGGGCTCACCACAAATCCTCTCCTAGCTCTGCTCTACTTGGTAATTTTCAAGACAAACACAAAGATAAAAAAGAATGGCTTAAGATCTAGTAAGTACTTTCAAACTAGCCAACTTTCAACACATTCCAAGGGAAACATTCAGACAGTCTTTGGGGATAAAACTAGGACCAGGACACACCATATATTCCTTAGTTCATCTCTACTTAACATATACTGAAAATAACATTCAAGAACAGCAATCATCTAAGGCAGTAGGATGAGGAAACGCCAGCATTCCTATGCTTAAACTGAATTAAATCATTCCTAAATAAAAAAAATTGGAAGAAAACATGTAGATAAATATTTTCAATCAGAGAAGGTACTGATATACAGTAGGTCCTAACTCTATGCGCGATGTTCTTTATAAGAGAAAATGAACACAGTGAAAACAGAAATAAAACAACAATTCACAATAAGAAATAACATCACCGTCGACATAGACCAGGATCCCATAAATTAGCTTGTATTGATGCTTCAAACAAGTTACAGCTCTAAGTCCAATGCTTTAGCTTAGAAATCATCTACACTTCTAAGACTGACTTATCTATCACAAGCAGAGCTCCAATAGCCAGTGAACACTATCTACAAGTAGAAGTCTCAAGCTCAATTACATTTCAAAGTTCAGTAACCAGCTCAACCAACCCCTCTCTCATCTTATCCAGTAGTATTTATAGAAGAATGAGGAGGTGAGATCTGATAAAGGATCTCCAAAGATAATTAATACAGACTTAATGGCTTCTCGACCTTGGGGGGCTCGATGAAGAAGCTTACATAGGTGTCCTCTGTATTAAATAATTTACATTAAGATTTAAGCTCAGTGGGAGCTCTTTTTTTGACTTTTGGGGCTCTTTGTTATGTTAAAGTAAATCTGCTGATATTTTGTTATTAAGTTTATTTGTAGAATTAACTCTTTGGCTGCGCTGATGGAAATATCTGATCTTGATCAATAACTTCGGCCTCTGTTTGATTTCTTTGGAGCACAGGTGGCACTGTGGTAGCTCGGAGGAATCAATTTTCCTCAGATGTGGTGGTGGAGGCTTCCCTGTTGATAAAACACTTATGATTTTCTGTAAACTGTGTTTTAATTGGGAGGATTAGGCTTTTGATAATTAATCTTAGCCGTAATCCTCATAAATCTGTCTTCAATCTTCCATTCTAATGCATTATGTCTTCGACACTAATGCTTTTTTATTTTGATTTATTTACTGTGTTCTGTTGGTGTGCAGTGCTGCGCAGGGATCGTGAGGCATCAATGCCTTTGGAGTATTGACGAGGCGCGGAAAATTGAACCCATGGGTGGCTTCCTTTTAATAAATCGAAGGCGCGAGAATTTAAACCCTAGCCTTCGAATTTTTTCTTCGGCACAATGGAAAAACCATATAATCACCTTTACCAAATAATATATCCGAACTTCAAACTTTGATAAAACAAAGTTGTATAACCATTTCGGGTCACAAAGGAGTCTGCTGACGTCAAGGTGTTTGTGACCAAATTTTTTTATGAAATGTGCCCTAAAAAGTTCCCCAGGTCCGTTTTGGGGCCTACTGACGTCAGGGTGAGTTTGACCCGAAATATTAACGAATTTCACCCTATAAATCTCCCTGGGTCCGGATTTCACGACCATACGAGCAACCGAACAAGACCCGCTCCAATCTGTTGTTGCTGTGTGGATGATGACTAGGCGTTGGGACCACCGGTTCTATTGGACCGCTGACTGCTGTCGTGGCTATGGGGACCAAGGCGCCTGATTTTTGGGCCATTGATCTACAGATCAGATCAATGGCGGAGATTTTTTGATAAAAGCGTCGTACCTTAATTCATCCCCCGAGATCCTTTTGAGTGCGATCACCATCTGATGAGCCAGTCTCAGATGGGACGGCATACGCCAATATCGTGCTGAGACCATAGTCGACCTTTAATAACCGAAGAGAGAGATATCTCCAAAATGCTCAAGGCCACATGTCGGCCTGTGGCATGTGTCACACTCGAATTGTAAATACCGCTTACCCCACAAAGGCAGTTGTTTCGGGGATTTAACACCCTAGAGGTTGGTTGGGATTCAACCTCCACAGAGCAGGGGCGTACTACTTAACAGAGACTCACACGATCATGCACAGTGCGAAAAACGAAATCGAGTAGAATGAGAGGTTTACCCGTTGGTCCTACGTTTGAAGTAGATCCACGTGGAGTTCAAACTCGTTAAACTCCTCCTTCCTCTTTTCACCTCGAAATACAAGAAGAAACCAAGACAAAGGACAAGTTTGCAAGATATTTCTACTCTATGTTAGTGAGATTCATAAACACAATGCAAATCATCATGAATGCTTGTATAACAAATATTCTTCATACATTAAAGCATACACTAACACGTTTATTTCGGGAACAAAAAGATGATACCTCTCCGTATTATAAAAATAGTACGTACAAAAGTAAGTGGAGAGATCACCCGATCCTTCCAAGGCCTTCGCACCGTCGTCCGATCCTCATTCAACCTCGTCTCTCGCTAAGACCTCTTCCAAATGAGTGTTACCAGATAACATATAAAGGATGTGGTATCCTGCTGGAACAAGGGTTTCAAATGAATCGCAGCTGTGATATATCGGAATCGACTTGGATAGGGAACCAATGGTAGTATAATAATAATAATTCTCTCTCCCTTAGGCCATACATATGAGGTCTTTTTATAGTCCTTCCAAGTAGTTTCCATAGCTTGGAAATAGCTACGTTCGGTCGGTAGTTTAACCACCAGAGAACCATCAACCCAGCGTTAAATTAGGATTTTTATATATTTTTTAATCATTAAAATGGCATACGCGGGAAAAGTTCAGTCGTACTCGCGCATACACGCGAAAACAAGGGCATAGTCGCGTATGAAGTATTTTCCACTGCTTAAGTGAATTTGTCCAAGTCTCAGAGGGAATGGGTGCTCATAAAGCCATGTAGCAATCATGAATCATGTCAAGGTGAGAAATGATGCTATACCGTATGCCCCCTAATATATGAGGTCGTAAGGGTACACAAGATGGCCGAAATGTATTATGCACATAAAAGAACTTCGTGCGGACAAGAGAGGACTTCACTCGTATTTCACTCAAAACCAATGAAAGAAACCAGAGAGTCAACGATGCCTGAAAGCAAGAAGCATCACACACCACTAAAAATACATCATATATATAAAGTACCTAATAGATCCAATACATACAAGTATAACCTAACCGAAAATACACAGAATCATCTAAGTAAACGAAAGACAAAAAGTAAGTCTCAGACAATGTTCAAGTATCAAGACAGGTAGCCGATCAAAGATAGTGCAACCGGATGTCTCGATCAAGTAATCAACTTCAAAGTACCGTATCAGCAGGCGTGATCAAACCAGACAATCACGCAACTCGGGGACGCGACAGCAAGACAGCCGCCGTGCCGAATCGCAACATATAAGGCGGGGACGCAACACCGCAACCGAGAACCGGCTACCGCGGGAACCGAGAAATGCCGATGCAACCCGAGGTCTTCACCGATCACACCCGCACACCCCACAGCCATCGGGGAATAAAACAGCTGAAGCCTACTCATGTGAGAAATCGTTGGATTACCGGCAATGATGTTTCTCGTTAACCAACGTGAGACAACCCACCGATAATGACACGAGTGTCAGCGTTTCAAAGACAACCGGAAAGTGTGAATGAATGAGTTGGAAGTCGAACACTTGAAAGAATCACCAATCAGAGGCAATGATGAATCCTCACTCTGGCCGATAGCGAAGAGTCTCGCCACCGATGATCGGTGAACCCTAAGGTATCGACAAAAAGACTCTAGATCTTGTTCCCGCAGCAATGAGTCGGAGTCGGGCGGGGAAAAGATTCGTCGGGAAGGAAGGTATTAAGCAGATCCCTGACATCAGTCCGGGCCGCCGAGTGCAACTCAGCAGCCAAGATCGAAGAACGACGAAGGAGAGGATGGGAACCAAACCGAAGCACGTTTCCGACATGGTAAAAGATGAAGCTAGCGACGTAAAAGAAACCCTTGAACCAACCAACAATGAAAGCCGACGCAGAGGCGCAGAAACCAACGATAGGTCAAATGGAAACTGTACCGGCATTTAATCCCAAGTGTGATAATGTGTGGCCGACGTCAAACATGTGGGAAACCACTCTATCAAAGACCCATGATGATGATCAAATGCTTCAGCACGAGGTCACCTATCAATGATGGAAACAACCAAGGTGTGCTCAGGCTTGCTCGCAGCAAATGTCGTAGTCGATAAGAGACAAACCCGCCGGCAAGAATAATGGAGACCTTCTCAAACCATCGAAAGGAAGATCAAAAAGACCGATGTGATAGAACATGACATCGACAAGACCGGGAAGGCCGACCGACAATGAGTCAAGAGACACCGCAATGGCCGACTCAGTTAGACTTCCTTCAACAAAAGCACGACTCGTGATGACCATGGCGTAAAAAGTGACACCGTATAAGTCTCCGTCTTGGAGGAGGCAAAACAAACTCTCCATATGATCGAAGAGATAACCGACCTGGGGAGAACCGACAAGTGAAACATGGTAAAGGTCGAACTCTAGGTCAAACTAGAACCATCCCAAATGAAGGAAATATATATAAGTATATGTGCTTTGTTCAAGGGCGACAAACTCGACTTCCGCATCGCCATCAAAATAACGAAGATACATCCCGTTCCCGCTCTTTTTTTGTTATATTTGATTTTTGTCTTTTCAACAAGCCCCGAAAAGAATAAAAGAATGCTATGGCAATGGATAGAACGCAGTATCAAGAAAGCAAGAGCACTAGTTCCGGGTTTGGAACAATCCTATGCTCAATGCAAGGTGGCGAAAACTCTGCCGTTGATACTCGCAGGAACGTTCCATCCATGGGTACAAAGGTGTCAAGTCGTGATAGCTAAGTGCATGCAATGGTTAACTTCAGGCGTAAAGTCAAGGTCAAAAAGTCAAGCAACATCGAGTTCAAATGAAGCCACAAATGTCAGATAAACAAGTGTACCAATATGCAATGCAATAATACAACTTAATGACACCAGGAGCCTCTAGGGTATAAGCCGTGAAAGATAAGTGATGAAGGAGAAGAAAATGAAGCTTCAACACGAAAGACATGGCGGGACTAAAGAGGACTCCCGAGCCTACATAAAAAGCAGCATGGGCAACAAGTGATAGCGTAGAACTAACTAGGAAGCCCATGTAAAAGGAAGGCTCTACCATCAAGTCATGATTTAAAATCGGCGAGTGAAAATGGGTATAATACTCATGACTCGATGGGATCGACCTAAGGCAAGTGATCAAGATGAGGTCAGAATGCAAGATGCAACAGTGATTCCCTAACCTATATGCCAAAGAAGATCATATACCCTAAGTGAAGAGTCCGAACACATGGCCGCAAACCTAGAAAATTCCCTTGAAAAATGTCAAAAAATTGCATTCAAATATACCAACCTGGCACTTCCAAGCAATCGAGTTATACAAAGACAATATTTGTACTCGAAAAATAAGCACGAAGGAAATTTTTTGCGAAAAATTTTCAATTTTTAGCCATAAATACACAAATTACCTCTCACCTGTCTATTATTATTAGCCGATTTTGGAAAAGAGCTCGGAGCTAAAAACTTGTTTCACAAATCAAAGAACAACGACCGCTTCTGAATTCAAATAAACTTCTCCAGTAGGCTCCTTATTCATCCTTGCTGATCTATTTTCGTCTGCTTAAAATTTAAAATTAAGCGGATTTTTAACGAAACCCTATTAAAAAACACGATCTGCGGCGCAAAGACAAAGAGGAAAGCCAGCAAATACGCGACGTGCAGCAAATGAAGCAGTGGCGAAATCAATTTTCAAAATGAAATTTTGAATGCAAATTTTAATGAATTTTTCAAGATGACAATTACAATGAGAATGCTGGCGCATAAGCAATAGATCAGATATCAAGGGTACTGCGCGACAAAATGCCTTTAAAATTGTGATTATTCTTGAAATTTTTCAGGCGCCATACAGTGAAAATGTGAGATCGCCAGTTGCCGGTAAATTTTATTAACCGATGATGATGATCCCATACACCCGCAGCAGGCGACACCACCCGCCGCAGGCCATCCAGCGATCTCATCAACAACGCAGGTTACCGCAGATCGAACCAACTGGCGACCGCATGCATCCAGCGACCGACAGATTTAACCCGGCACGGTTCACCTGCCGGCAAACCTTCCGATCCACGCGCAGCGCAGACCCGCTTCACCGCATCAGGCGCCCAGATTATAAGAGCATAAAATGTGGAGTGCTTAATTCAGGGCGATTGCGCACGCTCGCTACTTAACATGAAAAACAACAACTGACTTCCATTCGCAAACACATACAAAAACACTTTGGTCAAGGTGGAACCATTTTGACTACATTCTTCTTCGAGAGAGTTCCACTTTTGAGACCCAAAGTCATCTCAACTAATGCTGTTTCCCTCTAGACTCCAAGAACTGCCCGCTGCGTACATGATGAAGAGACCAAAGGGCTGGCACCAAGACCACCGACGATTATTCTTCATAGGAGAGAACAAATCATCGCAAAGTGACGACTGTGTCCAAGTTTTATTGAGCCCGAGGAGATCCGTATCTAAGGTTTCCACCCCAAGGCAAAGACATGGGGAGCAACAGCAAGTTTTTTTTTTTTTCAAAAAATTTTAACTTATATGATTTTTTTTGGATTTTCAAATATGTATGAAAAATGAAAAACAAACATATTTTTGGATTGGATTCATAATGATCAACAAATGAAAAAATGATCATGTTTCGTATGCTGACCAAGGCGTCTCGAGGCCCATAGCATGTCATAACCGCCGCAGGTGAAGGGTAGTCACGGGATTCTCGACAGATACCCAAAGCCAGCGTAGCAAACCTGAGGACTCCACTCCGCCAAATCCTCTGCCGCCGTGTACTTGTTAGAGCCATCGTAGATTTGGGTTGTAGGAGTACCCGGATCGGGGTTAGATCGTTCGCCCGTGTGGCCACTCTGTGGATGTTCTATAGGAACGCCGCGTGTCCTCGGTGGCGCGCATTTTTTACATATTGGGGAGGATCGTATATTTTTTGAGACTCGAATATGATGGGGCATAAGCCCAAGTTTTGTACGTACGATGGATCCAAATTTGTAAAGTTTTTTGACATACCGATGATATATATACAATGTATGCTTGATGTGATGATAAATGTATCAAATGTATGATGTTCTTTATTGATTAGATTTTATTGTATTGAATGATTAATATGCCAATCTAAAGCTTGATTAGCCAATGAGTCACAAACCAATTGTCACCTCGAGGAATATGAATGAATGTTAAAAATTGAAATGACCTTTTGTAACAAATGTACCCTCAAGAACAATCGTAATAAACCGGATCTCGTACCCGATAAGTGTTGTTCAACTCACACCACCACTGAGTCCAAGAAAACTACCAACGAATCAAACACCCAAAGATATTGCCTCCGAGAGTAGATGAACATTCAGCAGTATCTCCGCTACGTTACTGGGAAGCAGACCAATGCCAGTACCCCCGCGACCAATGTAATCGAAGGATAGTGAAGAACCCAAGCCGCGGAAGCTAAGTTCCGGTGTGTCCGCTAGCACCATCGGGCGAAACCAAAATGACTCATGACATCAACACAACCCTACAAAGCACAGTATCAAAACATCACCATCTCATCAAAAATCGAAAATCAAACAACATGTACAAGACAAAAACTACTATATACAAAGCAAAAATGCCGGGCAAAGCCTAGGCATAATACTTCTTCGTATAGAGCCCACTCTCGGGCTCCGACAACTCATTTCCTTCAAAGTCAACCAAGGCATACGCTCCCCAAGGACCTCGACGATATAAAGCATAATTAATATCGACTTAAACTTTCCCCGCCCCCAAGGCATCTTTTTTTTCTTTGGCATAGACCAAAATGTCACCTTCTCGTGAAAGACCCTGAAGCTTAACCGCCTTATCGTACCGGACTTTGACTGCTTTATGCGTCTGCTCAACGTGGCGGCATCTCGACGCTGCTCACTCAAGATGTTCCGTATGAAGAAGCCGGCCCGCCGACTAGGAAGTGTCGTAAAGAAGCTCAACAGCTTGCTTTAAGGAAGGAATCTCGCATTCAATGGGAAATACGGATGCACTCCCCGTGACTAACCGAACGAGGTGTCAACAGGCGCAACCGACGTCCGTACGCCCCGCAGTGTGATATAGCATAATGTGCCGCTTGGATCTATGTTTATCAATCGTCCGTTGAAGAATTGTCTTCAAGGACTTATTCACGGTCGACTGCTATCGGCCCGAGGATAATATGGAGATGAATGGGGCCTACGGAACCTAATTTAGCGAGCCACCCCAACCATCATACTGCTCGAAATGGATCGCCATACGTTTATTGGTTCCTCTAGGTATACCGAAACGAGCAATGACTTGCTGAAGAAGAAAAGAGCTCTGGCCTCACCATCGTTCTTAAAAGTAGGCATAGCTTCGACCACCGTAAAGTAGTCTACCTGCTACGATAATGTACTTGTGACCTTTTGCCGAAGGCGGGTTACAAGTAGTATAATCCATAAATTTACTCTCAGCGTCCGACAAAGAATGATCGGGGTGCTGAGCCTGATTGAGCGCATCTTTCGAGTATACTTGGATGGCGGATGACACTTCGACCGATTCAATACAATCTTTTAAAATCGTAGGCCGTATAGCCAAAGACGTTAAAATATTTTGGGTCACAGTAAGCTCCCGATAAAAAATGACCCCCACAAGCTCCACCGTGAGAATCATTGAGCACAGCCTCGCTTCTTCGAAGAAGCGTCTTAGGATTGAATCAATCCCTCGACGACAAAAGAATCACTAACAACGATAACTTTTAGCCAAGTGACGCAGTCTACGACGCTCATCTTTCGAAAAGAAGAGGAAACTGGCAACCGAGACATAAGCACGATGTCCCGCCATCAAGGATCTTGGGAGACTGGGAACAAGTGTTCGTCCGAGGTGACCCCATCGCGTATCATCGCTCCACAAGGCAATCCTCGGGAGATCAATTCCGCAAAAAACTAATGACTTCTTGGATTCTTTGGGCGTACATGAACTCTAGATCAAATTTCGTAAAATCACAATCCATCTATTATATTTGCCCCAACGTTCATTACCAGACAAATCAAATGATCACAAATGCCAAGACATAAGTTTTGCGAAGAATAATATAATGTCGAGGTCGCTCGCAGACAAAGATGAATCGTCATGAATAATTTTTCTATCTAGGTGTATCGTTAGCTTCAGTCCTACCAAATTCTCGTTCAAGGTAGTAAATAACATGCTCTCACCCGCAGCATCATTCCAAACCAAAGGGTCCCGTTGTCAAATGCAGATTCTGCTGTGTTTATTGCTGCAACAAAACTTCGCTATAACCTTAATCAGTAGCGTATTAGTAGGTCAATGCCTTTTTCAAGGCATCGAATGAGCGTGACATAGTCGTCCCGGAAGAAAGGACTCTTCTTTCCACAAACCCAAGGTCCTTGTATCCAAAGATAGTGATCGGAGGAAGGCCCCAAAGTTGACTTCATAGACCTTGAAGTTGACCACTGAGGCGGGGAGGCAAATCAAAACAGCCTCATGTCTCAGTGAGCCACCATCTCCACAGACACACAACCCAGACACATGATGTTACCGCGAAACGCACTTGTTCGGATTCAAACGACCTACAAAACGACATTCAAATATTCACGTAGTGTCCCGATGATCCATCCTCTTCGAGAATGATGTACTAGATCATCTAAGTATGCCTCTATAATTTTCTTTGATGTCGGAAGGCGTAAGACATGGCCCGCCGAAAAGTAGCTCCCGCATTTTTAAGACCAAAAGGCATTTTCTTTTATATGCAAACGTACCCCGAAATATTAAATAAATGCCATCTATGTTGACCGAGACGGATACCTGATTACACCTTAAAACTGTCTTGCCATGAAAATTTCTGTTGTCGCACACTCATCAATCAACTACTGAAGGTAAAATTATTTTAGACACGCCTTATTCGTGTCTTCGAAATCGATGCACACTAATTGTTCCGTTTTTACCAGAACGGGTTTAAACCATCTACCGTAGGAACTGTACGGAATCCGTCTTTACAAATAACCGCTTGATAGTCGCCCGCTTCTTCCTGAGATTAACCTATTAAAGTTTTTGCTCGACTGCTTTCATAAGTTACGCCTGACCCCAAGGCCGGACGATATGTCTATGCTCATTTCCTCATAAGACTAAGCAAAAACATCCCTATACTCTTTGAAGAGCTCGGCATAGATTTGAACTTCTTCACGGAACATTCACTTCCAATGAAAACGTCTTCGATAATGCTGGGACTCTGGAGATGTTCACCGGGATAGTCGAGAGATCATGCCCATGTTCCTTAAAGACAACCCGTCAAGTGCGGCCGAGGATCATGAACAGGGTTCAGGAGATCGAGGACTGAAAACTAGTTTACCCCGCTCAAGCCGTAGAAGAATCACATGCAAGTCATCCGCTCTGCCTCATACCCGTCATTGCTTCCAGATGGCTTCCTTCCATAAAGAGCTGTATCTAGACAATCCGGCGAAGAAGAAGCTGCCGGGCTCCAAGCCGAGCCACATCACCATCCAACTCTTCCGCGAAAGAGGAGCCGGATCGCACCTCGTTGTCAACAACAGACCGATATGCAATCTCAAATTACAGTAACGGGAATGTTATTCACCCACTTGCCCTTCCTCCAAAGTGGCGCTTGGGGGAAAGTAAGGTCCAAGGGTCCGAAAAATAATGAGTTCGAAAGAACTCCCCCTGGAAGGGGAGCCTGGAGGATGAAATAGCATTGATAGACACCTTAGGAGGAGGAAGATCAAAAAGATCCCATCAAAGGAAGAATACATTCCAACCGTATTCTCGATAGTGCCTTAGTATCGTCCAACTTAGGAGCCGCATGAGTCGTAAGCGTATCCAGGCTCCATGAGGACAAATTAAATGGATCCACCGTAATCCATCCCCTCCCTCTCGTGGGGGAAACATACTATTCCGAAATAGTGAAGATGCAATGGCATCCTGCTGTTCATACATCTAGTTCCTCCTCAACAAGGTTGTAGTCCAAGGCCGTATCTACTACCTCAACCTCTATGTTAAATTCGTCGGTTTCAAATACGTATGCAAGTGTTTGATACCAGCCCAGGAGAATGGCCATCAAATGTGAAGAATAGTGCTAGACAACAAATTTTGCAGATCCTATGCCTCCAGCATAGACATCACGCAAGTAAAGGCCCCAACACGCACCGGTACAAAGACAGTCTTCCGACATTGACGAATATGGAAGGCCATATGATGAGGAAGTCTCTTTAAAATTCTTCACATCAAAGGTAATCGAAGTATAAATTTTTTCGGATCTATATTCCAATGGCAGCGTGAGCAAAGCACCGCGCCGAGCCGACAAGACCGGGAGCATCAGCGTTCGACATAGCACAAGGACTCGCGCTAGATCTTCTACAATCGAGTAGTTCTGGGAAGCCCTCATGTTCGGGATTAATCTTTGACCGCTAGGAGGATGCCTTCGTATCCGAGGCATAGACTCGACAGCTGGCTTCGTGATATGAAGCGGCCGCAGCACCGTAAACTCTTTAGCTTTCGAAGACTCTCTCCGCCATAATCACGGGATCTCGTAGCGACATCCACGTATGCACTCATCACAGCATATTCGATGGAATTTCCTTCCCGAGGACCCGCAGGAAGCCCCGCATTTTGATTCGCGCCAAGAATTAATTGGATGCCTCTTGGGGGAAAGGTTTGTTAACACGTACCGGGAACTAGAAGAACCTTGCCGAGATAACAAAGCGTTGAGCATCCCGAATTTTCGGCAAAGATGCGTGAGATGGTCTCCGCACAAAGCTTGCAATTTTAAAACTTAACTTTCTTTTTCTCCTTTGCCCTCTTCCACCAACACGCTCGTTGGTCTTGTTCTTGTATCACCCTTCCCATCCTTGCCCTTCTTCTTATTATTACGTCCCTTTCCTTCTTCCCATCGGACTATTGGATTTCCTTTTGGGTTCGTAAGATCGTACGCATTAATGGACAAAGACCGGAAGGTGAAGAATCACAGCACTACCGGGAGCCGTAAGAAGCATTGTAAAGACAACCGTCGACTCGATGTTTTCAGCCGCTCGCACTACTACCCACCTCCATCCGACAAGTCCGTCACCATGCGTTGTGCTTGTGTTTCTAAGAGATCCAATTTAAGCGAGGGAGTATTTTCAGCAAATACTTGTGTGCGATGCCGACCGAGAATAGATTCAATCCCCAATCGCCGGGCCCTAAAGATGGCCTCGCTCTCGAATATACCCCCGATACGGACAAGCATCCTCGAAACATCCACGTTTACCAAAACCACTCGAGAAGGAACTCACTCCGGGAACAGGCCGAACAAGGCCTCTTCCTTCCTCCATTCCCCGAATATGATCGTAAATGTGAGCGCCCCATCCGTTTTAAAATTAGCCAGAGTTCGTCCCCACCATATCTCGACAGTAAATCGGAAATGGTTAAGAAAAGTGACAACAAGCCCAAATGTGGCGAAACTGCCCCCGCAAGCCTCTATATACCACTTCGCGGCGTTTCCAATAAGGTGCGCTCAAATAATCTCAAGAGAGTTGGATGAACACCATAAGTGAATGCACAACTGCCGGACTACCATTCTTACCTTCAAACTTAGGAATGTCTCAAGGAAGTTTGGCTGAACCGGAGGCCAACCCGACTATATCGAATCGGGTCATTAGTTAACTTCGCTAAGTCCGGCAAGCCAACCAAGCGTAAATGGCAACGCGCGGAGCCCCGAGGCACCCATCCTCACGGATGGATTTCCACATTCTAGTGCCAGTCAGCCCGGATCGATGGTGAGGCACCAGCGCGCAAGGACCCGTAGAAAACGGAGAAGAACCTCCTCCCCACGCCGAGCTACCAAGACCCGTACTAGTTCCCCCCGCCCAAGAGCCGACCGTTGATGGGCTCGGTAGGGGTTCCATGCACAGACAGAGGAGAAAAAAGATCGATAAGACTCGGCGTGTGGAAAGAAGCATTTCGATGACCCGCGATGAACGTATCTCCCCGCCCGACGTTGCAAACATGATTCCACCCGTGCAGCAACAATCATCTCCAGCCCAAAGGATTGAAACCTTGGGGTCCGGGGGACGTAAAGGAAACGACCTTGAAGAAGGATTGGGACTCAGAATATGCTCACTCCCAAAGGGGAAACTCGAAAAGAAGCTGATCCACCAGCCATGTTGGACATGGGCGTAGATCCACTGGCAGACCGGGCAAGAAAGGAAAAAGAGGGATTTCCAAACAATGGGACATCCCCGAAACAAAGGGGACCGTATCGAGAAGCATATGCTTGGGTGAACCCGTAGCCAAACATAGCAACATAGAAGCACTCGAAGACAGAAAGAAAGAGCGTCCCCGCCTGCCGTTAAACAGTCCACGTTCAAAGACCGCTGCAGAAGCCGCGTTCCCGCCGTAACACGAAAGATAAGAAAGATATGGAAGATCCGGCGGTTCCTCGTACTCCCATTCGACGTACTCTATAACAAACGATGATCAAGAGGAAGAGGAGATGGATCAGAAGCCGCAGCCTGCAGGTCATTCTAAACACTCCTCCCGAGGAAACAATACCGAGGTGAGTCAAAACGCTCCCGGAACCGACACCGGAACGCAACGAAACCTTTCCGGCATCTAGTGGAGGATCTCTCTCCACAACACGGACTTCCCACAGGAAACCACCTCGGCCAGATCGCCCGCCGCCCTTCCGTGCTGCTGCTCGCACTCTCGGAGACAGGTCCCGTACTCTCCTCGAACGTCGAGGCGCTTTCGATCGCCCACTTTTACAAATTTATTATATTAGACTCAAGAAAGTGAAAAGTTGCAAGCGAGAGCAAAGAGCACTCACTAAAATCAAAACCCCGAGAATAGCAAGCAAACAAACCTCCAAGTATTTCCGCTCTCAAGATGAGGACCGACACCAAAATACAGGAAAGCGAAGTATAGGGCCTTCCGAAAGCAAACACTGGGATGATTAGGGCTCGGTAACAACTAGCGAAGGTATCAAAAGCAGTTAGCCGCCTGACTTAACAATGTACTTTTGCCGGCTCAACACCCAAGCTTCACAAGGGCACCCCCGTACACCACGGGAAGCATGATGCCCGCTCACAGTACCACGGTATTCCCCCCCGCAACCACCGTGTGGAACCTAGGAACAACAACTATGGACACCAATCCGTATCAAGTCAAGCGAACGGTCTTGAGGTTAGATTCACCAATTCCAGGGGCATCCCCTTTCAACCTTTCCCCCCCCGCGCTTGTTCCCGACGAGAGCTCTCTTGTATCCACCTCACGGAGTTGGATTTTCGCTCAATTAATAAACTTCTATGCTTGTTTGAGGCGTCTTGGAGAGTTAACTCTCCTCTCTCCTATTCCAAGGCCCTACAACCTAGCTAGTTGGTGATTGACACTCTAGTCAAAAACTTGCTAGTTGATTTTAGATTAAAATCGCTATTTTAAGGGTTGTTGTATTAAGTCACAAGGATATGGAGTTGAAACCAATGATGTTCTCGACGTTAAAGAAATTAATAAAAACCGACTACATGCACATGCGCTCTTTGTCTTTCGATGAAGAGCAATTTCTATGAAAGTTCCAACAGACTAAAACAGTTTTTCTTTTCGAATTACAAACTCATTAATGATGCACTCAAGAAGCTAACTAAATGATTCAATGCACCTAATGCAAATGACCACTAGCATGTAAATTCTAAGATGCAAAAGTCCCTTTAAAACAAGGTGAAATTTCCCAAAAGGGTTCTTCCGCTTTAACTCACTTTGATATCCGCAAAGCCAATTCTTGCAAACAAGAACTCTCAATACAAGACACTCAAAACACTCCACAAAGAAGAAGAAGAACTAAAAGACATCTTCTCTCCTTTCACAATCAAGCGGGAAATTAGAAGCAGAAATTTCACTTAAAGTCCCAAAGTACAAGATGAAGCTTAAACCTGAAATGAAAAGGAACAAATAAAAACAAAAACAAACAATGTTTTTTGAGTTTTTGACATGCAAAAAACAAAGCAAACAAACAAGTTTTTTACAGCTTTTCTAGCTTACAAAACAAGAGCTTCAAGGAAACCAACAACTATCCTAACCAAGCCAAAACGAGACCGAATTTCAAGCATAAATTTTAAAGCATGCCTAAAACCTTATAAGGCTAATGATAGCAAGATCTAATAAGAGCAATGGAAGACAAAAACTCAATCCAACAAAAACTACAGAAGAGTGCAATTCTGCTCTAACACAAAACTCCAAAGAAACAAACAAAGTTCTTCAAAACAGCAATAAAATCTACCATGAAACCTGAAGAAACCAATCAAAAACAAGCAAAAAGAACGCAATGCGAAGGAGCCAACACAAACACAGAACAGCCAAGGAGTTGGGGAAAGCCCAGCCCAAAAAGCAACAAGAACGTCGCAAGCTGATTCTGAACTGAACTAAGAGTGCTAGCACCAACAAGAACACTTCGTCAAAAGGACGTTCTACAAAAACTAAAGAGAATAAGACTTCAAACTACCACACACCTACAAGTACAAAGACTTCAACACAAAGCTCTACAACAAGAAGACTAAAACAATTTAACCTTGAAATTTCACCAAATTTCCTAGGTATACTACCTCTCATAGCTATAATGTACGTATGCTACTGTCATGCCGAGAGACTTTACAGATACGCTGCCTTCTTCTACACAAACTCATGGGCATACGCGACTCGTGTGCAAGAAAATCACAGAGGTTGGTAAAGAAAGAGAAAAATAAAAAGTATGTTTCGGGAAAGGTATAAAAGCTTCGCACTCCATCAAAGAAGAAAGCAAACCTGACCAGAAAAGATGTAAAACTCGTTGGTATCCTACTAAATAAATTAAAATAAATTAAACAGAGAATCACAAAAAACGGACCTCATGAGTCGCCGCTCTGCTGGATTTAACACCCTAGAGGTTGGGATTCAACCCTCCACAGAAAGGGGCGTACTACTTAATGTATATCTGCACACACGGCCACTACAAACAACTAAGGCAGAATGAGAGCTCACCGTTGGTCCTACGTTTGAAGTGCAGATCCCACGTGGAGTTCAAACTCTTCGCAACCGTCTTCCTCTTTTCACCGAAATGAAGAAGAAACTAAAGACAAAGGACAAGCTTGCATAAAGATATTTACTCTTATATGTTATAAGAGATTCACATAAAACATTAAATAAATCATCATGAATGCTTCTATAGCAACAAACATTCTTCCACATTAAAGCATGACTAACACGTTTATTTCTGGAACAACATGATGTTTCCGTATTATAAAAATAGTACGTACAAAAGTAAGTGGACAGATCACCCGTGATCCTTCCAAGGCCTTCTGCATCGCCGTCCGGATCCGTCCGGTAGCCCTCGTTGCCTCGCTAAGACTCCTTCCAAATGAGTGCACACGCAGATAACATATAAAGGGATGTGGTATCTCTGCTGTGAAACAAGGGTTTCCCTCAATGAATCGGGAAAGTGCAAGAGGCACGGGGAATCGCACGGATAGGGAACTAACAGAGACACACACCTTCTCCCTTAGGCCATGCCAGAAGGGGGTCTTTTTATAGTCCTCCATAGCCTTTACTTGGAAATAATATTGTCGGTCAGTAGTTGAACTACTCCTATAACCAACAACCCAACACGAAATTAGGGATTTTTTATATATTTTTTAATCATTAAACAAGAGCATTGCCGAGAAAGTCTAGTCAGATTAAAGGTATACACGCTTTAAAACACCTGTGCAGAAGCCTGCTAATAGATTTTCCATCAAGTTTACACTGTCTGGTCCTAGGAATGGGTGCCCATAAAGCCATGTAGCACCGTGAATCATGTCAGCAAGGAGAATGATGCTATAATAAATAGCGTGCAATCAAAACTGCCTCCGGCTTTTGGTAATAAATAGATTTAATCATGTATTAAACTAGAGTTAACACCATTCGTTGTATTCGCTTCAAACACAACCCGTGTTCAAATTAGCGGCCCATTAACTCATGAACCCAATTTATTTCTTCTATAAGCTGTCTCCTTTGAGTCAAGGTTCTGCATTCTATTGTAAAAACACAACATTACACTACAACAGAGCTCTCTATCGGCATCCTCTCGATGAACTCATAAAACGGAATTTCATTCAAACACCTCGCGCAATACAAAACTATGTTACAAAATCCTACTATTTGGTTTTAACGTTTTCCAGGAGGCGAAGTTGGATTGTGCGACTGTGCCATCGCAATCAAGGTGGGGGCAAGCACAAAATGATTCCAAAGGAAAATCCATACAAGACCCGATGCATCTAGCCTGGGTTCCACCATCAAAGTAGCGTACAGGAAGTGGTTCGTAACTTAACTTCAGGCTTAAGTCCGCAACATAAATACATTCTTCATGAAATTTTCTCAATGTTTTCCATGTCGGGATTGGAGTCTCAAAGGGAGTTTTTAAACTCCTAGGGATTCTACAAAGGGGAATAGGGACAAAATGAAAATAGAGGAAGTTTAAGAGAACAAGAAAGGGGAGAAAAATGAAGGTTATTTTAAATGAGGAAAAAAGGATTTTTATAAATAGCCTTTTTCTCATGAAACTGGTCACTAATTTCGTAGTGTAAAATGGGTGTTGTGAGGAAGGTTTTGGACAGAGCATGATGCTTTTAAGAGTCTCAAGAGGTAACAATTTTTCAAATAAAATCGTCTTTCAAGGCTCCAAAATGATTTAGCCACTCCTTAAAGGTGCGGTAAATTTTTATAGGTGGCTAATAGTGGCTCCACTTGGGGATGGTGCCTTTTTGAAGGCATCTAAGAACTTCAGACCTGCATTTCCTTCGGAGGCCGATTAGTGCCTCATCCATTACCGCTTCTTTACTTGGATGATCTTCTTTTTTTCCCGAAATCGTGTTAGCATCCATAAAAACAATGGATCTTTCATCAACAAGCTTTTCTACCTACCCAACCACATTCAACATTTTTTCTCCTTTTAGAGGCACTGAATGTGGAAACCTCACAACATTTTATTCTTTTCGGTGCTGTGAACGACCTATTTCTACCTTCTATTTCTCCTGCTACATGGACTATGATTAAATGTTGAGCCCATATGATTCTCTACCTAATCTACTATCTGCTTAAGATTAAATCATTCAACATATTTTTATTCTCTACATTCTACAACAAAAATTTAAAACATGGCAAGTTGGGATTGAACAACAACTTCACATGATCTATGGCATAAAAAATGTTTGATACAGATCCTATCTTTGCGTAAAATTAAAAATGTAAAGGTCAGATCAACTTTTAAAATACCTTCATCCCTTTTATAGCTCTCGTTTCTGACTTTGTTTTGAGTCAGTTTTTCCTTTGTCAAATCCTGTCCATACTTGAGCTAATGAACCAGATTTACATCTTTTTGACCTTGTTCTCAGCCGCATTGAGTTAATCTTTGCTTGGAAAACTTTAGGTTCAAATTTCTTTGAGCATGTTTGTGTCCTTTAACTTCATCCTAATCTACCTACCAATGTCAACATTAAACAAGCTTGTCAAATTGAATTACCATCCTATCAAATAGTGGAGAGCCCCAGTTTCAATTAGTCAAGATTAGGATTGCATGACTAATTAGAAGTGTGTTTTCCATGAGTGGCATTTGAGTCAGACACTTTCAGCGATGTTTCTCTTTTTGGTATGGGATTGTAATTTTCTTGTTTTCTGCAACTTTCCCCCTCTTTCTTCTTTTGTATTTTCTGATGTTTATAAATTTGAATGCAATGATGGAAGGGAAGTGAGCCTAAAATGAGAAAATAGTTAAAAAAGGCTTTGAGAATATATCACAGATCAAGAGAAGTACTTAGCATCCGCCATTTATCAGACCTCAAACAATTTTGTTCTATTCAACTTGCAAGAAGAAGCATACTGTGAACTAACAGAGATAGAGTAAGGCCAAGCCATAAGTTGTCAATCATGTCATCTTTTGTCTTTCCTCCTTGAGTCCCACTAAAAATTTTTCTCAATATTGGAATTGTCATTTTTTCTTTTGTCAAAAGCTTTTTAATGTTGTCCTTCTTCTCAATGCTTGTTATAAACCCTTCAGTTTGCTCAAGATGAATGGTCCGATTTATTCTTCTGATCATGTCACACTGGCCAATTCTTGGAATCAAATCCAACACCGGTACACCAAGGCTAGCCGGAAAATTGCATCGCACTACAAAGTTGGAAATGTATACCAATATTTTTAAGTCAACTGTTACCTTCATGTCAACTATTTAAAATGATTTTTAGAGCATTCTGTATTTTCTTTATTATGTTCACTAAAATCTTTGTTTGAGTATTCTTAAACCATTTATCTTTAAGGGTAATAGGTCCTGAATGCCTCAATGTTATCTAATATCTCATAGAATTCAACCATATTCTCTGATCCAAATGTTGTCAAGATTATCAATAATGACCTGGTAGATGTCAAACTTGAGAAAGAACATTCATGAATTTTATAATAATAGAACCATTGGCTTGCCTACAAGGTATGGCTTCTATCCACTTAGTGAAATAGTCTATGGCAAAGAGAATCCATCTCAGTTAAAGTGCAGAGTGGCAGATGGATTTCTCCTATGAAGTCTCCACTATTGAAAAGGAGCTTCTAACAATGGGTCAAGATGCAGGTAGGGGGCAGCTTTTCCTTTCCTAAAAAATTTGACATTTGTGATAGGCAATGATCATCTTGTGTATGTCCAGAAAAGAGTAGGCCAATAGAAACTTGCCTCAAAATTTTGTCAGTCGTTGTCTTCCATGACAAATGACCTCCACACTTCCTTCATGTAACCAAGCTAACCTTCTTTGCATCATACTCATAAGAAAACATTTAAGTGGGTCACACCACTTGCATTTTTCCAATAAATACATCATATCACAATGCAATAGTTTACAACTTTTAGTCCTAGGAATCTTTGCCTTTGTCTTTGTCAAACTACGAGGTGTATTCAATTAAGAAAAACATAAATAATACCTGATGCTCAAGAGGAATTCATAAATGTATCTTCATACTGGAGTTGAGATTCTTCGAAGTCATCCGAAGCATTAATCATATTAATATCGAGAACCTCAAAATTGATTCACCACACTACAGACCTTTGGCATTTGATGAGTTTAGTGGGTTTTATTCTGTAAATCATATTCAAGAATAACAAATCCACTACCTCTCTTACCATCTCTGGATCCCGTGTTAGAATGTCTTTTAATAACCGAGTCTGGGACAAAGGTAAATACGGTGAGTGAAGGATGTATCTTTGGAAGTCTTTTAAAAGCTTTAACCAAGGAAAAAAATCTTGCTTCTCCACAGTTATACTTCAAAGGGGCATCCCCAAATGCCTGCTAAATAATGCAATAGGTTGCTCTTGTCTTTTTGTGTATTCTTATGTAAAATATCACTTATGGTATGTTTCGATGCAAACAAAAAAATACAAAAATCTTTTGAAAAGCGAGGACTTATTAGAACTGGTGTTTTGGTTAATGCTTATTTCACTCAAATTTCTAAAGGACTTTCTGTTTCAAGGTCCATCTTACCCTTTCTCCTCTTCAACATGTTTGTTATATTCCTAAGAAGCTCACTTCAAGTTGGGATGAACCTTCAAAAGGTAATCTTTTCCAATGAAAGATCAGGAATCTTCATGTTTTAGATGTATATTTGCATATGGCCCCAATCCCTTGGGATCTATCTGGCCACTTTCCAAATAATGCCCAAGACAAGTTTACCTTTCTTTGGAGCTCGGAAGAAAAGTTTTCTCCTAGGGTTCAAAGATATTCCAAACTTTCGCATTTCTCGAAAATTTTCTGAAGTGTTCTATGCTCTTCATCTACCTTTATGCACAGTATATCATCAAGGCATATAAATACAGCAGTTGTTCTTCCGATAATGCTTGTCAACAGGTTCTCAAAAAGCTGTTCTAAATACTATTAGATTCAAAAGGGCATTTCACATACATGAAAGTGCCTCATCGTGTAGTAAAGGTTGTCTTTAATCGATTAGAAAGGTGAACTAAGATTTGATTGTACCTCGAGTAGCCATCAAGAAACAAATTTTTCTGCACTTTATCACCTTTGTAAAACATGATCCATCTTATAAAGGGTAGTTTTCTTAATGAAGCCGTTCAAGTCTCAAAGCTCATAAAGCCCTTCCATTTCTCCGTTTTATTCCTAATCGACACTAGATTAGACAATCTATCAGAACATTCAGGGACAATAATACCGCCTTCATACATTTTCTGATTTCCTCAACCATAGGTAGTCGAACAAAGGTTTATTCGTGCAATATCTATTTTATATCTATTTCTAGTTCTTTTGAGAGGGTAGATTTTGTGCCGTATTATTTCGTTGTTGTAGATTGAAGATCTCAGAATTCCATGCACAAATATCGAAAATTCTTTAAACAACTCTATGTATTTGAGTTTAATGTGTAGTTGGTAAAGTTTTTTAGACAGCTTTTAATCTGTTTCTGTTTAAGTTCATCACCTATATTTTGGCACTTCCTCCACTTTTTGGGCTCTGCTGTGTTCCGCCAGAGCCATCGCCACATCGTTAAACTGAACAACTCTTAGAAAGGTGCCATACCATTTGGAAAAACTCTCATGTTTAGAGTGAAGAGTTTTTAACTCCTATGTTTCTAACTCGCATTCCACTGTGTTTGTTTTTTACCTTTCAGCTCTAAGATTAATATTGACAAGCTTAGGAGACAAATTTCTTCTTCACCAAGAAAATTTTCTTCTACCTACCGTTTCATAATCCGAGTCCGAATCGTGTAGTTCTAATCATTTCCACTGTACCATTCATATTTTTTTCCCCTGTCAACACGTCAGTCATCACTTCGTTGTCGTGAATGGCTGGTCCAAATTTTATCCGAGTTGTGCATTCTTTGGTGTCATATGGCGTTAAGAATGTTCTAGCCGCAAAAGCTAAATTTTGGCCGAAATGTATTTTTCTCAAAAAAATCGGACTCTTCAAAGTTTTTAAAAGGTCCATGACTCTGCTTTCGGTAGGCCCCAAGTATGGGATGATTTGCGTTATATTCCCCATTAACTTGCCTAATGAATAACCTCGAATCCCCACACACTGATTCTTTTGGCCCCAACTTCTTCAAAAATCGTAAGCCTAAGAGTGGATAGATTCATATTCGGCTATGTTGTTAGAACACCTAAAAGTTTAATTTATAAAGGAAATTTTCAGGGTTGTTTTAGGTGTTGCAAATCTAGACACCTGCACCAGCATTGTTCTTGGTCTAGGATCCGCTATCACATATTCCACAGAGGACCGTTTTCTATTTCATCCGTTTGGTGGTTGTCCTCTCCAACTAAAGTTCTTTCGGATGTTTCTTGAATATCACGGTTGGATTTGTTTTAATTCCTCTAGTTTCTTGTTAAGCTTCGAGGCATGCTTTCTTGACTCGTCAAGGCCGAAACATGATGGACGTATGATTTCTAGTTCAAACCCATATTTTCTTGATAAAGTTTTCACGTTCAAAACTCAAATATCGTGGTGTTTGCTTCCTCCTTTCTATAGTATCTTCCATTAACTCGCTAAAGTTACTTTCATCTAATATTTCTGGATTAAAGTACAATGAACTGTCCGTGTTTACGTATACCAGGAGAGCTTTGTGGTCCGTCTTGGCTTGTCAATGTGTATTGCATAGTGGATTCCGTAAAGTCTTCTAGTTTGATTGAAAATAGATGTCGCACAGTCATGTCCATTTGCATAGTCTGAACTTAGCCCCCCAAGACCTAAATAAAAAATCTCCATACTTTAGCACATCAAACACAACAATATCCATGAATAAACATCTGGCCGAATTCTGAGCCATGTTGCTCCAGAGGTCTTTGATTAATCCCAAACATTTTACTCTTTCTGAGTCAAAGGAGTAAAGATATTTATAAGGTCTCTGGTGATTTCCAGACCCAAGATTTCCATTATAGCTTTAGGCATTAATTATGATGAAGCCCCGGAATCATGCATAGCATTATCTAAAAATTCCAGCCATGAACATTTAAATCCATATAAAAGGGAGGAATGGGTCCTCTGATATCTACCTTCAATTCAGACCAAAAATGAGCTCTACCTGGTCATCAACAAGATCGATCGAAGTCATTATCATCTCAATATTGTGCCTCCAAAATTTGGGTCCTACAGTGTTATCTGTACAATAGCTCCTACCTTGTGAACAGAGATTTTGACCTTGAAATTTCCCTCTAGCCTAAAGGAATTTGGTTCTTCAAGAACTTTTCTCGCCTACTCGCTGTCAATCTATCAAAGAATACCTGGCTCGATGATTTGTTCGATTTATATCTATTGTGTATCGTGTTTTAACAGAGTACCAATGCTGTTAGCACACAATGTCCCCACTGCTTTTTCATTTGCTTTTGAGCTTCTTTTGCATTATCAAATTCACAACTACTATTTTGTCCTTTTTGTTTAACAACTTTGTGCTTTGCTTGTGCGTCGTTTTGTGAAGATTTGTCGTAGGGTTTTGTTGTTGGGAGTTTTTTTGATCGGTTTTACTTCTAAGGTCGTACTTTTGAGACTCTATGATGACATTTTCCATATCTTGATAATAATTTTCTTTCATCATCATTCTTTTGTCATCATAAGGTGTATAAAGACCTTGTTTTCTATCATAATGGACTTCAAAAGTCATCATTATCTACCCCTCGCATGTTGATATCATCTTCCTCTCGTTATCCTATTTGTTTCCTCAACCTCGGCCTGGAAGGTTAGTTTTGATGAAAGGGAGGAGTGATCCGTCGATCATCTTCCCTAGATCCGTTTTTGGAGGTTGGTTTCTTCTAAAATTCTGATTTTGGTTCTAGTTTATGTTTTGAGGAGAAGTTTGGTTTTTGACTAAATTGCAGTTTCCTCTCATGGATGCTCATTTTCTTCATCATCTCCTCCATCATTCTCTCCATCTTTGAGCTGAAGTAGAGGGTGTATTTTCCTCTCTAAAGGACACTGGCATTTTTCATCCTTGCTCTCTTCTCCATTGCTTCATTTCACAACAAGAGCACCTTTTTGCATCTTTCAAAGAGTTTGCAGAACTCTCTTCTCACTCGGGATAAAATATTTCCAAAGCCAAACCCTTCAGAAACATACTTAAAGCTGCTTTGAGGCTTTAGCATCCGGTAGCATTGTACACCGTTAAATCGGGTGCGTAAGTTTGCACACTTTCCCCAATGTTTCTATGGAGATTCTTGCACCGAAAGACTTGGATAGGATTCTTTTTCACTTCCCATTTGTTTAAGAATGTTTGGTTGAAAGCCCTAAGATCGTTGATACTATGGGGTTAAGCCTTAAACCATTTTCTTACTCCCCCCGTACTTTGAGCAAATAGTCTAAGCTTTATTTAACTTAATCACTAATTTCATTTCTATCAAAGTAGTCATTCATCGAATTAAACAAGCAAGATTAAAAGAGTAGCATTATTAGCACCACACAATGGAATTTGGACTGATAATCCTACGGAAGATTGACTAATGGTACAGAAGGATTAAGGAGTATACCACAACACATGACATGTGTATGGGTGGATTTACAAGAGGTGGATTAACAAAAGGAAAAGTGGCTGAAAATAGGGTAGGTTTTGAATAAGGATGTAGGGTGAGCAAAGGCCATGACCAGCAGGATCTGTTGTTTGATTCTGGATGAGAGACATCTAAGTTGTGAAGGAAATGGGACCCAGAGGTGCTGTTTCTCCTGCTACCGTGATTAAGTCTACTCGTTTTCTGAAGAGACAGCAAGGAAGACCATAACTAACCCATCTAAGTCATCAGAGATCTAAGCCCTAGTGATTTACTAAGTCAACTTCGTGATTGTTGCAGAGTCAAAGATTTCCTTGTGAACCGAATTAGCTCTCAAGGGTGATCTAAAAACAAGGTGACAATTTAATCCTCAGGAGACTCCTAAGCGGATATTTCCCTTCGGGTTATCAACTATCTCGTATGGATTAGGGTCAGATAGGCCCTAGTGTGAATATTTCTAGGAGCCACTATGTTGTATTTTTTAGACCCAAATAAACAAGAAAAGTTCGACTGTGCATGTACGTATTTAAAAGGTCAACCAATCATACAAAAATTTTAATCCTACAAATTCTCTAACCCAGCTTGAATGATATTATAATGATAAGGGTTCTTCCTAATGGAGTCCTTAAGGTCTCGTTGGGGATTGTGGAGTCACCAAGTAAGCTGAAGTCTTTCAAGGAGGTAAAAGGTTTTATATCACTACCATGTTTATTTCCGATACCAATCTAAAATATTTTTTGGCTTTTTTTGAGTTATTTTTCAGCTTGTAGAGCCTGCATATGTTCTGTAACTGTCATAACTTAGCTATAGTTACAGACAAAGAAAGTCTACCTTTATACAAGCCAACTCATTTTCAAGGTTAGACAAAGACTTGTGAGAACTCCTAGGTTTTTCCCTAGTTTGTCACCGATTCAAACAATTTTCATCATGATTACCATTTCTCGCAAGCCAAAAGGCCGTTTTTACTGCTGCTGTTTTATGAAGTTTCTAAGGGAACTTCAGGATGAAAATTCGACTCCGCTCTCAAAGGAGTCGCTAGAAATGTTAGTTTCTCGATGGCTCAAATTCGGTTAATATAGCAAATTTTCTTTGAACCAAATTTCCGATATCATATGATTACCTTAAAAACAAAATCATCAGTAAATTCTGGGCCGGGAGTCACCCGAAATGTTACCACCTGCAATTATCAAGATTGGCAAAAGTCCAATCGTTAGGAGAACATTATTTCAACCACTTTTTGGATTCTAGATCTAGCCTCCCGAATCCGTAGAGGGATCTCTCCAACAAGTGAAAAGATGATTTGTTTTGAAGTCTGTAATGATATTAGGCTAGTTATGAAGGCCGAGGGTTTGTTTTGTTTTTGGATGGTTGAGCATGATTAGAATTTTAGGTGGAAAGCCATAAATGCAAAGAGTTTCAGTTATGAGAAGGTAAGCAAATGGGAACAAGCTTCGCTTTAAAGATAGATAATTAGTAGGTTTTAGTTCATCATTATGGATTCATAATAGGATTTAATTGAAAACAATAAGGTTCAAGAGTGGTCCATGGGGTAAGTCATTCATGTCCATGATCTTCGAAGTTTGATTTAAGAAATGAAATGAAACAAGAAGAAGGAATTAAACATATGAAGAACAAAGAGCACTTCAAGACTGTGTAAGTACTTCTAAACTAGCCTCATTTTGACATACACTTAAGAAAGACATAAAAGTAATCACATCATGTAAGTATTTCTAAAATAGCGTGTTTTCGATGCACTTTCAATAGAAAACACTTTTTAACAAAGGGAAACTTGAAGGCAACCATTGGAGAAGAAACTATGGCCGGGCTCACCACAAATCCTCTCCTAACTCGCTCTACTCGATAATTTTCAAGACAAACACAAAGATAACAAAGAATGGCTTAAGATCTACAGTAAGTACTTTCAAACTAGCCATCTTTAAACACATCCCCAAGGGAAACATTTAGACAAGCTTCAGACAGAACTAGGATTGTGCAAGGTCACCTCACATCTTCCTTAGTTCATCTCTACTTAGCATATATCGGAAATAACATTCAAGAACAACAATTAGCTAAGGCGTAGGACGATGGAACGCCAGCGCATTCCCTATGTTAGACTAAACTAAATCATTCCCAAATGACCCAAATTGGAAGAAAACATGTAGATAAAGATTTTCAAATACAGAAGGAAAATTACATATATAGGGTCCTAACTCTATGCGTGCTGCCTTATAAGAGAAAGTGAACACAAAGGAAAAATAAACAGAAAATGGTAAATAAAACAACAATTCACAATAAGAAATAACATCACCGTCGACACAGGACCAGGATCCCACAAATCAACTCATGGCCGATGCTCCAAAACCGCCATATAGCTCAAGTCCAATGCTTGGCCAGCAATCATCTACACTTCCTGTAGACTTATCTATCAAGGCGCAGCTCCAAGAGCCAAAGAACACTATTTACAAGTAGAAGTCTCAAGCTCAATTACATTCAAAGTTCCGCAACTAACTCAACCAACCCCCTCTCTCATCTTCTCCTAAAGAGTACTTATAGAAGAATGAGTGGGAGGTGAGATCCGATAAAAGATCTCCAAAGATAATTAATACGTACTTAATGGCTTCGGCCTTGGGGGGCTCTCGATGAAGAAGCTACACAAAACTCGTATTAACAATTACATTAAGATTTCAAGCCCTGGGTGTATCATATTTTTACTTTTGGGGCCCCTTCGTTATGCGTTGAAGTAACCGATATTTTGTTATTAATTTTATTTGTAGAATTAACCTCTGTATTACTACCGAGGTAAATATCTAATCTTGATCAACTTTGCCCTGCCGGATTGCTTTGAAACACGAAATGTTTATGGCAACCGGGAGGAACTAATTTTCCCCGATGTGGTGGTGGAGGTCACATAAACACCATATTCTTCGTTAAACCTGTTTACCTGGGAGGATTAGGCTTTGACAATCAATCTTAGCCGTAATCCTCATAACCGTCTTCAATCTTCCATTCTGGTGTGTTCTCAGTTTCCTCAACATTGATAACACTTTTGATTTTTTGATTTATTTACTCGTGTTCTATTGGTGTGGCCGGTGGCCGCATGTGATCGTGAGGCATCAATTCCTTTGGAGTATTGACGAGGCGTGAAAATTCTGAACCCATGGGTGGCTTCCTTTTAATAAATCGAAGGAGAATGAAACCCAACCTTTGGCTTTTTTCTTCGCACAATGGAAAACCATATAATCACTCTTACCAACAATATCCCACCAAAATTTGGATAAAACCAAGTGTTTGTGATAACCATTTTGGGTCACAAAGGTGTCACGATCGCCGTGGTGTTTCGTGACCCGAATTTTTTATGAAATCCACCCTAAAAATTTCCCCAAGTCCGTTTTGGGGCTCGTTGACGCGTGTTAGGTGACCCAAAATCTTAATGAATTTCGCCCACAAAGCTCCCCGGGTCCGGACGCACGACCACGAGCAACCGAACAAGACCCGCCCTCCAACTACGTCGCCGCATGGATGCCGACTAGCGTTGGGACCATTTCGTGGGGACCGTCGACCGCTCGTCGTGGCCGCGGTACCGTGGCGCCCACGGGGCCGTCGGACCGGGAGATCATATCGATGGCAAGAGACAGCTGACAGCTGCCGTACCTTAATTCATCCCCCGAGCCCTCTTTTGAGTGCGATTACCGTCCGATGAGCTAGTCTCTGCATCGAAGGCATACGTCATTGTCGCGTCGCGAGACCACGGGGGCCACCTTAACGCCCGTGAGGACGCGCATCTCCTTAAAATTATCACAAGTGTCGGCATGTAGCATGTGTCGCATTCGACCGTAGACATCACTGGCCTCAAAACGCGATGTGATCAAACTCGTCCTGTTTTGCAGTTAAACATCACCATGTATTAAATCGAGTTAACACCTTTCATCAGACCACTCGGCCCATTAAAATCTGTGTTCAAATTGTGGACCCGTGGTCTGTCAATCCAATAACCTCACTATTTCTTCTATAAGCTAGTCTCTTCCTTCGACAAGGTTCGTAGCTCCCATCGCAACAACATTACAAGACCATACCGGAGCTCTATCGATCCTTCTGAAGAGAGCTCACTCATCAAATGGAATTCATTCAAATACTCGCACAATACAAAACTATGTTACAAAATCTTCGAGTTATTTGGTTTTACTCGAGGGTGGGAGGGGCATGTCCGTTAGATTGTGTGATCGGCCATTGCAATCGTAGGTGGGGGAAAACATTAAAAATGCTCCCAAAGGAAAAACTGATGCGATAAGGACCCGATGGGTCTAACGCTCAGTTCCGCCCAAGGCATGTAATAGGGAATTGGTTCAGACTTGAATCCGTGGCTTAAGTCTCAACATAAAACAAAAAGATTTTTTATGAAATTTTCAATGTTTTCCAAGGGTTTGGATGGGAGTTCAAAGGGATTTTTAAACTCGTAAAGAGGATTTTATGAAAAGGAATAGGGAAATGAATGGGAGAATTTATAGAATGAAAGGGCGTAAATGAAGGTTACTTTTAAATGGAGGAGGGGAAAAGTGATTTGCAATGCCTTTTCTCATGAAATCAGTTATAATTCCTAGAGTGTAAACAAGCACAAAGCAGTGAAGGTTTGGATAGAGGCATGATGCTTTTAAGAGTCTTCAAGAGGTAACACTTTTTTTTTGCAATAAATTTTTTTCCTCAAGGCTCCAAAATGACTTATCCACCCGTACACAAATTTTATAGGTGGCTTAACACTTCCCATGTTTTTCTGCGAATGTTGACATCTCGATCTTGCATCGAGCATGGTGTCTTTGATTTGTAATCCCGCAACTCGAGTATTCATGCATAATTTCTTCTCATTCTTCTTATTTATTTTGATCCTCCCTATGTATTTTTGGGTGTCGAACTACGTAACCTTCGTTTCTACGTTTTCCTTTCACCACTATATCTAAATTTTGCCCCCGCTATTCGAGCATTGGCGCACGGTTACAATTTTCAAAAAATAGTCGAACCATTCTTCAATCATTGTATTTGTATGGTCCTCGCTTTCCTTTTTCTATGGTTGGATATGAGCTCAATGGCTTGCCCCCCAACTTGGGAAAATGTTTCCACCGCTCTTTAAACATTGCTTCGTCTATCCGGTCTCAAACTGGCTTTGGGAGAGGCCTCCACCGATCATCTTTATCAAGTCTATATTCTATGCATCCTCCCCCCTCGTTCTCTTCTCCCCATGTTATTATGGCCACATTTTTCATAGCCCTCGAGCCTCTACTATTCTTGGTTCTCATGCTCATCGTATTTATCCTCTCTCGTCTAGCCCTTTTCCCATCTCTTAATTAATTATGGATAGTCTTCATTGTGTGTGTATCGACTCCCCACATTGGTACATCGTTGTCTTCTCGGGGTAGTGGAAATTCCCTTGCTACGTAGCCTTCTTGGTCACTATTGCAACATATTGCTACCTCTTTTTCTTCCTCCCACTTCTCCTCGTCTCTCATTCCTCCTCCTCGTCCTCCCGTAGCTTCTTTCACTCTATAAATGGTCTATCCAATTGTTTACGTGCAACCAGGTTCTAGATCGCTCTCGTATTATGTGTGTTGTGGAAGCACAGAACTCAAAATATATATCATGTGAAACACATTGGGAGTATTTATGAAAAATTGGGCATATTTGTATGTATGACCAATGCCTTTAAATATTTTTGCGTATTTAGTTGCGTTGATTCTATTATAGGAAACTGGGAAAGTGGTTACAACTAGTATAACCCTTGAGTGTTTATCTTCACAACCCCCTGTACTGGGAGTCCCTTGTCTCCTCGCTTACAAGCCCTTGTATATTTCGCCCGCAACTGCACCGTGTTCACGTGTCCTCCATTAGACAATTGGTGACGCTGCTGTTTACTGGGTCTTGTAGTCACATTGGTTGAATGTATTTTAACTTCTCTATTAGACTTGCTATCTCGACGTTGTAGCCCCAAGATGGAATGGTCTTGTTACTGCTCCTCCTTCCGAATTCTTGCGATACCCCACCATAGCCTCTATCTTCATAGATTTTCTCCAATGCATCTTGTAAGGTATCAATATTTTGTTGTGTTAGGGGAGTTCTTGTCAACAAAAGAAGTGATTTAATAAAACAATCTCTCTCGATAATCTCGCATCGATTGGGTAAGTCAACTTCCTGACCATCCTGCTTCTCACCATCCCATCCGTTTCACCTTCTCACTTCTTAATTTCCTCTACTTTCCATAAACACCTCATCGATTTGTCCGAGGTAGCTTAAATTCTTTCACAAATTATTTCTTTACATCATCTATCGTTGTCATGATGAGCTTCAGACCATTTAATGAACCAACGAACATTTCTGTATTGGTTTGAAACTCGATCAATCTAATTGTCTCTCGGTGTCTTTTCGGGCCCTCCATATGGCTTCTGCGAGATACCAAGAGCCAAGCCCACATCGTCACGTTCCTCCCGAGAACTCGGGTATCAGTAAACATCTCGCCATACTTTTGTTGGATGGTACTAGAATAAAAACCATTTCCGACCGTGAAATTGTATTAACGCAATTGCTGCGTAGGTATCACCATATTAATCGAACATTATTCAACTTTCTAAACTCTCATAACTTAATAAAAATTTACCTAGTGTGGTCGACAGAGTCAGGAAGGTTAGGACTAGAGCTACTTGAAATTTGGGGAATAGAGTTACCTTCGAGTTATGGGTGACGACCTCTAATAATAGTTGCTTCATCGCAACATGCAACTCCACATCGTATATATCCTTGGGGCGCTTGTCTCCATGCTGGATTTTTCCTTTTCTCTTTGGGCTAGGCTCCTATACACTTACCTAACTTCCATGATGGTCCCTCCTATTCCTCGGGGACTCCTTTCCCCGACCTCCTTTTCTTCATTATTTGTGACGCTCTTCTCGTCCACTAACATTTGTTTCAATCTCTCTTCATCACCCTTTTCCCACCACTTCTTAGCACCGCACCCCCTCCGATGTGCTTGTCGATATCTCAACCTACCGGGGGGTCTCACCATCCATATCCATACTCCCCTTCCAACCCCACCAGATTCTCCCCTTTGGGCCCTTCCCCCGCATCGGGAGGTTTAAGACTCCATCTCATATTTTTGAAATTATATCAAACCATCGTCCACCATTAAAGTCTACAGATCCATAAAGGAATTTCCTTCAATAGTTCTCCCGCAACTAGGATCTTAATACGTCTTCTCGCTTTTGAAAAAGGACCTGCAACACCTTAAATGCAAATTCTGCCATTGTCTTCCAAGGTAGACTATACCTGCAAATATACCGGCTTCGTGTCAAATCTTCGCTTTTGAAATTGTTGAATAAGCATAAACACCACCCAAAATTTTGGGTATATTTAAAATTTCGGGTTCCCCTTTCTACTCGTTGCCAGCAGTTCTTTACCTCGAGACTTGTAGTCGTGACGTCCCCCACCGACCTACCTCCAACCCCTCATGAATTGTCTCACCATCATGATCCGATGTCATCGCGAAAATCTACGCCATGTGAAGGATCATCCGTCGTGCGCCCCCCGAACACTCTTGCCGCGCCGCGCCAAGTGTAGCAAGGATTGGCCATGCATACGTCGAATGTAAACCTTTTGTGTATTAACGAATAAAAGCCCTTCCGCCATGGGCATCGGGCATGTTTTTTCGATTTCCATATTAAGTTTGTTAATATTACATGTTTTTCTAAACACCATTATCAAGGAGTAATTTTGATGTCGTGAAATGTTTTGCCATGTGATCGACCTAATGGTGACAAATCCCCCACCATGTCACTACATCAAGGAAATAAATCTGAGCCTGACGACAGCCAAAAGTGTGGAACAGGGGAGGATCGTAGGAGCAAGTGACCAGTACCGCCATAAGTAAGATAGTGGAATACATGTTGATAAGAAACAACTTTCCGTGTCACCCATGCAAAGCTATGTCACTAGTATGCGCCATTGCTTTAAAGCGCTCCGTCCGGAAATGTCTAGATTCGCACCATACCATCTAAATGCCGATGGGCGCACGCAAAGAAATATATGTCGCCACTTCGATCGATCTAGCTCAAAGTATCGCTCAAGAACGTTGACTTGGAAGATCTCCCTAGATAATGAGAAGCTCATATGGTATGGCAAACCAATAGCAAGAGTTTCAAATACACAATGCGCCTCGAGAAGCAACATCTCATAATTCCCGAGATTACAGCGACCAGCATTATTTAGCCGCAATGAATACATGTGGAGGAACAAAAGCGCCTTTAAAACCCTACTTCTCTCGCTTCATATCCTTACAATCGTCTATGCGTGAGATCATATGAGATGAAGAATGCTTTATTTGAACGAAGGGAGCCATGTTTAAATGCATACACCTTGTGTAGTTAGGCGCATTTACGAAGAGAGTTCCGGTAACGCGTGATAAAATGGGAGTTAATATTAAAGGGAAACCATGTGGTTAGACTACAGCATTTCTCGCTCTCGACATTTCAAAACAAAAATCTTCATATTATGAAGTAGTGGCTCGCGCGGGGAATTGTCATCTATGTGCGCTAACAATCGGAGAAAAAGGCAATGGTAAATGTTTTATAATTATGCCACAAATGTTTGATAAAGAGGTTCATCTATGATACAACAAAAGGAAAGGCAACAAACGTGAACGTACAAATGTCATTGATCTAAATTGAGTTGCTATCAAATGTTCGAAGGGCCATTGACTCCTCCCACAAAGTCATTAGACTACAAATATGCTCAAGAGTATATTTTGAGCATAATCAATTTTGTTTTTCTTTGAGAAAGTTATAATTAAACTCTCAAAAGTCAATCGATTCTGATTTGATATATGTTGATGCCGAGTTTTTTAGCTTGTGCTAAAAGGTTTGGGTTCGACACGAAGTAAATGATATAAGACCATTATAAGTAACAGACAATTTACAATTATGTTTTAAGACCGCCGAGAGAAACATCACTATTAGGATCAAATACTTCTACGCCTAAGTCGCATTTTAGAACATATATCCAGGCGTCAACGTTACACTAAAAACGCTAAACAAATAATACAGTCACTATTATTCACGAGCTGTTCCGATGGCCGAGTTTTAAAACAGATAGAGTATGCTTCGTCGAAATTTGTGTTTTAAAGTGGAGCAACAACAGAACAAGCCCATAAGAAACGGTTGCAATGACTATGGTGCGTTACCCATGGACGGAAAGGTCGAAGGTGCTTTTTCGTCTCAACGTCGTTGCATGGGAGTCAAATGTGTAATATGGACGTTGCATGGAGCTGTCAACTTTACGTATGAAGTCCAACGCCAAACGTTTAATATCCGCGCCGCATGAAGCCTACATTCAACAAGCGCCTGGAGCTAAGGTTCTCAATCACCAAGATTGTTGTAATTGTTTTCCACGTCGACCGTCCGAGGCGCACCATCCACGAGGAAATGGGAAACAGGGGTCTTCCACCTCGCCATCTCAAATCTTCCTTTCGGGGAGGCGTCGGCCGTATGGCTCGCAGCTCGTCCGGTGTGGTGGCAAACCCTTTCCAAATTAAAACCCGTCAACGTTGATATATATTTGGAATGTATATATTTTATGGGCCAAAGGTATGTTTACACGTGCGTCGGTTATTGTAATACGTTGATTATTCGAAGCGACATGGATAAATTCGCAACGTATCTTATCCCCGGGTCCGCACGACAACCGTCTCCCGCCGGAATAAGGAATCATTCATGCGTTGCGCCTAAAGGCATGGACCGAAAAGCCATTACTACAGAAGACATGCTAGGCTATTTAAGAGCGGAGCAACCGATTTGGAAATTTCCACAAATAATTTTCTCGGGAAAGAATCTTTCTCACAAATAGTCTTGACCAGTCCCATTTAAAGATGTTAAATTTCCACTGCTTAGTGGGGACAGTAGCCGATTGTCTTCATCCGTTGCAGTAGCCACCAGGACAAAGGTGAAAATTGGAAATAACACCCCATCCGTAATGCATGCTAGGGAGCCACCAAGTACCATGGGATGCACTGAAAGGAGGAACGCTTGGGAAAGAATCATTTGCTTTCGATTCGCAAGAGGAGGTCCCACATTTTATGCATTCGAATCAAGATATGGCAACAAAAATTTACGTATTTATCAAGATAGCTCGTACAATTACGCGAATAGTCCGTCTTCTCAGGACCGGACGCATTCCGTGTGATTATGGATGGTTTTGTTGGACATTTGACAAAATGCTTCCAAGGAGAGAGATAACCCATATGAAATCGACGATGATGCCTTCGACAGAACAACAAGAGCCAAGAAAAAATGAAGGCGCAGAAAATATTTGACAACAACTCGTTGTAATGTTTCGACCTTAAGCGTTGTTGTTCCTCGAAAGCAACAGGCGAACAATCGCTCCAATGAACCACAAAAAAGTCGTCATGCACCAAGTGCCCCATGAGTTTATTAATATTCAACACCGTCATCGCCGCATACCGCCGAGTTTGGTTGCTTAGTGAATGAAGGCCGGTGGGGAAAGGAGTTCGAGCCGCATGCTCTTGTGTTAATTCATGTAGAATCAGATATGGATTCACCGTATCGCTTCAACCACGTTATAGGATACGTATCCTCCAAGAGAAGCGAAACGCCCATCTTAACGCTGCGACAATGACTACAGCGTATCTCCAATACAGCTCGGCGAAATGCCTCCGTTGCAAGCGCAAGAGGCCCACCTTAAAATTGTGATGAAGATGTCGATTTAAGGAAGCTTAGGGTTCGATGTTAAATTCCGTCCACAGATTAATGTTACTAGATTTTCGAAGACTAGACATAAATAGTAATAGCGCCTGGCCTCCGTTTATGACCCGACTTGCCACCACGAAGTTGTTGTTCAAGGGCACAAAGAGAAAACTCACTTGAGCCATTCTCCCCGATGACAAAATGGCGCAACATTGACCCGTCATTGCATTCAACTCATTTCAGCGTTTAGCAGATTATTGCATTTTCGTGCTAATTTTGACCGCAAGTTATATGAGAAGAAAAGAGACTATGTTAATTGTTTTTGTTTTCTTGCAGGTAACATATTATTTTGCAATTCCCCCCCGATGCAGAATCAACATCACCGCGTACAGAAGCCGTTTACCTCACCATGGCGAAGGCTAAGGCCGTCTCTCGTGAGAACAAGGTTATGAGATCAGGCTTGAAGAGAAATGCAGAGGATGATCGTAAGTCGAGGGTCGCATAGTCGCACTCCATGTTAACAATCCGACAACGCGACCTGCCGACCCAGCGACCCGCCGCAAGGTCGCAAGGCTTATTATCTCTCAGTTTTCCCCGCATCTTACCTCATCTTAAATGCATCTAAGTCGCAAGGTCGCAAGGTCGCATATCTCCGAGTTTTCCCGAGTTTTGGTGACCTCATAATTCACGACCTAGCTTCCAAGGTCGCAAGGTCGCATATCTTCTGAAGCTTTGGCATTACACCATGAATGTGACGGAAATGAAGGGTCGCAAGGTCGTGATATCTCCAAGCCGCCTTGCGACCTCGATGTATCTACGATCACAATGTATGTCGCAAGGTCGTATTTCTTTGGTTTACCTTTTTATACCGCCATCAACGACTCAGTCGCAAGGTCGCAAGGTCGCATCCTCTCATTTTTTCCGGCACCGCGTCCCCGCGACTCAGTGGTGTCGCGATCGCAAAAGGAGTACCAGGGTTGTGAAAGTTTTAAAGGAACAGTCAAGGCAACCCAATCACGTAGTTTTAATAATTAAGCGAGTTTTAATCGTGCTTTTAGCATTATAAATACTCCTACGGGAGCTCATAAAAATGGGCTTTTCTTTTTGGAAACAACTACATGGCATTGTATCAAGGATTATACTTACGCATATGAATATAGAGATATTTACAACACCTATGGTTATGATGTACTATTGTGTAAACACTGTGTATATTCTCTGTATGCTTCTGAACATCCATGATTAATGAAGCTTTTGCACTCTTATGTCATCATTTATGCGCTATTTGTGTTGTATCACCATGTTCATTTTATCATCCGTTCTAATAATGAATGTTACTCAACTATTTTGTTAGCATTTCGTTTCATCTTTCTGTATAAAGGATATCTCATCATATGATCATTTTGTAATGTGATTAATTTTCATAAACATTTACTCTTTAAGATGTGGGTTAAGTAATGACATCTCTTGAGGTGTACATGTTTCATTTATAATCTTGCCACGCATAGTTCAATCATGTTAACACATTAATCCCGTATTCTCGTATCGTGTGGATAAGGGTATGTCCGCCGAAGTTCAATCAAAGTTCTTTTTGAGACCCAAGGGAAGTCATCTAAGTGGCAAATTTCGCACCCACACCCCCGACGGGATCCCTATTCCAAACGATTCAAGGCTCACTGGGACTTTCTACCTAGGGAGATCCCCTACCGTTGGCTCTGACAAATTTTCCCCGTCAACAAAATTGGCGCTAGAAGGAGGGCCTCGAACCTCCCCACTCGCATGTTTAACGAAAAGGGGGGGCCGTACGATTGCCGAGCCTATAGAGCCCGCAATAATCCATATCCGTAATGGTCGTTCCCAAATCATTCTCCCAAAGATGTTTGTCGCAGTTTTATGAACCCGGATACTTCATCCCCGATAAACTTATGTATCACTTGTCCTGGCTTAAAATTTCATGGTGAAAATAAAAACGATAACCCAACGTTTCATTTTGTGACTTTGTGAGTACTACAAAATTGAAAATGAAGGTTTCATTTGTTTGCTTTTCTTCCTCACTCTTTTGGTTGGTCGCGCTTAAAAAATGGTGCCGCACATTGCCGTTTCCATCCACTCGTTCGAACAACTCGCCGCAAGAGTTACAACAAGCTTTTTGCTGCATGATCTTCATGATGTTGTAATAAAGCTAAATGACATCGCAATGGAGCCCTGCAATATTTAGACGAGCTTGCTATCGCATTTGTTCATTATTGTTTTGGAGTTCCTGAGATAGATGTAAATTGGGGAATGTAGCCATAAATACCAGTATGTGATTCTGCTTCCCTTGAACAACTTTCACATCCCGAAGGTGCCCCATGACAACCCGCAAGTAAAATGCTCTAGTCTCGGAGTCTTCTGCCGCACTAAGCGGTCGAATCGTAGTTTGAACACCCCCAAAGGCTCATTACCTCTCTCGCTCACGCACACCACCCCGAGCCCACTCAATGTCTCCCCGAGAGTTAGTCTCAAATCAGTTCACATCTCGTGGCCTATGAACTCGTGTCTGCTCGGATTATGAATCCGGTTCGTATTCGGATGATGAATCTAGTTCATATACGCATTATGAATCGTCTGTTATCTCTGATGATGATTCCAGTTCGCATTCGAGCGACGAATCTAGTTCGTTATTCAGATTACGAATCCGGTTCGTATTTGATATTAAATCAAGTTCGCATTCGCACTATGAATCAAGCGACATACGTACGAACCCATTCACCCGCATAAAGTTTATTCCCCACAAGGCATGTCAAATCATTGTGTCCTCCGAACGACACTAATGTGCTTGCTGAAAATCCTCGTGTGGTTAATGCCCCCGATTCAATCTTTTCGTTCATTATTTCCTAGGTTGTTCCTTGATCCCCCGCCCTCACCGCACTTCCTTCGAGACATTCACTACCTATAATCGGTATTGGCCATAAATCTCTGCCATGCAAGGAAATAACCGCGTCCAAACCGATGAGTTCTTTAAATCTGATTTTTCTCGTTCTTGGGATCTTTTAGACGTCTAGAGGATTTCCGTCCGAACAACAACCCCAAGATGTTCTCTGGCTGACCAACTCGCGGTGGCCGCCAGAGCCTAACTTGCCGTATCAACTGGCTTCAAAATCCGATGGCTGCGCTGATCGTTCTTCATCTCGAAAACATATTCAATCATACTGCTAACAACCGTCACTCAACTTCTTTGTCACCACATGTGAGGACACCGAATTCGATGATCCGCTTCGGGAGATTCATATCTACTCGTAAAACCGAAACGCAGCTCAGCTTCCGCCAAACGTTTCTGCAAATGTGATAACCCCCAGAGCATGCCCAAGATAAACGCGTCGAATTCACCCCATCCGTGAAAATCGTTACGCACATTCCGGATTATCAACCCCGCGCGCGCAAACATTCGACCAAACCGATACAAAGCCCACTCCACATCTTCCAATCACTACGATTGATGATCACGCCCATTCGCTTCAGTGTTAATCTCGCCGAGCAAATGCTGAAAGCCCTCGTCGGGGAGCATGTCCGCAGTTTGTTCAAAGCAAAGAGGATTTTCAGTTCCTTTAAATGTGATTCGTATCCTTCATACCCATAACCAAACTCGGAGCAACCTTCGACTAGAGTTTTCTAACCAGAATTTCTACGCTGATGTGCATGCATCTATAACGTCTGGGTACTGCGATTGTTTCCATTCCATAAAACCGATGGTCCTCAACACCATGATGAGATTGTTGATCAACTCAACCGACCCCATTCAAGGAATGTGCTTACAAATAGGAACCGGCTTACCCATCACCTCAAATCCGTGATCATGCGAATGACGGAGGCCATTTATCCACAATGTTGAGTTTCAAGAACATACCTATGTTATCAAGACAAGACTGCATTCAGCTCACACTCTGCTTCGGGCATGTTCTTTTGCAAGTATCTCTCGACTGTCTTTACCGTGGCACTGCCCTCGGTAAGTTTTTGTTGCCGCCACTCCCAGGATACCAGCTTCCTGCATCTCATCATCGTTGCTCTTGGCAAGTCGTGAACCAATGCACGCACCGGAAAATCGATTTTACCTAACCCGACCGCATCATTGGTTAAACTGTGGCCTAGGTGTAGGCTAGGCTAGACCTCAGCAAATAAAATTTTAGTTCAAAGTTAATTAGGTTTACTGCAAAATTTTTACTTCATAGTCAAAAGTGTGTTTGTTGTTTTTATTTACGATTAACATTTTAGACATCATCATGTTAAAATTATTCTCCTTTCAATTCCTTTTTTCAAGTTGCTTGTTTGTTGCACAAATAATCACCGCTTCTATTTGCACTTACAACCGTTTGATCGTTCTCGCACATGGCGTTGCATTGCACCTTGAGTCTCGCTTATTACATTGTGTCGTACTTCTCATCATTTTTGTCACATCGCCCGTCACCTCATGAGCCCTCATCGCAACCCTATCACCTTGCAAGCCTTGTTCGCCTGCCTTGTCGAAACAAAAGAATCCCATTGTTTTGTGTGAGGTTGCGGTGGCTATCTCAAGAGACAACTTTCTCTTAGGACCAACATCGAAGTCGGATGGCCATTTCAAAGATGCCTATGAGTCTAAACCTATTGTTATGAAGATACGAGCTTGCTTGCTCATGGGGAGACTCGATGGAGTTGAAATGGCCCATACCCGCAAGCCTAAGCCTCGTGCCCGCATAGTCTTGGACATTTTATCAGGCTGCTTCGCGCGTCGCGCCTATTGTGGTGAATGGGATGTGAAGGTTTGGCATGAGGGCAAACCCAAATCAGATATCTTTCGCTGTCGTAACACAAGAAAAAACCCCCGTGCTCGTAAAACAAGTCGGATCCCTCATCCGCCCATGAAAACATGCCATGAGCACACGAAATAAGTGCTATGAGCACATGAAAATAAGTGTTAGCACATGAAACAAACAAGGTAAGCGATCGAGGAAAAGGCTCTCGCGAGAGAGGTACTGCGACGACCACGGGTATCGACTCAAAGTCATTGCGTCGGGAGCAACGTTTGTGATTTTCGAAGTGACCACGGGTACTGTCGAAATGTCGACAACACCGAAACTTACTTTAAAAAAAATCCTCGAAACACAAACCCACCGCTTGCTCACATCATCACCAGCTACCGGCGTTCTGTGAGCTTTTCGATGTGTTTCTCGATTAACGCATCCGCTGAGGCACAAGGATTAGGCATACCGTAAAGGTACCAGTCCGAATACAAAGGGTACCCATGGAATCGGTTCAATATTCCCCCATCATTATCCTGACCACTATTGTGGTGATATCGACAAGAGATGTCAGATTCTACCGTTGGTTCGCCATTTCATAGAAGCCACATAACACCACACTCCAAAAATTTTGGGTATATTTAAAATTTCGGTTCTTCTACTCGCCATAGGCGCAAGTCTTTTTTTTACCCGACTTCAGGCCGCATTTCCGCCCCACCGACCTACCTCCAACCCCTCATGAATCGTCTCACCATCATGATCCGGGCGTCATCGTTGCAATCACGCCCATATGTGGGAAGGATCATCCGCCCGTGCGCTCGAACACTCTTGTCAGCGCCCGCGCGTGCGTGCGTGCGCACGTTTTATTACCGTTGAATGTAAACCTTTTGTGTATTAACGAATAAAAAAGCCCTTTCCACCATGGGGCATTGGGCATGTTGTTTCGATTCTTATCTTGTTTGTTAGTATTATATGTTTTTTTCTAAACACCATTATCAAGGAGTAATTGTGAGCACGCAATACCACATGACGACCCCACGGGCAGACAACCCCGCCCATGTCACGACACTGAAGGAAATAAATTGAGCTCGACGACGAGGCCAAAGTGCGGAAATTGTGGAGGATCTGGGGAGCAAGTGATCAAGATCGGCGATAAGTAAGAGAGGGAACACGTTACAAGAAAACAACTTTCCGTGTCGAACAAGTGCAAAAGCTTATGTCACTAGTATGCGCAAGCCAAGCTTAAAAGCGCTCCGTCCGGAAATGTCTAGATTTCGTACCATACCATCTGAACAAAGTCAAGAGCAACAGACGCAAAGAAATATATGTCAGCCACTTCGATCGATCTAGCCTAAAGTATCGCCAAAGGAACAAGGCGATTCCGAAGACTTCCCAGATAATGAGAAGCTCATATGGTATGGCAACCAATAGCGGTAGTTTCAACATAATGCGCTCGAGAAGCAACATCTGGCACTCGCACACATACCCTAGCATTATTTAGTCGCACAACAAGGTGAGGAAATCAGCGCCTTTAAACCTAATTAAGGCTACATGGGTTCCCCCCCCCCCCCCCCCCGCGCTGTCTATGTGGGACCATATGAGATGGAGAAGCCGATTGAACCCAAAGGGTCCGTTTAAATGCATACACCTTGTGTAGTTAGGCGCATCGATGAAGAGAGTCAACCACAAGATAAAAAGGGAGTTAATATTAAAGGGGAAATCCATGTGGTTAGATTAAGTAGATTGCCCCCGACATTTCAAAACAAAAATCTTCATATTATGAAGTAGTGGCTCGGGCATGGGGAATTGTCATCTATGTGCGCTAACAATCGGAGAAAAGGCAATGGTAAATGTTTTGGTAATTAAAACTAAGGGTACAAATGTTTGATAGGAGGTGTTCACCATGATACAACACAAGGAAAGGTGATAACAAACGTGAACGTACAAATTCCATTGATCTAAATTGAGTTGCTATCAAATGTCTTTAAGGAAGCTATCGACTCCTCCCACAAAATAATAGACGTCATAAATATGTCAAGAAGGAAGTTATTTTTTATTGCAATCAATTTTGTTTTCTTTCAGAGTTACAATCAAACTTCCTAAAAGTCAATTCCATTTGATTTGATACATGTTGATGTCATTTTTAACTTGTGCTAAAAGGTCTGGGTTCAACATGGCAATGACATTATCAAGGACTATATTGCGTTACATGAAAATTCTAAAATTATGTCGAAGACCCGCCGAGAGAAACAGTCATGGTTAGGGATCAAATACGTCTACGCCTAAGTCGTATTTCATCGTTTATGCACGTATATCCAGTATGTATCAACGTTATCAAAACTACAATAATATGAAAATGCATTATTATTCGACGTAAGCTGTTCCGATGGCCTTCTATGTTTTTTAAAATGTATAGAGTATGTTTCTGGTCGTAATTTGTGTTTTAAGGTGGAGCAAATAAAGTAGCAATGCTTCCATAGTAACGAAGGTAATGACTATAAAAGTACCATGACGAAATGCTCAAGGCAGCTTTTCTGTGGCTCAACGTCACAGATGTAGTCAAATGTGCACATGGACGTTGTATGGAGTCACAACTTTATGTATAAGTCCAACGCTAAACGTTTAATATCCATTGCTAAATGGCCTACGTCCAACAGCCACCGAGCTAAGGTTCCAGACCCACAAGATTGTTGCAATTGTTTCTCTAATGTTGGACTGCCCGAGGCGCACCATCCATTAGTGAGGAAATGGAAAGAACTTCTCCACCCCCATCTCAAATTTCTCCCCCAGCATGGCACGATGGCTCGTAGCCGTCCGTGCAAACTTTCAAATTAAAACTCACACCTGATATTTGGAATGTATATATTTTATGGGCCAAAGGTATGTTTACACGGCACGCGTCGTAATACGTTGATTATTCGGGTTGCCATGGATAAAATCGTAATTTAATTATCTCAGAAATTACACGAGACAACCGTCTCCGCCGGAATAATGAATAATTCATGCGTTATGTACTAAAGGCACCACCGAAAGCCGCCGTCACATACATGCTAGGCTATTTTCAAGAGCTTACAAACCCATTTCTGGCAGCCTCCACAACAATTTTCTGGAAAGAATTCTTCAAATAGTCCGTACTAGTCCCATTTAGAAAGATGCTACCGACCAACGCCAGCAAGGCACTATTGCCTTCATCCAAGTAGCCCACCAGACAAGCGTGAAAATTAAAAACAACACCTATCCGTAATGCATGCTAGGGAACAAATTTGGTACCGATGGGATGTGAAAAAGGGAGGAACGCTTGGGGAAAGAATCATTTGTTTCCTTTCTATCTAAGAGAGGTCTCACACGTTATGCATTCGAACGGTGATATGGTAAACAAATCCTTACGCATTTATCAAAGATGTACCGCATACCAAGGGCTTTTAATACCGTCTTTCGGGACCGACGCATCTGTGGTGATTATGGATGGTTTTGCCGGACATTTGACAAATGCTTCAAGGAGAGAGACAACTTACAGAAATCGTAATGATGATGTTTTAATGTATCAACGCCGAAGAGCTCTGAAATGAAGGGCGAAAACAGCCTTGATGCGGTCACCCGCTCGTAATGTTTCGACCTGCGTTGCTGCTCCTCACAGCGGCCAGCAGAACAATGCCTCCAATGAACCCCATGTGAGCCATGCCAAGGCCCTTCATGAGTTTATTAATATTCAACACCGCCACGTTGGACACCGCTGTTTAGCTGTCGTTTAGCATTCAGCGCTTTCGTGGAAGAAAGGAGTTCGATGTCGTGTTCGTGTTAATTCATGTAGAATTTGCATATGGATTCACTCGTATCGCTTCAACCATTGCCGCAATAGTATTTATCCTCCAAGAGAAGCAAAACGCTCATCTTAACTGCGACAATGACTACAAAGCGTATCTCCAATACAACAAATTGCGAAATGCTCCCGTTAAAAGCGCAAGAGGCCCACCTTAAAAATTGTGATGAAGAGCCGATTTCAAGGAAGCTTAGGGCTCGTTGTTAAATGTCCAAAGTTAGACACGTTACTAGATTTCCCTTGGAAGACTAGACATACAGAGCAATAGCGCCCGGTCCGTTTACACCGACGATGTTCACGAAGACAAGCTGCTCGTAAGGGCAGCGAGGAAAACCCACTTGAGCCATTCTCCTCGATGACAAAATGGCGCAACATTTGACCAGGGTCTAACCGATTTTAGCTATGATAGATTATTGCATTTCTTAAAGGTTATTCCTAATCGTGGGGTTATATGAGTATGTAACACAAAAGAGACTTATGTTAATTGTTTTGTTTTCGTTATGTAACATATTATTTCATGCAAATTTCAGAGTGAATTACCACTGCAGACATAGTCAAGCACCTCACCATGGCGAAGGCTAAGGCCGGTCTCCTAGAGAACAAGGTTATGAGGATTGCCGAAAGAGAAATGCAGGAGGGATGATCGTAGTCGAGGGTCGCATAGTCGCACTCCATGTTAACAATCCGACAACGCGACTCAGTCAGACCGCGGGCCGACCTGGTTGCGCGTTCCAAGGTCGCACATCTCCGAGCTTTTCCACATTTTGCGACCCCGCGACTCAAGACCTGTCGCAGCTATTCGTGCATCGCATATCTCCGAGTTTTCCGAGTTTTGCGACCCCGCGACCTGGGCCGTACCCAGTCGGCAAGGCTCTGGGTTACCGCACATTTCGAGTTTTCTAAGTTTTGCGACCCCGCGACCTGGCCGACCCAGTCGCAAGGTCGCAAGGTCGCATATCTCTAGGTTTTCCGCCTTTGCGACCAAGGATCAGCCGACTCAGTCGCAAGGTCGCAAGGTCGCATTTCCTTGGTTTTTCCACCTTACATCAGCGGCATCAAATTTTTACCCAGTCGCAAGGTCGCAAGTGTCACATCCTCTCATTTTCCGGCACCATGCGACCCCCGCGACTCAAAGGTGTCGCGTATTGCAAAAGGAGCAACAAGTCGCAAGTCGCAACAAAGCGCCCCGGTGTCGGCAGTCGCAAAAGGAATGAGTCGCAAGGGAAACCCAACGCTGCAAGAAGCCGAACAATGGCGTAAGCCTAACGCGCTTTTAGTACTGCCATAAATACCCTACGGAGCTCATAAAAAATGCTCTTTTCTTTTTGGAAATGTAGAACTACATGGTACATTGCATTGAAGATCACTTAATGCATATGAATATAGAGATACTTGTTAAAACACCCTATGGTTATGATGTTTGTCATGTAAACACTGCAGGTAGTCCTCAGTGTGGATACTTCAACATCCCCACATTAATGAAGCCGCACTTATGTCACTACTATGCGTCATGGCTATCTCATTGTATCAATGATGTCCATTTTATCATCCGTTCAATAATGAATGTTAATGAACTATTTTTATAGCATTTCGGTTTCATCTCTTCGAAGTAAAATGATATCTCATCATAAAGGACTATTCCTTTGTGGTCGTACTACCTTATAAACATTTACCTCGTAAGATGTGTTGCTAATGACATCTCGAGGTGTACATGTTTCATTTATAATCTTGCTTACGCATAGTGTTCAATTCATGTTACCATTAACTCGTATTCGTATCTGTGGATAAGTGGCATGTCCGCCGTTCAATCTTCTGTGTTCTTTTGAGACCCTAAGGAAGTCATCTTAAGTGGCAATGACCACAATTCTCGAAGGGATCCCTATTCCAAATCTGCTCAAGGTCTAATTGGGACTTTCTACTCTGGGAGATCCCCTACCGTTGGCTCTGGACAACTTTCCGTCACCGTACTCCATCTCATATTTTTGAAATTATATCAAACCATCGTCCACCATTAAAGCTTTGATCCATAAAGGAATTTTCCACAAGTTCCCTCTTCCCGCAACTGGGGATCTTAACACGTTTCTCTGCTGCAAAAGGATTCCAACACTGGGCTGTGTTCCACAATGTGACCCTTCTGGGCAGATTATACCCGTAATCTACTGAAACAACCGCATTCAACCGATGGAGTGCTGGCTAGATCCACAATGTTCATCGAGAGCCAGTATCTTTACACTATTCCTCCTTGGAGTGTTCGACTTGTAGTCTCGTAACCAATTATAATTCTCCAAAACTTCTCTCTAAAATTTATATATATGTCACTCACAGACTACAGAATAGAACCCGATTCTTAATATTTTTCTCCTCTATTGTTGCAACTCATACTAATATATGAACTGATATAAGTGGTTATCCCAACAACTTTGTAGTTCTATCTCAGAGATCCGCAATACCACGCTCCGTTCCAAAATGAAATTTCAGTTCTGATAACGAAACCATTTATTGGCGAAAAGGAGGTTCCCCGAGCAAGACCCGTGTTCGTAAGAGAGGCCAACAAGGTTTCCGTAGTCTAGCACACGCCACGAGCCACCCTACTCGAGGAGCAAGAGGCATCCCACCGAAGGTGTGCCATGACCTTCATAAGGTTAGGAAACAGATCAAGTATCGACCGATTACAACTATAGCACAAATTAAAGTGACCTGAATAGCAAATGATTCACTACTTTCAAAGAAGAGATCATTCATTAAGAACATTTAGTATGCAATTAAAATTTGAACTGTAAGTACTAACAAAAAACAACTAATTAACACAAATAACTCAGAACATCAAACAAGTAGAGTTATATTTCATTATCAATAACAAACAGCTACATTACTTCCGTAGAGTCCGCATACAAAGTGACATTATACAATGGGGCCACCGAACAGTAGCTCTCCGTGGCTCTATTCTGGCCCTTCCATGTCAGACCAAACCTCCTTCGTCTACAACATATTCGTCTATTGTTTTCCGCCAACGTGACTATTATATTTTCCTCTTTTTATTCTTTTCACTTCCCACTTCTTCCCGATAATTGGGAGTTATGTTGTTTGTCCGTTCACCGTTCTGCCATCTGATGATTTTTTTCCTCAAGAATCGTCGTGCTATACCTATCTCTCCAAATGATCTCATAACCATGAAAAATCACCTGTCACATCATTATTGTTACCCCTCGCTAACCGTTCTTCTAACTCAAAACTATTTCATTTTCTAAACAAAGGCCACACAGAAAACAAGAAGATGAGAGAAAGCAATCATTATTCAAAAGTTTGGAATGGATAGAAATAGTTGATATAATTTTTACACAAGTCATTTTAGAAGTATACAAAATTTACAGAGATGGAAATACAGTCCATGATTTTTTTTTGTTTTTGATCCAAAAAATATTGAAATGTTAAGAGTGTATTCCCGAGCTTGCAAATGAGAATTTGGGTGAACAATGAGTTAAATTTAATGTGAATATGGAGACAATTGAAAAAGGTTCAACAACAATTTTTTTGTGTACAATGGACAAAGATATACAAGGGAAGTTCATATGTTCTTGTGTCAAATGAGGAACATCCTTTAGGAAATTATGAGATTCTACCTGGGGATATTGCAAGTGGATGATGAAAACAACAAAAGGTATAGGGCATTTTTAAATGTCAACAAGTTAAGAAGATATGAAAAGATACAGCATTATATGTAAATGTTTGGAAATAGAAGACATGTCATATGAGTCAGAATCTAAAATACACAACAGTACAAGACAATTGAATTAGTGGAGAAGACACTGTTGAAGTTAACACTATTTGAGATGGGATGATGATGCATACACAGAGGTACAATTGAGGCATGTTTCCACATACTCACAAGAATATTAGTATCAAACACTCACATACAAGAGATGCTTACATATTAGAGAAAAGGACATCCCAAAGGCCAGGAGTTCAGCATCCAGGAGAAGGAGAGACTCCAGAATAAATACATTCTGAATGAAAGTCCAGAAAGCTAGTTGAAAAATAAGTTCAAAATAGTTACTAATAGAAGTTGGTGACCAAAGAATGTGATTCCATGAATTATTTCAACCTGGAGTCCATGTGAGCATTCTTCACTTCCTTCAAGACTGAAGAGTCTTATCACATATCATTAAACTATATTCCTTAATTATTTTTTATTTTCCAAGCTTAGTTGAGTTCAAGAGATTTAAATTTAATTTGATTAATATCTTATGAGTCAGAGAGACAGATAAGAGAAATCCAGGTATAAGACTTAGATATTCAGAGTGTCCAGCTGAGCAGATTTGTTTGATAAAGAGTAGAATTGAGAGTAGCTTAGGGAGTATTAAGAGATTGTTTGATCCGAACTAAAATTGTCCATGATCTTTTTATATTGCAAACATTTGAAACAAAAAAAAGACCCGAGGATTGGAGAGATTGGGGCTTTGTAGGATTAGAGGTTGACCCGAGGTTTTCTCAAGGGTTATCGAGGTTGGCTAGTTATGGGAGTGAGAGGCGATTAGTGATGAATTTTTAAATGTGTGTATTCAAAAGCGTAAAAAGTTGTAGTATTTTAATCGAATTATATCAAAATTTACATTTATGTTAAATTTCAGATTATTCCGATTTTTTTTTAGCATGGCTATAAATCCTTATGTGATTATGTGCAAACTGTGGCATGTCATGTTGTGTAACAGAACTCTTTTGAACTTTAAGATAACCAGGACTTTTTGTAATAAACCAATAATTTCACAATCAAGTGAATGTCAACAGTCCCAGTTATGTGTTAAATGGTACCTTGCAAATTTGTTAATTCTGATGAGTCAGACCAGAGCAGGAAGAAGGAATGGTTGGTCGCTGTAGTAGAGCACACCATGTTGTTTTCATAAAAACTCGAGACGCAGAACAAAGAGCGTGAAGGAGGAATGAACGATCGCATTGGATCATAGACCGAAGGGGAAGAACGTATGAGATCACGTCACCGTATTGACAAGAAGATGCGATGCGATGAAGGGGATGGCAGGATGACCATTATATTTGAGTACAACCACGACAAACAACACCAATAATAACAAATCAAGATTTAAAGTTTATAGACATCAGCAGTAGATGTTATTTTGGTTATGATGCGGTAAAGAATGAAATATGTAATGCAGGTCATTAATTAGTTTGTCAGCATAGCGCAAGAGCACATACCGTGAAATTTTATGGTTTAGTGTTATCGAAGAGAGTTAATTTACATGAAAGTAGGAAAGCAAGTTTAAGAGGTATGTCACACCATTGACCGTTTAACATCTACAGTAGAGTTGGGCTACCTCGCATCGGCAATTGTAATGTTTCTCGTTTAATTTGCAACTTAAGTTTTGGAGGAGCAACAGCCCGATTAAGTTGAAGTCAGCCCCAGAACCTCGTTTCGCACGTATGTAAAGTAGATTTAAATGTAGAACCTATTTAAGGTGAGAAATATTAAATTACAGTGTATGTATGTTATTAAAATCCGTAATTGTATTTCATGTAAAGGGATTTTAGGCCTATAACCGTGTCCTGAAGGGAAGAAAGTTGATGTTAACAAAGTCATCGCATCACCTTTATGTGAATTTTTAATATGGGTTTTACCTCGTTGTTCCTTTCCCCATGGATTTTTATTTCGTGTTGTTTTCCGTTGAAAATTCAAAATCTAAAACCAAAACTGTAGTTAATATTCTTTCTATCTTCTTCCTTCGTAAAATAACATACATTTCATCAATTTTTCATGGTTTCTTTCCAGTAGTACACCCGTAATAAATATATAATATTCATCTAACATCTCATTCAATGTTATATGTATGTTTGAAGCCTTCTTGCATAAATCACCTACCTTATCCCTAAAGATCCCTTATTCTATATGAAATTACTATTTTTTCATTATCTCATCTAATCGAAAGAAACTTACTCTTTTAAAATAACACTAGATTTTTATTAGTTGTCTCGTATAAGTCTTTAAATGAATCATATATCTCTCGATCTTTTTTCATTCCCCAATGTGTATAATAATATTTTTTTTCGACTTCTCAAAATTGTCAAGGTATTATTTTCTTTGTCTTTTCTCCTCAATATTGAACTATATTTGGGGAGAGGGCTCCATAAATCTATTTAATTCTAAACATAATCAACCAATTTTATTTATTTTTCCATCAAATTACAAGCACAAAACAACCAATTCACATAGTTTTAATTAATCAACTTAGTGGATTAATTAAGTAATAATTGGATAAAAAAATTTGTCATCTTTGATAGAATAATTTTCGCAAATTTTAAATCAATAAATCAAAAAATTTAGAAAACTATGAAGTTACTCTTCAATGTCAAAGAAGAAACAATATTTGCAAGAATAACTTTCACATGGATCAATTTTGATACGTATGAATTTTTTAACCCTCACATCCTTTACAACTGCAGAAAACAATGATTTTCTTCTTTACAAGGAGAAAATATATTCATTTTTCTCTTCGTAGAAAAATGGATCTCTTCTCCAATTTCAGTAGACCATGACTTCGTAGGTGGCACTCTTCATCTATTACAATAACTTTGGGTAACCAGTGATTTTAAAAAGTCCCATTGTAGACTTTCTCCAATCAACAATTGTCAACAAAATAATGTATATTATCACAAATGGTAGTCTAAATGGGCATAAATAACAACCGAAATAGAACTTTCATTTGTAATAGATTTCCTTCCCTTAGCCCGATTTTTTAGTAATCTATAAACATCAAGAACATACACAAATTTGTCTCTTGAATAGTGATGGATCCCCATCTCATAGTGTTATGCCTTTAGTAGGTTCTCATATATATAACTCTACAAAGCTCACAATACTTACTTCCGGTACCAAGACAAAGATTCCAAAACTAGAAGTGAGATTGCACCTTCACCACACATCAGTCAGAATATTATTAGGTTGAATGGGTTAATGTATATGGGAAATTTGGTTCAATATATGCCTATACTCATAAAATATGATACTAAACAGTAATACTCTTCCAAAAGAAATTAGAATATTGTAATGTTGAGATTCAACAAGAATATCCTAAAAGAAAATTATGCACCTACATCAGGATGAGCCTCAAACATTTTTAGGTGGAAGTCTATTTTTAGATGCATGAGAAAATTTATTTATAGATGATGTCTATTTATAGATTATGAGAAAATTATATTTATAGATGATGTTCTATTTATAGATGTAAAAGTGCCCATTTTATAGATCGCATGTTCATTTACAGATGCATGTCGAATATTATTATTATCCCTTACTAATAGTTGGACAATAAACAATAATATATTCTCAATGAGCACTAAACAAAGTCAATCGAAGGGAAAATCAGTTAGCTAGGAAATTATAGCTCAAAGTCAGCCGGGTGGGACAATGCAAGTGAACTTAGCTCAGAATCGGGTGATTCCAAATGTACGATTTGGATGTGTAGTTATGTGAGTTGTAAAGTAGTTTAATCACCAAGTGAGTTAAACTCGCCAGTTAGTTGTAACTAAAGATACACAGAGAGATCAGTGAATTAATTAGTTTAATTAATTCGACAATCAATGGTCTGCTATGCAAGTGAAGATTTACTACCTGCTAACTACATGCATGTCGGGCCCAAAGGAGATCCAAATTTTGCATGTAGGTGAAAGAGAAGGTTTGATCATTAGCGACATTAGTGGGTGCACTCATGGAACCACACACACATTGATGTGCCTGCATGAGATTTCCACAACAAGCGCAAGCAGGATTCCATTCATCCATGGATTGCTATCACCGGAATTGCATAGTGGAGGCAAGTTGTCTCTGGAGGCAAATTGGCACATGAATTTGCAAATTTTTGTGACATGGTGTAGGACACTGTATAATAAAATTTGAGATCTCTTGGATTAGAGTTTTGTATAAGATTTTCCATGATCCACGATGTATACATAATATATTATATTTGGGTTTTGTACTAAGTTTTTCCAAGAAACATCTTGTTATGTGTGATTGATCTTTCTTCTTGATATTGCAATCATGATCGTGTTTTAAATTCCTCAAGAATATTTGTAGAAGAAATTCTATATTTAACAAAAGGGGTATTAGCAATTGTTAGACTTGAAAGAATTCCAGAAAATATAATTTGTATTAAAATTTATACATGGTATCGCATCTTAGAAGATTTCAATTTTAAACCAAGAGATGAGTTTGCTGGTGGAAAGAATCTCGAATTTATTAAAAATTTTCTTTGCAAGCATATTGAGTAAAACATCGAAATGGATTTAATGGATTAAGGTAACAGAGTATGCACTAAGGGTAGCTCAAACTACATTTCTTGGAAGGACAGTAGATGATGGCCTCCGAAGATAATGGCTTGGAAGGAATTCATTGATAATGATGTTCCTGTAAGCCCACTAACCAGATGCTACATTACTGGTATCAAAAGAAAGTATAGAAGGCAGAAGACTTGGTTTGGTGTAACATACCACATTGTCTCAAGCTCGTGAGCTTTCACACCATATGCTATTTGGGAGGCTTTGATGGATATTTTTCCAAAGCACCAAAGGAACACAGTGTTCTGGAGTGAAAGATAAAAACTCAGAAGATCAAGATGGAAAAGGGCAACATCATTCCAAAGTATCTCACAAAGTTTCTCCAATGTGTCGTGATGAACTTGGGAGTGTGGGAATAATTGTTGCCGATGATGATCCGGTGAAATTGGCTCTCTTAGGACTTCCCAAGAGTTGCCGAAGGCGATGAAGACTCCACAATGTACGGGAAAACCGTTCTGATTGGGAATGACTATGGTCAAATCTAGTGTAGGAGGATTTGTGGAATACTGTGAGATGGATTCAACGGTGCCATTGATGATAAAGAGGATTGTGCTTTGGTCACAAGGCAAGAAGGAGAAGGGGAATAAATTCCATTCAAAATCCGAGTTCAAAGGAAAGAAGCTAGACGGTTCAAGGTGAAGTGTCTCATCATTACGAATATGGGCATCTCACTACCAACTATCCATGTACAGAAGAAGAAGAAGGTCACAGAGCTGTACTGTGAGGACCTTGCCTCAAAATTTGGAACCTGAATTATCCATGATCACATGCATGATGTGAATTGAATCGGGGCTCATGGCATTTAAATAGGGTTTTTGCCTCCTTCCACCTATCGTAGATAAGCAGATATTTCCAAAGGATCAAGAGGAGAAACATTCCAAATGCATATAGAGATGGGCTTACCAGATGCTGGATTCATACAAAGGAGACCGACATTAATACCATTACCTTTTGGAGAGGGAATCAAAATATTTCAATTGAAAGACGTGTTATGCATGTCTCCTGTGCCCTAAAAGAAAACTTGGTGTCACCATAATGTCGGATGACAGAGGCTATGATGTTTTCTTACGATGGAAAATATTTCCTCGCGACATAAAACAACAATACAAGAGATAAGATTGGAGTTAATAATTCTACAAGTCGTGTTGAAAATGCAGCAAGATGATGGAGCTTGGTGAAATGAAGTCGCCTTCACCAAGTGGGCCCGCAGTGCAAATTGCGCAAAATCTATTTTTAGACCATGTCTACTTGCATACATACGTGTCTTGGATTCCAAGAGACAGATTCTTGTTATCAGTCATGTTTGGTAAAAGGATGGGACTTATTTTTTATGACCTATAGGTCAAATGAGGTTTCCAAGTCTATTTTTAGATCGCTTCTCCTAAAATAGGGAAGTCATAAATATTATTTACCCTTACAAGAGCGGTAGACCATAAACACTGCCCACCGTACACTTCTGTCAACCTTGAATGCGGCTCATGCATCTGATAGAGAACACAGCTCCAAGGTTTGATGGCATCATGCATGGTTGACTTCGCTTAGGTTTCATGGAAGAAGTTTGGTGGAGTTAATGAGACAACTATGTGGAGTTGTGTTCTGTTTATTTTAGTCGAATCCGATGGAGATTAGTTTAATTAGCTGATCAATTAGTTATGAGTGGAGTGAATTAAATAGTTATTTAATTCATTAATTAGCACCATTATTCAACTCAAGAACACATCACCACCACAAAGGCATGACTCCAGCCCATGAGACCAAAGAAAGAGAGAAAGGGGTATTAGCTATCGTTGGCGACATCATTGTGCATGAGATTTGCACCACACTTGGAGGAATTTCCCATGATGATTGTAGTGCGCCTGCCAAGGAGATTCCTCGAACCTTTAGATCTCGAGGTAGCAGTTCGGGATTGCACAGAGGCAAGGCATCATAGTGAGTTTTGAACCAAGAATTGCTCAAAATCGAGCGATTGTGTAACTTGACAGTTACCTATACTTTATATATTGTAATGAGTTTGTTACATGATTTATCCATTATAATATACATATTAGCCGCGTGGTTTTTAAATTTAAAGCTTTCCCCATACATACCGTGTTAATGTGTATGATGATTTGATGTGTTATCACTTGATTTTATTTCCATGATGCTTGATGATCCGAGGGAAGAGATTATGTGCTGTATATAAATTGAATTGTATGTGACCAGGATAGTCTCATGATACCAATCGTCATTCAAATAAATTTCATGGCATCGCAGCTATTGAAGTTCAAATCAATCATCACAACATTTAATAAACTCTGCTTTGGTGAGACGTAGTCCGCATGCGGGCCGGTAGCCTCCCGCATTCACATCTTCTTCGAGCAAGCGTCCGTAAATGCCCCTCGCAATTAATCATGTTGTTAATTTTTCTCGCATCTAGAGCATGGAGCTTTGAGGTGAATTCAAATTTTGCGGGAAGTAGCTTTGTTTTCTTGGTGCCGTTGTTGAAAATGTCTTTCAACGGTTTACAATTTCGGGAATAAGCCTCGTTGGCTGCGTCTAATTATGTTGCATGAAGAACGTATGGAAGCGTATTGTAAGATAATGGTCCGAAGGAGTTTTATAGACACGCATGTCCAAAAGCCCACCGATCCGGCTGAAGTCGATGCATGGCAAAAGAAGATGGCGAGGTCAAGGAGTCCTGCTGGAGGGCGTCAAAGGATCATATCAGATTCAAATTTCCGCATGGAAAGGCTTCTCCATTTCTAATGTGGAAAGTTTCGACGGATCTGTTCAAAGAGTAAGAGGACTAAATAGGCCGGCGCCTCGTGGAGAAGCCCGGCACACCAAGATGGAGAAAGGCCGCACGCTAAATACCCTCACGAAGCCCATTCTGGGCAGCAAGAGATGAGTTGGGAAGCAGGGTGAATGCTCCAGACGCAGGACATGGTCGACCTCGGCTCTCCTCGTCTTCTCGGGCTTGCACTCCACACCAAGATAGTCAATGGTCGGGAGAAGCCGCCGGATGGGAGCGCCTTTGGGTGGATCCCGCGTGTGAGGAGATAAGGAGGACTATTTGAGATGGATCTTCATCAAAGGGAGTCACGAAGAAAATTGCGCCTGGTGGCCAAATCCGAAGAAGGGGAAGGTAAGAAACCTCTCATTCGTGCAAAGGGAAAGAAGAAGGACATGGCGAAAGTGAAGTGTTTTCACCGCGGGCGATCACCAGACATTATGCTACCAATGTCCAAAGAAGGCGAACAAGCAAGCGGGAAGATCCGCATGGAGAAGCTTTGGCTTCACGCTCGGAGCGCTGGATTCTTCACCGATCGCATGCTTGGTTTCAGCGGTTGGGATCGGTATGGTTCTTGGACACGTGTGTCATTTCATATGACGGAGATTGGGTGGTTGCTCTCAGACCGGGAGGACAAAGATTGGGTGTGCACATCGAGATGGGCGATGATGGTAGATGGGCTGTGCGCATTTGATCGTACGTGCCCTACATCCGCAGGAGTCCGGGGTAAACCCTTTTGTCTTGAAGGATTTCTATGCATGGCCCAGATTGAAGAAGAACCCGATTTCTATGGCGATGTTGGAGGATACAAGTAAGGATGTGGTTCTCTGGGCCGACAAAGCTCTTCCGCACAAGAAGGCTACCGGAGAGACCCGAAGATAGGGGGTTCGAACAAAGAACCTTTGGCCGCCAGGTAGACACACACGGCGGCATGCAAAAAGCGAGAGAGAAGTGGTGAGCCGGGGGATGATGAGGGCGAACCGTGGCACGTGAGATTGGGCCACCTTCACCATGGAGCTTTGAAGATCTCCGTGCAGCCAGACGACCGGGCTTCCCAGCAGCACCCCCCGCACACCAGACCATGGGGCAAGGTGTACTTAGGGATGTATGTGAAAGCCACCTTTTCACGAGCAGGATAGTCGCCACGACGATCCTTAGAGAGTTCCCATACGTGGCCGTGGTCCTCTCTCGCCTGCTTCGACGCAAAGCACAAGTATTATGTGATCTTTGTTGATGATTTCTCTGCGTCGGATCTTCTGCGAAGAAGAGCGATACATCGGCGAAGTTCCGTGAGTTTAAAGCACCGGTCGAGAAGGAGTTGGGGAAGAAGGTGATTGTCGAAGGAGGATAATCTTGGTGAATTCATCTCGCTGAATTCAAGGAGTTTTGCGTCGAAGAAGGGATTCGGAGAGAGCTCATCGCACCCCATAACCCACAACAACAGCACTATGGAAGAACGAACGATCGTGGGTGCCGCACGGCAACGTTGCATGATCGTGCCTACCCCTTCACTATGGCCGAGCGGCACACACAGTGGCGTACAATCGTTGTCCTCAGCAAGGTTCTATGGCGGAGTACACCAGAGGAGGCTTATTCGGGCAAGAGGCCCAATATTTCCCATTTGCGGATCTTTGGTTCTCCCCGTCTACATGCATGTGACGAAGGATGCGAGAAGGAAGCCGGATCCAACTCGTTGGAGGCTGAAATATTTGTGGGTATACTGACAAGCACCCTCAAAATCACCGAGGTATTTAAGAGACGATCGCAAGACCGAAGAAGTACGGGATATAAAATTTCAGTGAGGAGAAAGCCATGCTGTTCGCTCGAGAGGAGCTACACTTCCATGCGTACGAGGAGTTGTTGGGTTCCTAAGGAGGAGCTTCCGGATGTGGATCAGCCACAAGAGGAAGTTCGTGAGGTGGAAGAAACCACCTCAGCCGCCAGCAACTACCTGAGGGCGCGGCGCACTACATAAGCCGAGCGACCGTCTCGAGATGCAAGAGAAGGTTGTAGGACCACCCACATGACGGGGGTCACAGACAGAGGCGCTCACCGGACGAGACACCGCATATGCCCTTGTGAGTCATCGTGTCAGGACGAGCTCATCCTCTTCGAGGAAGTCGTGGGAGGAACCCAGATAATATGCCATGATCGAAGAATATGATTCGATCGTCGGTGAACAGCAGATGAGAATGTCCCAAGACCGTTGGGGAAATCAGCGGTGGGTTCGCGATGGATCTACAAAGTGAATCAAAGTACTGGATCAAGTGTGAGGAAGTACAAGCAGATTTGTCGCCCGTGGCTTCGCGCATCGAGGGGATTGATTATGAGGAGACTTTTGCACTGTCATGGTTGTGCCTTCCCATACTACGATCTCGCTTCTCAACAGAGATGGGTGGCACATTCATCATATGGATGTGAAGACCGCGTTCCCAATGGAGTTATTGAGGAGGAGGTGTACACAGAGCGGTACCAAGGTTTCAAGATTCTCAAGAAGAGTCGTATGTGCCGACTCAAGAGAGACCGTACGGCCGATGGGCACCTCGTGCTTGGTACACTCTGGGATAGACACTACTTAATCGGGGCTTCGGATTCTCCAAGAGTGAGGCGTGATCCAACTCGTACCAAATTGTGGTGTGAGGGGTCGCCATGATCATCGTACCTGTATGCAGATGAGATCTGACTTTGACCCAGATGAGCAAGCTGATACTTCATGCACAGGAGGATTCCGGGACGAGAGTTCGAGATGCGAGTCGACTTGGGCATCCTTCATTATTTCGGGATTGGAGATTTGCGCCTACAGTCAAGGATCACGAGCCAAAGGCAAGACACCGCACTGGAGAGGTTCAACATGCAAGGCCGAAGCTCGCGACACCCTCTCCTCGGTGGCCGGAGGAAGGAGGATGCTACTTCACGGGAGGTAGTGGATGCCACCGTCTACCTACGCTGGTGGGTCGCTATGTATCTCGGGTCGAATACACGACCCGATATATACAGCAATCAGCCTTTCATAGTTATGGTTAAGCCTACCAAGCTCTTTTCGAAGGCGGTGTACATGTATTGCGCTAAAATAGGGAGTGTATCGGGATATGGTCTATGGCACAGACAGGAGGATGGCTGCTTTCTCTGCCTCCACCGATGCGTATTGGTCAGTGAGTCCAACGACCGGAAGAGCACATCCTGAGGGAGTTTTAAGCATTGGCCTTATTGCATAGCTTCCTGCACAAAGAGAGCAAAGAGATCCAAGTGGCACTCAGGCTTCCATGAGAGGTCGAGTACATGCAAGTGCCTATTCTGCCACATGCAGGCTATCGGATGAGGATCCTCTCGCTGCAGATTAGAACAAAGGCATTGGAGCTCACAAGGATCTACTCTGTGATAAACCAGAGGTCACATCAAGGTCTTGCCAATCCGCATTTCATGACAGGTCCAAACACATCGACACTGTGCACCACCATATCGTAGATTGTGTTCAACCCGAGAATCATGAGTTTACATGTTCCCACGAGGATCGGGGATGCCGACATCCTCGACGAAGGCGCCCGCCGGAGCAAGTTCGAATTCGTTATATGTGATAGGGGTTGGTGACAACCATATTCCGTCGAGAATGAGTGTTGAAAATGTAGCAAGATGATGGAGCTTGGTGAAATGAAGTCGCCTTTCACCAAGTGGGCCCCACAGTGGGGTCTCCGGCGCAAAATCTATTTTTATCACACTATTTTTAGCATACAGTGATATGTTCGTATCCCAAAGATGAGATTCTTGGAGCATTGTTCATGTTGGTAAAAATACATGGGACTCTATTTTTGTGACCCATGTGTCGAAGAAGTCGGTTCATTTTTAATCGTTTCTCCTTAAAAATATGAAGTCGAAGACATTTACCTTTAACAATATTTAGACTATAAAACATCACTATCTTCGTAAGAACTTTAGTTCTAGCCCAGGAAGTGGCTCACCTGAAATAGGACACGCTTATTCCCAAGGGGTTTGATGGCATCATGCATGGTTGAATCTCACTAGGACCCCCCAAAGGCAAGTGTGTTTGTGGAGTTAATGATACGAAAGGAGTTGTGTTCTGCTTATTTTGGTTGAACTAGTTGAGATTACTTTAACTAGCTAATCAATTAGTTATGAGGAGTGAATTAAATATTATTTAATTCATTAATTAGTAACTCATTATTCAACTCAAGAACACATCGCCCATTGCCATATATGATCGGGCCCAAGGAGACCATGGAAAGAGGCAGATGAAAGGGTGGAGTTAGCTATCGTTGGCGACACTGGCCAGTACAGATTTGCACCACACTTGGAGGAATTTCCCATGATGATCACAAATGGCTTCGGGAAGAGATTCTAACCTTGGATCTTTATATAGACAAAGTTCGGATTGTGCAATAGGAGGCAAGGCATCATGTGAGTTTTGAACCAAGAATTGCTCAAAATCGAGCTAGATTGTAACTTCATGAGGAAGTACCTATACCTTGTGAGTATATTGAATGTAGTTTGTTACATTATTTCTCCATTATAATATACACAATAGCTGCGGGGTTTTCAGCTATAAGCTTTCCCCCATACATATTGTGTTAATGTGTATGATGATTTCTGATGTGTTATCGTTTGATTTTATTTCCATCGATATCCGAGTGGAAGAAGAGATTATGTGTTGCATATAAATTCAATTGTAATGATCGTGGATAGTTCTGGTGGATACCAATCATTATTTAGAAAATTTCTACAAGCCGGGAGGTAGATGGTTGTGGCCGGCCATGATGGGTAAGTGGAAGAAAAAGTGGTGAGCCAAGATGAGTGGGGTGAATTATGGCACAAGCGATTGGGCCATCTTTCGCGCGATGTGTTACTACTTTCCGCAACATAAAACAATGTAACAATCCACAAGAGGATAGATTTGAGTTAAGAATCTTCTACAAGTCGAGGTAGATGGTCATCGTGGCCGCCATGATGGGTAAGGAAGAAAAGTGGTGAGCCAAGACAGGGTGAATTGCAGCACAAGCGATTGGGCTCCGGCGATGGAAACATTTACACATACAACAAATGGGTCAATCCAAGAGGATAGGGATTTGAGTTAAGAATATCTACAAGCTGGAGGTAGATGACTGTGCTGCCATGATGGGTAAGGAAGAAAAAGTGGTGAGCCAAGATGAGGGTGAATTATGGCACAAGCGATTGGGCCATCTTCATCATGGAACCTTGAAAATCATGCAGCAAATATCTATTGGACTTCCAATGGGAACACTTGCTCAGTTAGATCAGTTCAAGGGTTTCACCATGGGGAAGTATGTAAAGTCCACCTTTCATGAAAAGGAGAACCATGCTTCGGTGATCCTGGAGAGAGTTCACATAGACATTTGTGGACCATTCTCGGTTGCTTCAACAACAAAACAAAAGTATTATGTTATATTTTTTGGTGAATTTTCTTGTAAATTGTAGATCTTCTTCATGCAGAAGAAGGATCAAACATTCTCAAAGTTCTGTGAGTTTAAGCCATTGGTGGAGAAAGAGTCGGGGAAGCAAGTGAAGGCTTTGAAGAGTGATAATGGTGAATAATACATCTCTAATAAATTCAAATACTTCTGCAGCAAATAAGGAATTCGAAGAGAACTCATAACGCCTCATAACCCACAACAAAATGGGGTCGTGGAGAAGAAGAACAGAATTATCGTGGGTGCAACACGAGCAATGTTGCATTATCAAGGCCTACCAATGCATTTGTGGGCGAAAGCATGCAACGCTGCGGTTTGTATGAAAAATTGTTGTCCTCATAGAGTACTTGGCATGCGTACACCTAAATAAGCTTTCACACGTAAGAAACTGAACGTTTCTGAGTTTAAGATTTTTGGCTCATTTGTTTATGTGCATGTGACCAAGAATGCCAGGAAGAAGCTAGAGCTAACTACTAAAGTTGGGATATTTTTTGGGTACACAGAAACACCCCACAATTATCATGTGTATTTTCCTAACAGTAAGATTATTCTTATGCGACGGGATATAAAATTCGATGAGGGGGAAGACATGCAGTTGTCGCTTGAGAGGGAGCTCAGCTTGCATGTGGAGGAGGAACTGTTGGTTCCCAAAGATGAATCTTTAGATGTGGATCATCCATAGAAGGAGGTTCATGGAGTGGAGGAGTCCACTCATGCAGAGCCAAATATCAAAACTGGCAGAAGGCGTACCACAAAAGCTGATAGGCTGAGACTTGATGTTGCACAGAATGTAGGAGTGCCTACTTCAAAGCGCAAGCAAAGACAATCTCCTGACTGATTTACTAGATACCTGGCTCTCATGAGAAAATGCATTGTGACTGAGCCATCTTCCTTTCAGGAAGCAGTGCAGGAGCCCACATGGGTAGATGCAATGGTGGAGGAGTATGACTCCATTTTCAGAAAAAATGCTTGGGAAATTGTTCCAAGGCTAGTTGATAAATTAGTGGTAGGTTCAAGATGGATCTACAAGCTAAAGCAAGATGCTAATGGGAGTGTTGAGAAATAGAAGGCTAGATTTGTGGCCTGGGGTTTCTCACAAATCGAGGGGATTGATTATGAAGAAACCTTTGCACCTATCACATAGTATTCTTCCATAAGGGCCATCCTTGCTCTCTCAGCACAGATGCATTGGCGCATTCATCAGATGGATGTGAAGACTGCATTTATCAATGGGATCGTTGAGGAAGAGGTGTACATAGATCAGCCTAAAGTATTTGATATATTTAGCAGTGAGTCGCATGTGTGCCGACTCAAAAGAGAGTTGTATGGGCTGAAGCAAGCACCCCGTGCTTGGTACACTCGGATAGACAATTTTTTGACCAGACTTGGCTTCATCAAAAGTGACGTTGATGCAAACCTTTACCAAATTGCGGTGGAGGGTAAGATTTTAATCATTGTTCTTTACGTTGATGATTTGATACTGACTGGTGATGAGCAGCTGATACACTCATGTAAGGAGGACCTAGCAAAGGAGTTTGAGATGAAGGATATGGTCCTCCTTCATTATTTCCTTGGATTGGAAATATGGCAGTGAGATGGTGAAATTTTTGTGTCTCAAGGCAATTATGCAAGGGAGATACTGGGTAAGTTTCACATGGAGGGTTGTAAACCCATGGATACTCCTCTTCTAGGAAACTAGAGGACAGAGGATGCTACATCTGGAGAGGTATTGAATGCTACTGTCTATCGACAGTTAGTGGATTCACTAATGTATTTAGTGAACACGAGACCAGACATATGCTATGCGGTTAACCAACTAAGTCAAGCGATGGTTAAGCCTACCAAGCTCTTTTGGAAGGTGGGCAAGCATGTCTTCAGATACCTCAGGGGAACATATGAGTATGGCTTATGGTACAGACAGACGGATGACGTGAAGCTGCATGGCTTCACAGATGCAAATTGGGTAGGTAGCCCAACGGACAGAAAGGGCACATCAGGGGGGATCTTTAGTATCAGATCTACAGTTGTTTCTTGGTACAACAGGAAGCAGAGATCCTTGGCACTCAGTTTAGTGGAAGCGGAATACATGGTAGTGATTCAAGATGCATGTGAGGCCATCTGGATGAGAAAGATCTTGGTTGGTTTGTTTGGTTCTCATTTAGATCTGACAGTGATTAATTGTGATAATCAGAGTTGCATTAAACTCTCGATCAATCCTATGTTTCATGATAGATCTAAGCATATAGATATCTGGTATCATCATATCAAAGATTGTGTGCAATGAAAGATCATGTTTATTCAGTACATTCCTACCGAATATAAGGATGCAGATATTCTAACGAAGGCACTCACCAGGAGAAAATTTGAATACCATAAAGACAGGATCAGGGGGAAGGATAATCCCATTCTTGTTGAGAGGGAGAATTGAGATTCAACAAGAAGATCCTAGTGAAAATCATGCACCTACACTAGGATGGAGCCTCAGGCTATTTTTAGGTGGAATTCTATTTTTAGATGCATGAGAAAATTCTATTTATAGATGATGTTTATATATATATGATGAGAAAATTATATTTATAGATTATGTTCTATTTATAGATGTATGTGTGAGTTCTATTTATAGATTGCATTTCTATTTATAAATGCATGTCGACTATTATTATCCCTTAATAATAGTTGGACAATAAACAATAATATATTCTAAATGAGCACTTGGAAATAGTTAACTGAAGTGGAAAATGAGTTAGCTATAGTAAATTATATTTCAAAGGTTGGTTGGTGGGACATGCAAGTGGACTTAGTTGTAACTGAGTGATTCTAAGTTGTAACAGAGTTGGATGTGTAGTTATGTGAGTTGTAAAGAATTTTAACTCAGTTAAGTGAGTTACACTCAGTTGTGCTAGTTGTAAATGAAGATACACTAGTGAGAGACCAGTGAATTAATGATTTAATTAATTCACAATCAGTGTTCTCACATGCAACTGAAGATTTACCACTGTTAACTACATGCATGTCAGGTCCAGTGGAGACCCAGTTGAGATGTAGGTGAAAGGGATAGTTTGAATATCAGTTGTGACATTAGTGGCTGCACTCATGCAACCATACACACATTGAATGTGCCCATGATGATTGTGTAGTAAAGGCAAGAAATATTCCATTCATTCAGGGATTGCTATCAGCTGGGATTGCGCATTGGAGGCAGGCTATCTAGAGGTAGTAAATTGGCACATGAATTTGCAAATTTTTGTATGACAGTGTGAGATGATTTTATATTGTACTGAGAGCTCCTGGATTAGATTTTTTTATGAGATTGTTTGATGATCCATGATATATACATAATATATGATAATGGGGTTTTTAGCTTTATGCTTTCTCAGTAAAAACATATGTGTTATGTGTGATTGATTTTTCTTCTTGATATTGAAATTGGCGATCGTGTTTTAAATTCTCCAAGTATTTTTGTAGAAGAGATTTTTTATTTAACAATGGCATATAATTGTTAGATCAGGAGAAACTAGGCAATACATAATTTGTATTAACATTTCTACGTGTAATAAATTGACACCTAATTAACACCCATTGATTTCTAGATTTGTTCTAACACTTGGAACACTACACACTAAGTGTTTATTCCACCATCCCCTTTTTAATTTATAATATGGAATTTGTAAACACTGGTCTATTTTGGATTCTTCACCATCCACTCTAGAGAGTAATCCATTTCATCCTACACTCTCATCTTTATATTAACATGACTTATGACGTGTATGATCATCCATGTTTTTCTTTTAAATTTCATCTCCAATCTTTGTTTGTGGTTTTTATTTTACATTTGTAATCTAGATGTTAGTGGGATAAATGGCTTATGTTGAAAATGCAACAAGAAAGTCTCAATTTTGATTTTTCCTTAATCAAATTGAGGAAATTCGAAATTCCACATCAATGAATAACTTGGAGGAGTTAATTGAGGTGACATGGGTCTTGTCACTCAGTTAAGATAACATAATTTTAGTTAATGAGTCCAAGTTCATTTTGCTTGTGTTGATTCCTAAAAAATAGGAGTATGTCTCAGTTAATTTGAGTTAAGGGAATGCAACTCAGTTTTATGTAATGATTCCAAAATTTTAGGAGACTAGGTTAGAGTTAATTTAAGTTGTAATCAGTTAAACTAGTTCTAATTGTTAATAGAACTAGTTGGTGGCCAATTAAGTAGTGGGACATCAATCTAACTCAAAGAAAAACTAGTTAAATGATCAATCATCTAATAATTAGCTCATGCATGCAAATAATTCGAATTGTCTAGATATGGTGGAGTTTCTAAGAAAGTTAACCAACAGTTGTAAACTAGTTGAGTGTATGGATGTTGCATGAGGTCAGACAGACCATATTGGGAATTTCTCAACGAATTAAAGTAACTTCCTATTTAATAGGGTCGTAATTCCTCAAGGAACAACACAAGTAAATAGGACCTCAATCCAAGGCATAAGTTCACTAATTCTGGGTTAGAGGCCTTTAGTGAGCAGAGAGATATGTTGTGCACTTGCAGGGTGAGCGTAGTTAAGAAAAGAAATTGTAATACATCTATATTTTCTAATTAATGCAAGAAAACATTGGGGTTTTTAGCATATTTCTTTCCCTGAAAAAAATAATTGTTTCATGTGTGTTATTTCTTATTGCATGTTTGAAATTTTTATTCTATATTGTGAATTAATTTTCGAATATTGGTAGAGTAAATTTGTGTCTTATGTTTTAGTAAATTTCATGAGAATTTTGAATCTACAATGAAAATTCTACATGGTATCAGAGACGGATTCACATTAGAAGTCGTCATTGAAGTACTCATGTACAATGATCATTGAAGAAGTAATGAGTTGTTAGGAGGAATGATTCTAGTGGGAAGATCAGTGAGCCAATATTTAGTGGTACGAAAAGGAGTTTTGATCATTGATATTGGCATATTGAGGGGCAGAGAGATTTCCCACAAGGAGATCAAGACTGAGAGGGAGTCTAGTTTCAGAGGGAGCATCCCTATGGAAGTTGGTACTTCAGGATTTGGGGAGATCATAATCATTATTGTAGTGTTTTCAACAAGAGTGTGGAAGTAGCAATAGAGCAGTAGTATCAACATGATTAGATCATATTTTTGTATGCATGAGGTTATACCTCCACGAGTGAGGTGGAGCAATGTAGATCCTTAGTCCAAGAGCTACAGAAATGTGGGAAAGGTCCATTGAGGAATTAGCCTCATGGATAATTACCTTTTTATGGGGGGCCAAAGTATTTAGTAGTAGGAGGATCAGTGTCAATAATACACTGAGGAGTGTTGAGAACAGAGTGGGAGGCTCAGTAGTAGAGTTAGCAACAACACAATTTTCCGATTAAATAGTTGCAGACACAATAAAATATTGTATGCTTCTTAGTTGCACGTGTTGTAGTAGCAACAACAATAGCGAGAGTTTTTTCATGTAGGACATTCCACAGGTGAAAGATAAGGGTGGTTGATAATCCCTTTCTTGCTAAGAGGGAGCGTTGAAAATGCAACAAGAAAGTCTCAATTTTTTTTTTCCTTAATCGAATTAAGGATATTCGAAATTCCACATCAGCAAAAAACTTGGAGTTAATTGATGTGACATGGCTCTTGTCACTTAGCTAAGAGCACATAATTCAAGTTAATGAGTTCAAGTTCATTTTTCTTGTGTTGATTCCTAAACAATAGGAGTCTAGCTTATTTAATTCGAGTTAAGGACATGAAGCTCAGTTGTATGTAGTGATTCCTAAATTTTATGAGCTAAGGCTGAGTTAATTTCAATTTTAATTAGTAAAACTAGTTCTAATTGTTAATAGAACTAATTGGTAGTCGATTAAGTAGTGGGATGTCAGTTTGACTCATAGATCATCTAGTTAATTAACCAATTGGCTAATAATTAGCTCATGCATGCAAAGAATTTGAATTGCCCAGCTGTGGTGGAGTTTCTAAGGCAGTTAACCAACAATTCTAAACTACTTGAGTGTACGGATGTTGCATGATGTCATATGGACCATACTTGGTAATTTCACAATGAATTAGAGGAATTTCTTATTCAATATCGGCCTAATTCCTCAAGGAAAAACAAAAGGAAATAAGAGCTCAATCCAAGGCAGAAATTGACTAAGTCTAGGTCAGAGGCCTTAAGTGAATAGAGAGATAGGATGTGCACTTGAAGGGTGAGCTCAATTGAGCAAAGAAATTTTCATAAATCTCTATTCTTTTGATTAATGAAAGAATACATTTGGGTTTTTAGATTATTTCTTTCCCTAGATAAAAATACTTGTTGCATGTGTGTGATTTCTTAGCACATGTCTGAAATTTTTGTTCTAGATTGTGAATTACTTTCCGTGTATTGGTAAAGTAGATTTGAGTATTATGTTTTAGTAAATTTCATGAGAATTTTGAATCTAAAATTAAAATTCTACCGTTTATGTTAGTAGGATAAAGTGTTGATGATTTTTTTTCTTTTTCTTTTTGGTGCATTTAGTTTATGTAATATTGAGATTAACTTAATATATATGTTATTATTATTTCATGCATTAAAAAAGGAGATTTAGGTAAGTTAATATTTTTAGAATTATTATTTTTTAATTCTTTTTTCCCTGAATGGATTGAACAATTACTGATGATGCTTAACATACAATTGACACTATAATCTATTTATAGGAATGTTGAAAAGTAAACAAGAAATGCATGTCTAATTAAATTTTCCTTTAATTAAATTGGACAATAAATTGTAATATTATTTCATAATCACTTCTAATAGTTTCATTTTCCCTTAATTAAATTGGACAATAAATTGTAATCTTATCTCATAATCACTTGTAATAGTTAACTGAATGTGATAGAATTTAGTTCATGAAATTCAAGTTGAGGGCGGTTGGTAAGGCATGTAGAGTGATTCTATTTGTTTTAAAGTCAGAGTTACAATTAGTGTATTAGTTTAATGCATGAGAAATCAATTAAGTCAATTAAGTGAGTTACAGTCAGTCTAACTTGTTGTAACCGATTTTTGCACTAGTAAGAGGTCAAGTGAATTAAATCATATTTAATTCACATGCAGTGATCTGTCAAGTGACTGATGATTTACTCTTAATAGCTGCATGCATGTATGAAGACCTAATTGAGACCGAGGTTAAAGGGATGTTATCTATCAGTTGTATTATTAGTGAATTATTTTCACACAATTAGACAACCATAGGATTGCCCATGATGTATTGCACAATTTTAGAAGGTTGAATTTCCTAATTAATAGAGATCAATTGTTCTTAGAATTGTGCAAGTGAGGCAGGCCGAGAAGAGGCAAGAAATTGGCTAAGTGTTGGTCGATTTTGTCCAGATCGGTGTGAGACAATTGGTAGAGTGCAATAGACTCTTGTGAGAAGAGTGCATTTGTGACAACTGCATTTAATGATAACTATTTTTTAACTAGTTAAAAGAAATTGTTAATTATTTGTTTTAAGAAAAGACTGGAACTATTAATGTTTTGTTGAGAAGTTATTTTCATTAGTGATTAATTATGAATAATAAAATCAATTATGGAAAGTGACTCCATAAAAAGTAAAATTTGGTGGTAAATGTTTTCTAAGAACTAGAAGGTGGTTGGGATAGTTGGAAATAGTTACCTACTCCTCTGGGGATAAGAGACTGATCCGAGTGAGAAGTAGGGGTTCTATTCATAGACTAAGAGAGAGTGTAGGTTTTCCAGAGCTGGTAGAGACCAGTGGAAAACACTCAAAAATCCTGAATTTATTTTTGGTACTAACTGGACTAGGTGTCTCGAGGTCACAGCAGAAATATCCACTGTCAACCTGTACCTTTCAGGAAGGGAGCATGGGTGCAAGAGGAGGATGTAATCACCTCTCTTGAATATTGGGAGGACCACAACTGCAACTTGCATCATAGATAAGTAACTGTGTATTCTCAGTAGAATTAAGTATTGTAATATCTCTAATCTAGGTATGTACATGTATTTTTCTTTACTAGTGATAGATACAGTGAATTATATGAAAATAAGATTGGGAAAGAATGATATTAATATCTGTATTATTAATATCCCAGTATGCAAAACCCAGACTTGTATAAATGTTGTAAATTAAATGCCGAACCAACATTTTATTTAAATTTCGTTAGTTCTTTTATTAGGTGAAGGAAGATGTGAAAAATATAGATTATAAATTATATAGAAGTGTTTGTCAGATATATGAAACTAGAAAAAACAAGATTTTAGTTATAAGCATAGATATTTTACAATGAACTTATTATATAGCAAACAAATATTTCCGTTAATGAAATGAACTATGGAACTGGATAAATGGAAGGACATATGTTTAATTTATGTAGAGAAGGCTATTGGTCGAGGGTACAGGGTAATACCCTAACCCAAGACGCATTGTCCCTCAATCATAGTTATACTCAGACATTAAGCAAGGTGGTCTGGTCACCAAGATGAAAACTACTGTACAAGATTTAACTAATGACTATGGATTTAATATATTGAGGAAATATTAGAAAAGATAGTAATTGTTATCTCTACAAACATCAACATTTGGTATTTATGCAAAAGTGTAAACCTTGAATAAAAACTCAGAACCAAACATTTGAGGAGAAAATCTTTGCAGTACAGAAAAGCAGAGGTCGACCGAGAGCTTCGAGCTAAACATCATCTAGAAATATGAAGGTTATCCTTATATTTATATTGAATCGCAATAGAAAGAGAGTAATATTCATTTTCATTGAAAAAAGGCTAATACCAGATGGAATACCCAAAAATGCAATACCAGAAGGTCCACACCTATTGTAAAAAAAAAACAGGCATTTCATTCCATTACAATAAATAGCAAGTCACTGTACTTAAAAAAAATATACAGTCCAAATGGCACATAAGACTAAACAGGGCTATTTATACAACAATGGCCATATTAAAAAATGGCAATAAGCAAGGGTCGAATCCTAGAAAGGAAACCCTAATTTTCATAATTAATACGCAGATAATGTTTACAAATAGAAGTGCGAGAGATTATCCGAGTCCTCAAGAAACTCTGTCCAGACATTATCCTTAACCTTACAATCAATATATATATATATAACAAGACCTAAACCAGGATGACCGATAAAGCTGAGTTTTAGGATTCATAGACCCCATGAAGACTAGAAGTTTGCCTGAGATATTTAACACCTCATTAACTGAACGCAAGTATCATACATACCTGGAAGAATAGCTAAGCATATTAGCCGTGACCGAAGCTAGCCCAAAATAACTAAAATTTATGCCAAAATATCTGCTAACCAAAGCAAATGCCAACATGCTAGTGTCGACCTGCAGCAATTGCCGTGGAAGGAAAATCAGTAAGAAATATATTCAAGTTGTTAAATGTATTTCTATTTGAAAGAAGAACAGTGTTCAAGAAATGAGAAAATGTTAAAGAGATTACCTGAGATTTAGATTCGTCTCTACCCTCTGAGCATCACACCATAAGTCTTCAAATAAACGAGGAGAAACAAAAGTAAAATGCATTAAACCACGGAAAGAAACAAGTAGATATATTCGAAAATATCTGTAAATGCATTGAGAAGAATCATGTATTTGAGATGGGAGCGAATACCTGTACATTGAGCAAAAGGAACCAGTTTTGAAGGTGATGCAATGGCAAAAATGGACAAATTAGTCCAGAAACTCCTCACAGTTAGCAACAACACCTCCTCTTCACTAAATTGAAGAGCCATGAGGGCTACACCATTGTAATCCTCGTAAGCCTGGTGAAATCCCAATGAAGGCGGAGCCATAGCTCGAAAACATAGCCGTGACAAACCACAGAATGAAACAAGCTACTCAGCGCAGGCACAATGACAATAAGCCGATAATGATTAGGGTTGGGGGGGTTAACAATGCAACTCCTGCCTAAATGACAACCGTTGATCTTTCTAATTTCCACAGTGGAGATCACCGATAGAGACCATCGAAAAACACAACATATCATGAAATTTTTTTACAGTTGTATGATGGATTTAATAACAAGTACTTCAACATTTATTAGCTTGGACGTGCCAACTTTTCCTTAGTGGTAAAGAGGACAAAGATCTTATCATATGCGGAATGCATATGACATGTTAACCTGAAAGTTTGATGCCGACGGAAATAAACATTGAACATTCAAATAAAACCTTATAATGTGACAAGGAATCCCATGGTGAATGGAAAATGGTGATTTATATGTTGATTAAGTTAGAACCTTAATGAAGAGTGGTATGGGTTAATAATGTCGAATTATGATTCTAGTAATGTATAACAAGTTTAACCTTTGATTATGGGTTTAACTTTAGAGTGGGAAGTAATTTTTTAATTTATTTTGGTATGTATGTTGGTTACAAGTGGTAGCAGAGCAGCATTCATACGTTGGGACCCTAAGGGTCAACTAACAATTTACGTTGTATGTATACTGATGCACAGAATAGAAGCATAACAGGAAACATCATGAGAAGGGGAACAATGCAACAACCACCCCAAGACACCGGGGAACCCCAAACACAACTGGTAGTGAGCCCTGAGATGTGGGTTTAGTTGAGTGTCGATTAGCACCAGCAAACAAGTAGACTACTGGAGAAATAACAACATCAAACTAGCATACTGTTGAGTACAATACATAAACTACAGGAAGAGATGGTGCGAGTTCATAGTGATAATGAGTGCTTGGTGCAAGAGCAAGAAAATATACTCAAGAGTCTGTCAGACAAGAAAAATCAATAAATGGAACACCCCAGTGCTGATAGGGACATGCAAGAAGGTGATGAGCGACAAATAAGAGAACACACCACTGACAGAGTGGAAAGAAGCCCTTCTCAGTGAAGCAATAAGAACAAAAGCTATAATGAAGTAGAGTCTGGCAATGTGTCATATCAAAAAGAAGTTAAGAAGCATAAAGTGGAACTTCAGGGGGAGTTTCGCAAAATAAAAACACCAACATTTGATGGTGAAGCTGAGGAAGTGGTAGAGGCATGGTTGATAAACATGAATAAATATTTTCAAGTGTACGAGTATAGAAACGACCTAAAGGCCAGATTGGCCATATATCAGTTAAGGGAGAAAGCCACTTTGTCGTGGGAATAAGTAAAGAATGTTCGGAGCATTGAGGACCAAGATGTTACTTGGGAATCATTCCAACAATAATTTAAAGACAAGTATTTAACATAACGTTTCTATGATGAGAAAGCTAAAGAGTTTCATGACTTGAAGCTGGGATAGATGACTATGGATGAGTATATCACAAAGCTCACCTCCATGTTAGGATATGTTCCATACCTTCGAGAGGAAAAGGCTAAGGTGCAAATATTTTTGAGCAGCTTTCCAATATGAAAGAGCGAATTGAATTTGTAAATCCCCGAACCATGGACGAAGCCATTCGTAAAGCACAAATGTGCTATCAGCAGTCCAAGGCAAAAGGGGAGGTTGGAAAAAGTTGGCAACCAAGAAAAGGACAAAAAACCAGCTCAAACTTCAAAGGAGCCAAAAGTAATAACTTTAATAATTCTGTGCAAAGTTCTGTTAGTAAAAAATTTGGCAGAAATCATCAGAGAACCCGCTGTCCAGCAGAAGAGAAGCCTACAGAGGCATCTAGCAAACCTGAGCAAGGGCAGGTCACCAAGCCACCTCTACAGTGTTGGGGGTGTGGTGAGGCACACTATTATAAAAACTGCCCACAGTGAGTAAGAAATGACATAGTTGCAAACTTGCAGGAGGCTTCTACAGTAGGCGATTTGGCACGAAACATTCCTCGTTTCAATGCGGTGTTGGAGGATCGACAGGCAGATTATCAGCCAACAATGATTGATTTGGAAGGTAAATTATTGTCTCAATTTGTTTCTATTTTAGTAGACTCAAGTGCAAGTCTAAGTTATGTTAGTCCCAAAATAGTGGAAATTTGTAAATTAAAAGGGCATAAATTCAAAAACCCGTGGCTGGTACAACTAGCCACAGGAGAAAAAAGAAAGGTAACTTCTAAGATTCCAACGTGTACATTAGAAATTGCATAACAGTAGTTGAACGTGACCTGAAAATACTTCCATTAGGGTCCTATGATGTTTTTTTGGGCATGGATTGGCTAGAAAAACATTGTACCTTAGTGGACTACAAGGAAAATATCATCTATTATAGAATGCAAGATGGGACACGCAAGGAGATTCAGGGAATTAAGAAGCCACTACAGCTATGTTCAATTACAGCATCCCAAATGAGTAAATGTATAAGGAAGGAATGTCAGATATATGTTATTTAGGTGGGATATTATAACTCCAAGGAAAAATTGCATATGATGGGAAACATACCCGTGGTACAAGATTTCATGGATGGTTTTCTAGAAAATATTCCTAGATTACCACCAAGATGAGATATCGATTTTACCATTGAATTAATGCCAGGAACATCATCTATGTCAAGGGCTCCTTACAGAATGAGTGTTCCAGAATTAACTGAGTTAAAAATGCAATTACAAGAACTGTTGGACAAAGGTTATATTCATCCAAGTGTGTCCCCATGGGGAGAACCAGTGTTGTTCATTAAGAAGATGGATGGAACCATGCGAATGTGCATGGACTATAAATAGCTCAACAAGTAAACAGTCAAGAATAAATATCCTTTACCCAAGATTCATGATATTTTTGATCAAGTGAAGGGGGCCACAGTGTTTTCTAAAATAAATTTAAGATCTGGATATCATTAGATTCAAATCAAGGATGAAGATATTTACAAGACTTCTTTCCGTACCAGGTACGGGCATTATGAATTTGTGGTGTTACCCTTTGGGTTAACAAATGCACCAGCAACCTTTATGAGGTTAATGCATGGTATATTCCATCCTTTCCTGGATAATTTTGTACTTATATTCATAGATGACATTTTAATCTATTCTAAAAACCAAGAAGAACATAGAGAGAATTTAAGGATTGTGTTGGAAATGCTAAGAAAACACCAGTTGTACGCTAAGTTAAGCAAATGTGATTTCTCCAAAACAGAAATCTAGTACTTAGGCCATGTCATTTCAGTAGAAGGGATTGTTTTTTATCCAGAGAAAATCAAGACAATCATGGAGTGGCAAGTACCTCAAAATGTGGCAGATATTCGATCTTTTATGGGATTGGCGGGTTACTATCGGAGATTTATTGAAGGATTTTCCAGAATTGCTTTTCCCATTACCTCCTTGTAGAGAAAAGGAAAATTATTTAAGTGGATTTTTGAGTGCCAAAACAATTTCGAGAGGCTGAAGCAATTATTGACCACTACACTAGTGTTGAGGGTAGCTAACCCCAACAAAGAATTTGAAGTATGTACAAACGCTAGTAAAGAGGGTGTTGGGGTAGTTTATCTCAAGAAGTCAAAGTAGTGGCATAAAAGTCAAGAAAGTTGAAGGAACATGAACAAAGGTACTTAGCTATGATCTAGAATTAACAACAGTACTACATGCGGTTCGGGTATGGAGACACTACTTGCTGGGTAAAAATTTTGTGGTAAAAACAGATCAAAGTAGCTTGAATAGTTGTTTCAAGCAAGCTGATTTAAACTCCAGGAAGGCAAGATGGAATTCATTTCTAAGTGAGTTTGATATGGACATACAACATGTTGAAAATCCTAGAGACAGCCTTGAGTTGTGAAAGACCAGTGCCTAGGACATTTTATATAGCAAGGAGCAGTATGATATAACAAGGACAATTAGCAAAACAAGGCTCTTTTTCTATTTTAGTTTTAACAGGAAATATCAATGTAGATGGAACCATAATATTCACAAACTCAGCATAATGAAAGGAACACTGCAGAGGCAAGGAGTGAATTCTAAATATAAATGTATCAAACAACTCAAAGACAGCTTGCTATAAGGAGGGTTGGATTCTAAAAATGCTTTACAGAGATTGAAAATCAGACGGCATTTGCTGTGTAAGAAATATAGAAGGAATACTAACTACTAATGAGATGAAATTCCATAAACATATCTGAACATGAGATGGGCTTAAGATAATAAGAATCCATACATGTCCATAGCTTTCAAAAAATAACATCCCATAGCACTTAATATAGAAGAAACGTGGACGAAGTTGAAAATGAAACAACATATCATGATTGAGCCATATTTAAAGCGCTAGACAGGTTTAGCATGAGTATCAATTGTGATAAATTCATACCAGAACCAGTGAGCCACTCGCATTCCAGAGCATGATACAAGAAGGATGGAAATAGTGAAATGAACATCTAAACTATATCACATAAGACAGAATTACATACTATAAAGCATCAAGATCAGAATCCTCATTAAAGGTAAAACTCCTTATCGTTGAGACCCAACGAGCTCTTCACATTTGTATTAAAACTTAAACAAAATGCATACAAGAAACTCTTTCACAGCCAATTCTTCAGAAAATCTGGAACCCGTTTTTCTCTTTAGTTGCTGCTTATATAGAAGCCTCAGAAACATGAGCGAGAAGATATTTTTGGGAAAAATATCTTCCTCGCGTGCTGGTAATCAGTTTGAGGTCTCCATAAAAAATAACCAAAATTCATGATGAGGAATATGGGGCATCTCATCATTGACAGTTAGGCTCACGGCCGTTTTAAACCAAAAATATTAAACAACAGTTTCTGACAGAAAGTAAAATGCAGGAGTGGAATGTGAATTCCACTCGAAATTTAAAAGTAACAAACTAAAATGAAAGTAAAAGGCCACTAGGGCCAAATCATGAATTGACAATGTTCACTGACGAGGTGGAGTTGAGGCGGTCGCTGTCACAGATGGCGGAATGTTGGCTGAGAGGAATTGATTTGCCTCTGATGTGGCAGTAGAGGCTTTTTTGCCTGTAGATCTTCATGATTTTCTTTAATTCTGATTTAATTTGGAGGATGGGCTTTTGATAATCAATCTTAGCCGTAATCCCCAAATTGTCTCCAATCTTCTGTTTCTGTCGTGGCAGGTCTTCGACACTGATACTCTTCAATCTTCTATTTCTGCCGTGATCCCGTGTGTCTTGTTGATGTGTAGCGCTGCGCAGGGATCACAAGGCATCAATGCCTATGAAGCATCGACGAGACGTGGAGTTTGAACCCTGATAATGACTGTAACACAGTAGAAGTGGTGGGATTCCAGCATGACGAGGGGCGATTAGGAATGAACCGTCGGATCCCGAGAGATCAATGGTTGCGATCTAATCGCATCGGAACAAAGTGAGGCCGAAACTCCGATGGAGAAATATGAATGAACAGGGCGGTGCAATGAGGGCCGTTGATCTAACTTGGATGGACGGTCACGATTGGATCGGCGGATAGCAATTGGGGAAGGCGGCGGGTGACACATTTAAGAACTTGCGATTGGCGATGCGAGATTGAGTGCCAGCCGTCCGATCTGGAACAAGATCGACGGTGGAGACTCAATCGGCGGGGAGACAGACGGGGGGGTAAAGGAGTGGAGCGGGAGAAATGAGGGCCGTTGGATTAAGGGAAATCGACAGCGGAGATTACAATCAGAGGATCGCAATCGGGGAGTGCAGCGGGTGGCACACTTTAAAAGTTGTGATTGCGATCAGTGCAGTGGTGCGATGAAAGACAGGACTTGCGCGGACCGTCGGATCCGTATAGATCGACGACGGGTATTGCACCCGCGCTCCACAGACCATAACACCATCGCGTCGGAGCTTTTGACTTTGCAAAGAAAACGCGCCCCACTCCGACCTTCCGATTGCGATTAGCACTCAGGCCTTAAGCGCTCGGTTCTGGGCGCGGGTCATGTGGGGAAACGGTTCGAGGGGGCTGGCCGAAAGGGGCTAGGCCTGATACATGAAGGAAGATGGGTTTTTGGCCTATCTTTAATGCATTTTAAGGCCAGAGGAGGCATTCGGTAAAGGGAATAAGGGGTTTTAAGCCAAACAAAGGTAATTTAAAAGGCTTAAAAGGGGATTTGGGATGATTTAAAGGATAAGTGGGGAATTTAGAAGGGGAAGAAGAATGATGAAAACAGAGGCTTAGAGGGAATGAAATAAGAGGGAAAAGAGGGCCTTTTGGGTATTTTCTTCACAAACAGAGAGGCTTTAAAACTGGGAACAACAATGAGGATTTATCAAAAGACAAGGCACAAGGAGGCTTCGAGGATGATGTGTTTTCAAAGAGAATGCATTCCTTGAAGGCTCAAAGACAGTTTGGCCCCCTGTTTGCTTGTCAAAAAATTCATAGGGGGCTAACATGATCAACATTGGCTCCATCTGGGGACGGTACGTTCATCCTTGAGCGTGTCGAGAACTTCGCAGACCACCTGTTAATCTTCTGTGTGGACACCACTCTTCAACACCTTTCATTTTTCTCTTCATGATTCATCACGACACACACATCATTCGAACAAAGACGAAAACAAAAAACTAATGTACAGTATGATACATTAGGCTCTCTCGGCCTGAATCAAAACTGTAAGTAAGGTTTGAGGAACTGACTGTTTACAGGGGCATCGAGCAAGTCTCCCTGTAAATTTTCCAACCTGAAAGTGTTGTTGCCCCCTTGTTCCACGATTTTAAAAAGGCCGAACCAGAGTGGGTCGAATTTACCATGTTTCCCCTTTTCAGCTCTTCGAATATCCCATCTGAGCACTAAATCCCCAACCTGCAACTTCCTGTCCTTGGCATGTTGATCAAAAAGGTCCTTCATCTTCTCTTGATATTCAGTTAGCCTCTGACTTACCTGGTTCCGTGTTTCTTCTAACTCCACCAGCTGATTGATTCTCCTGGTCACATCATCAGGTTCTTCTTGACTTTCTTGCATGAATCGGGCTACTGGTAAGGCTAACTGTACAGGGAATACTGCTGCCCTCCCATATACTAATTCATACGGGGACTTCCCGGTTGCTCTCTTGCTGGTAATCCTGTTGGCCCACAGAGCGAATTTCAACTGGGAATCCCAATTTTTCTGATTTTCGTTAATAGCCTTCTTCAGTGCCCTCACCAAGGTTTTATTTGAAGACTCTGCCAGGCCATTTCCTTGTGGGTAATAGGTCGTAGGGTGACCTAGCGCAATGTTATACTGCTGGCAGAAACTCACAAACTTTGCAGACTTAAAGGCCTGTGCATCGTCGGTCACTATCTTGGCAGGGCAGCCAAATCTGGATATGATATTTTCTTCCATAAATTTCATTACCACAGCATCTGTTGCATTCCTTGTAGGTATAGCTTCCACCCACTTCGTGAAATAATCTGTGGCAGTTAATATCCACTTATGCTGACCACTTGATGGAGGATGTATTTCACCAATAAAGTCAATTCCCCATTGTTGGAATGGTTCATCCACGTGAACAAGGATCATGGGCAGAGGTGCCAACTTCTGTCTTTCAACAAACCTTTGGCATTTCTCACAAGCTCTAACCCAGGCAAACACATCTCCAAAGAGTTTGGGCCAGAAGAAACCAGCCTTCGGGATTTTGTGTGCAGTATCCCTCCAACTATAATGACCCCCACAGATTCCTTCATGAAATTCGGCCATTATACTCTCTACCTCATCCTCTGTGAGACACAAGAGCAAGATGCCTGAGGGATCTCGCCAGTACAACCAACCATTTGCAACAACGTACTTCTGTGATCTCAACCTCAGTGTTCTGTATTTAGCTTTGTCACAGCTAGGAGGGCAGTTGAGTGTTAGAAGATATTCCACTATCTCTTTGTACCACGGTCTGATGAGGTACTTCATATGTGTCTTTTGAGTAGCTATCTCTACTCCCTGTTGCTCTTCTTTCTTCTCAGACTCCTCATTTGCTATCATGGACAGATTTATACCCAGACCCTGACAGTTTGACTCGGACAAGATTTTGGCTAGCCCTTGTCCCTTGATCAGTTTGGTAGGGCAGATGTCTAGCTCATACTCTTGTATTTTGGAAATCCATTTCCCTCTTTTCCCTTCGCTATCTCCTTGGATAAGAATATCTTTTACAGCTGTTGTAGGCACAAACGCAGTGATATGGGACTACAAGATATACATGCGAAATGCTTTAAGAGACTTCACCAGGGCATATGCCTGCTGTTCTAATATGTTATATTTCAGCGCTGCATCACAGAGCACCTGACTGAAGAAAGAGATGGGCTGCTCGTACCCTTCTTCATTTTTCTGCAATAAAACTCTTGCCACTGTATGAGGTGATGCAAATGAAAAGATCATGAAAGGTTTGGCATAGTCTGGTCCAGCTAGCACAGGGGCTTCAGCAAAGGCATTTTTTATCCTGGAAAAGGCCTCTCGTGATTCTTGGGACCACTTTACCTCATTATTTTTCTTCAGCATGTCAGTTATATGTCTAACTATCTCAGCATAGTTAGGGATAAACCTCCTCAGAAAGTTAATGCGCCCTAGGAACACCTACACCTCCTTTTTATTTCTGGGAAGAGAAATGCCATTTATAACTTCTACTCTCTTAGGATCTATTTTTACCCAATCTTTGGTTACAATATGTCCCAAAAGCTTACCTTCTTCTAATGCAAACAATGACTTCTGTGGATTGAGAGAGAGACCATACCTTCTGCACTTCTCGAAAGTTCTACGCAAGTGTTCAATGTGCTCTGCATCATCTTTTGAGAACACAGTGATATCATCCAGATATACTACCACAAACTTATCTTGCTCCCCAACAAAGGCAATGTCCATGGCCCTTCGAAAAGTGGCCCCTGCGTTGATCAACCCAAAAGGCATCCTAACATGAATAAACGTACCCCATGGTGTGGTAAAGGCAGTCTTCTTCTTATCTTCTGGTAGTACAGCCACCTGATTATAACCAGAGAATCCATCCATCTTCGACATCCGAGAAGCTCCTACCACTTTCTGCAGGATGTGATCCATCTTGGGCAGGGGATAATTATCCTTTAAGGATGCTCGGTTTAAATTTCGAAAATCCACACATAGCCTTATTTCTCCATTCTTTTTCCGGACAGGGACTAGGTTTGCTACCCACTCAGAATATCTCAATGGCACAATGATTTTGGCCTTCAACAGTTTCTTAATTTCCTTCTCAATGGAGGGAAGCAACAGGGGATTTATCTGTCTAAGCTTTTGTTTATGTGGCTTCGCATCTCCCTTCAGTGGAATTTTATGTTGCATGATGCTGATATCGAAGGTTTTTAGGTCCTGATAAGACCATGCAAATACATCTTTGTATGACTGGAATAATTTCTGGTAGAGCTCTTTATACTCCTCTGGGACTTTCTTGGATATCTTCACAATTTTGGGGTCAGCATCAGTACCAAGGTTAAGATCTTCCACCTGATTTTCCTCCACAACTTTGTTCGGCTGCAATGGGACATCGTTCTTGTTAAACAACCTTTCTAAGGGCACTAGTCCTCGGGGTATAACATTGCCTTTTAGTTGCAGAACTTTATGGCCCGCCACATTTTCTTCCCATTTATTTTCTGAAATATCCTCAACCTCTTCTTCTTTACAAGCATCAATCTCCATGTTGGAGAATTCCCCTACTGTTTCCAGGAATCTTTTCACTTGTTCTTCATCCTCAAACACCTGCCAATGTTTGATGTTATCTGGGATTGATGGTCGATAACGTACTTCAATTTCATATCTTAAGAGAGGGTTTTGAGGTGGACGAAAGGTACTGGCAGCCACCGCAAGGGAGTCTGCCATCCTATTCTGCTCCCGGGGCATGAACTGAATATTAAATGCCAAGAAAAAATTCTCCACCAGATCCCAAACTTCGTTCCTATAAGCCCTCAGCCTAGGATGTTTGGTTTGGCACTGATTCTTCACTTGTCTAACCACCAGTTCCGAATCTCCCAGAACCTTTAAACTCTGTATGTTCATACTCCTGGCTGTCTGTAACCCTAAAAGAAGTGCTTCATACTCGGCCACATTATTAGTGGCTTCATACTCTAGTTTGAAATACAATGGGACCCATTGGCCTGTAGGAGAAATCAATAATACTCCAGCCCCATTTCCTTCTCTGGAGTTTGCTCCATCAAAATGAAGTGTCCAGATTCCTGCTTCATGGCTCTCTATGGACTGCTCGGTCTTGATCTGGAAAAATGATAGTTCATGAGAGTAATCTTGATCTTCTTCCAGCATCAAACATGAGAAATCTCCCTCCTTACTATAAACTGGAGAATTAACTGAGTTGTCAGCCTTGGTGACCGTCTTGACAAATCTAGTTTCCCGGTACAACCTCCTCTCCTGGCCACCAAAAACCGGGATAGTAGCATAGGTCAGGTCCAACTTGATTGACCCACCAATTTTAGTCCCCCAAGACCTTGATAGCAACATGCCGAAGCGAGCTGGGATGTTAGCCACCACGATGTCCATCACCACACTTTTTGCTGGGATTTGGGCCAAATTGACCATCAAATCCTTGATCATACCCAGGCATTTAACTCTTTTGGAATCAAATGAATAGAGGTCTTTGTATGGACGAGTGATTTGTAATCCTAGTTGTTCCATGACCGATAGGGGCAATAGGTTATGAGAAGCTCCTGAATCTAACATGCAGTTATGCAACAGTAGGTCATGAATTACTAAGGACACATAAAAAGGGGGAGTAGAAGCATCTAATTCCTCAACATGTGGGCCAAATACAACCATGGGTCTTTCTTCTTGAAGGTTTATACTGTCTGGAATATGTGCTACTTCTGGGGGAAGCACAAAGGATGTGACCTGGGACTGATATGCAGGCTGCTTCAACAATTCGGTCAAGGGAACTGGGATTTTGACCTTCTCAAGCTCCTTTTGTAAACTGAAAACCGAGGATGACTTATCTACTAACACCTCTTTTGACTCTTTGCTTTGGACAAGGGGTTTGACTTCCTTTGTGACTGACTTGACATTAAGGGGAGTAGCCACTTGTGAAGTGGAAGGAATTTGATCAGCAGACTGCAAAGATTCGTTAAGAGGTCTCTTACCTTTGTCTGCGGTCCTTTGAGCTGTTGTCTCCTTCTGAGCAGATGCTTCCTCATGACGTGTGTCTTCCTCCTGATCCTGAGTATGAGTTCTCTTCCTAGAAGATCTGAGGTCATATCTTCTATTAAACTGTGCTTGCATGAAATCGACAAACTGCTTGCAGTAGTCATCTATCTCAGGATCTTCGGTGCTTTCATTAGCTTTTTCTTCCACATGTGATGGAATCTCTACTTCATCACTTTCTTGTAGGGGACACTCTACTTCATCGTTGTTAGAAAAAGCAAGGTATGCCTCCTCTTGCTCGTAAGTGGTGTCTTCGGTGGGACCATCGACCTGACCTTCCAAGTACAGAGGGTGTGGTACCTGATCTTGTTGCTCCTTCCGTTCCCTTTGCAGTATCTGCAAGGGTGGTTTTCTGTACTGAAGGTTGTAACCCCTGTTTGGAGCATTCTGGAAATTCTTGGAGGATGAATTTTTGGCCTCTAGTTCAAGTTTGACCAGCTTATTTGAAAGATTCTTAATCATTTTGTTCATTTCCTCAATTCTGTCATTGGCTGAGTCTCTATCTTGGCTAGAGGTGGATACTTTTTCTTTCCCCTTTCTTCTAGTATCTTGTTCAGATTTTCCCTTTGATTTACCAGTGGAGGCAAAGTTTGCCTCCAACTCTAGTGCATCTGTTTGAGCATCATCCAGGGTGGCGGGCTTTCTTTCTCTCAGAGAGAAACCGAATTCTAAGTCAAATGCGGCTACGAAAACAACTTTAGTAGCGGTTTGATGATGTTTCATATCAACAGGAAGGCTCAAATACAACTTGTTAAATCTCTTGATAAATTCTGACACCCCTTCATTATGCCTTTTCTTGAGTGTGTTAAACTCAGTAAGGCAATGTCCATGATCTTTCTTCTCTCCCCATTTTCTGAGAAAAGTATCTTCCATTCCTTCCCAAGTGGTGATGGAATGGTCTCCTAATGTCTTAAACCACTTTCTGGATTCACCATCAAGAGATTGCACAAACAGTCTTAGGACTACATCTAGGTGTTCCACATTAAATTTCTCTGCAAAAGAACAGAATACCTCAAGATGTTTTTGAGCTTCAATCTCATTTTCCCCATTAAATCAGGGTAAGATCTTCAGATAGTCTTGTGGCATATAATTCAACACTTGAGGTAATGCCAAGGGGGCATATTTATTCAACAAGAAGCCATGAACATTGGCCATTGGAGGAGGTGGAGGTAGTGAAAGGGTTTGATGTGTAAAAGGAGGGGGAGGAGGTGGAAGTGAAGTATGAATAACAATAGGAATGTATCAGACAACAGCTTGAGGTGTTGATGGGAACAACGAGCTGTGAATAGCAGATACTTTGGTGACTTCCTTGACCTCTTCGACTTCAAGAGTAGGGTGAAAGGGGTAGTATGTGGTATCCCTTGACTCAGCTTCGTCTTTAATTCGGACACCTCTCCGGTGTGGACTATCTGAGTAGTAATCGGTATCTCCCACAGTGGAGTTGGGACCATGTACTTGAGCAACTTGAGAGGAGGAGGATGGAAAGTCTTCTAAAGAGAATTCAGGGATATCAATATGGACTGATGGTCTTTCTCTCCAACTCCTTCTATGTAGGATCTTCTCTGGGTCAGACACAGAAAGTGTCTTTAGCTGAGACGTATCTGACCTCAGGTGTGGCTTACGAGGAGCGAGGACTGCAAGTAAATTTTTCTTATAAATGAATGTGGAGTTGCCAAGGTGAGGGATATACAAATATCAACTCTCCATGCTCACCTATTTGAAGAGTGAATAAGGTTTTGTCGAGGCCCAGGGATTCAACTTCTCTCAACTTCGATATCCCCGGCAACGACGCCAGAAAGATGTTGTCAATCCTAAAGACAACCTTGAGTTGTGAAATACCAGTGCCTAGGACATCTTATATAGCAAGGAGAAGTATGATATATCAAGGAAAATTAGCAGAACAAGGCTCTTTTTCTATTTTAGTTTTAACAGGATAGATCAATGTAGATGGAACCAGAATATTCACAAACTCAGCATAATGAAAGGAACACTGTAGAGGCAAGGAGTGAATTCTCAATATGGACTAATGGTATTTCTCTCCAAATCCTTCTATGTAGGATCTTCTCTGGGTCAGACAGAGAAGGTGTCTTTGGCTGAGACGTATCTGACCTCAGGTGTGGCTTACGAGGAGCTAGGACTGCAAGTAAATTTTTCTGATAAATGAATGTGGAGTCGCCAAGGTGAGGGATCTACAACTCTCAACTCTCCATGCTCACCTATTTGAAGAGTGAATAAGGTTTTGTCGAGGCCCAGGGATTCAACTTCTCTGAACTTCGATATCCCCAGCAACGGCACCAGAAATATGTTGTCAATCCTAGAGATAGCCTTGATTTGTGAAATACCAGTGCATATGACATCTTATATAGCAAGGAGAAGTATGATATAACAAGGAAAATTAGCAGAACAAGGCTCCTTTTCTATTTCAGTTTTAACAGGAAATATCAATGTAGATCGAACCAGAATATTCACAAACTCAGCATAATGAAAGGAACACTGCAGAGGCAAGGAGTGAATTATCAATATAAATGTATCAGACAACTCAAAGACAACTTTCTGTAAGGAGGGCTGGATTCTAATAATGCTTTACAGAGATTGAAAATCAGACGGCATGCTCTGTAAGAAATATAGGAGGAATACTAACTACTAATGAGATGAAATTCCATAAACATATTTGAATATGACATGGGCTTAAGATAATAAGAATACATACATGTCCATATCTTTCAAAAAATAACATCCCATAGCACTTAATATAGAAGAAACGTGGATGAAGTTGAAAATGAAACAACATATCATGATTGAGCCATATTTAAAGTGCTAGACAGGTTTAGCATGAGTATCGATTGTGATAAATTCATACCAGAACCAGTGAGCCACTAGCATTCCATAGCATGATACAAGAAGGATGGAAATAGTGAAATGAACAACTAAGCTATATCACATAAGACAGAATTACAAACTATAAATCATCAAGACCAGAATCCTCATTAAAGGTAAAACTCCTTATCGTTGAGACCCAACGGGCTCCTCACATTTATATTAAAACTTCAACAAAATGCATACAAGAAACTCTTTCACAGCTAATTCTTCAGAAAATCTGGAACCTGTTTTTCTCTTTAGTTGCTGCTTATATAGAAGCCTCAGAAACATGAGCGAGAAGATATTTTTGAGAAAAATATATTCCTCGCGTGCTGGTAATTAGTTTTATGTCTCCATAAAAAATAACCAAAATTCATGATGAGGAATAGGGGCATCTCATCATTGACAGCTAGGCTCACGGCCGTTTTAAACCAAGAATATTAAACAACAGTTTCTGACAGAAAGTAAAATGCAGGAGTGGAAAGTGAATTCCACTCGAAATTTAAAAGTAACAAACTAAAATGAAAGTAAAAGGCCACTAGGGCCGAATCGTGAATTGACAATGTTCACTAACGACGTGGAGTTGAGGCAGTCGCTGTCACAGATGGCGGAATGTTGGCTGAGAGGAATCAATTTGCCTCCGATGTGGCAGTAGAGGCTTTTCTGTCTATAGATCTTCATGATTTTCTTTAATTCTGATTTAATTTGGAGGATGGGATTTTGATAATCAATCTTAGCCATAATCCCCAAATTGTCTCCAATCTTCTATTTCTGCCGTGGCGGGTCTTCGACACTGATACTCTTTTAACGTGATCCCGTGTGTCTTGTTGATGTGCAGCACTGCACAAGGCTCAAAAGGCATCAATGCCTATGAAGCATCGATGAGACATGGAGTTTGAACCCTGATAATGACTTTAACACAATAGAAGTGGTGGGATCCCCGTATGACAGGGGGCGATTAGGTATGAACCGTCGGATCCCGAGAGATCAACGGTTGTGATCTAATCTCATCGGAGCAAAGCGAGGCCGGAACTCTGATGAAGAAATATGAATGAACATGGCGATGCAATGAGGACCATTTATCTAACTTGGATGGATGGTCACGATTGGATCAGCGGATCGCAATCGGGGAAGGCAGCGGGTGACATATTTAAGGACTTGCGATTGGCGATGTGCGATTGAGTGCCAGTGGTCCGATCTGGAACAAGATCGACGACGGAGACTCAATCGGCAGGGAGACGGATGGGGGTAAAGGAGTGGAGCGGGAGAAATAAGTACCGTTGGATTAAGGGAAATCGATGATGGAGATTACAATCAAAGGATTGCAATCGAGGAGTGCAGCGGGCGGCACACTTTAAAAGTTGCGATTTCGATCGGTGCGGTGGTGCAGTGGCTGTTCGATCCATTGATAGATCAACGATTGATATGAAATCGGAGGGGTGAAAGGATTAGGGTGATGGGCACGAGTGGGAAAAGTGTTGGCCATCAGATCTTAAAAGATTGATGGTGGAGATTGCTTCAAAGGGACGACAGACTTAACAATATCGCATCGGGACTTTCATGGTTTACAAAGGAAAAAAGGTGTTTCCACTCTGATTCTCCGATGTGATTAGCACCCAGGCCTTAAGCGTTTGGTCGTGGGCATGGGGCACATGGGGAAGTGGTTAAGGGGGCTGGCCGAAAAGGGGCTAAGCCTCATATGTGAAAAGTGGGTTTTTGGCCTAATTTCAATGCGTTTTAAGGCCAAAAAGGGGTAATGGTAGAGAGGAAAAGGGGGTTATTAAGCCAAAAAAAGGGTATTTGTGAGGTTTTAAAGGGGAAACAGGATGATTTTTAAGGGTAAGAAGGGAATTAGAAGGGGAGACAAGGGGATGAAAAAAAAGGTTTAAAAGGTGTGAAATAGGGGGAAAAGAGGCTTTTTGGGCATTCTTCTTCACAAACAGAGAGGCTTCAAAACTGGGAACAAAAATGAATGTTAACCATATGATCAACAGACTCTATTAAATCCATGACCTCCCACCACTAGCACTACAATTCATCATTGAGGATCTATGGCTCGCTATGACATAGTCCTGACCACGTCAAATCCACATAGGTGTCATGTGTCACATTTGGGCCATGATACAACACATGCCACCTAAAAATTGCAATGTCATGTCATCATCCTATCCACATCACAAGTCTCCCTTATCCTTGTTGATGTAATGATGATGTCAGGGTGGTGTCACCTTGGCACACGTTACCACATGTCACCCAAAAATGGACCCTTTAGCCATACAATAGTGCCAAATCAACCTGCCACATGCCATACCATGTGGGAACCATGTTATTAATCTCCCATGTAACCTAAAAAGTGGCATCCACATATCATTTCCCACCCTTCATGGAACCAACCACCTCAACCATTGCTAGGGGGTCGCACAGGTCCATGACCTTCATGAAAACCTAATATTTCACATTACAAAGTGGGGATTGACAACATAATTTATCTATCAAGTACCATACTCAATTCTCCATGCCCAGAGATTATAACATAAACCCATAACACCCATAACCAATACTAAGGGTATAAGGAAGCAATTACAATGATGACCCAACATCTAATGTTTTGTTATGGAAATGGGGTCATAAAATCCCTCAAATTTTAACTTCTTTGTAACCATAAGAAAACATTACCATCACGACCAACTTGTCATGATATTTTCGATGATACACGTTTCATCAAAATTCAACTCTTGGATCACAAGTTATGGCCATTTAAAGTTTGGCCCGACAAAACCCTAGCCATGTCAGCAAGCGTTCTATCAAATGGCACTTTTCCAGGTGATCCAACTAATTTGGTGGTCCACATCCCCTTCCATGTTTCCTTTTCCATGCCACTTGAGCCTAGGGCCCACGATTGAAGATGTTGGGGTCATCCTCCCTAAAATGAAATGCATAGTGCACACCTCCAAGGCCCTAACCCCTGAACTGGCTTGGGTCCCAACTTTCGATCTCGTCGAGGTCCTGACTCTCGACAGAGGTTGAGCCTGACCCACTATTTGAGATGTCCATATAGGATAAATTTTATAATGTTTTTATTCCTTCCCGAACCTCGAGTAATGTTAAGCCTAACCCACCAGTTGGGAATTTCTATACATAACATTACCTCAAAGGTTCTCAACATCAAAAGGCCTTGATTATCAATAGTTATTCAATTTTAAGATTTTAACCATTATTCACAGTTATCATTATTTCTCCAATTTGGTCCTAATGTCACTCAAAGTTTAAGAACTTAAATAAAAACTGAGGGTCCGACTTCAATCCGGCTAGTCTGATCGATTAAAATAGGGCATGCAAAGAAAAATTACACATAGGTAAATGATATTTCTAAAAAAAAATGTTTAAAAATACCAACAAGCTTGCAACCAAGCCTGCATTTCCACTAAGATTCAAACCATATCTATACCCTACCAATTCAACATTTAACAAGACCAATAATCTCAATGCAATTGGTTTCCTACAAATCAAGTATAAAAGTGATTTTAAGTCACAAACATGCATGGATGCATATAAAAAAATAAAATTATGTAGACATTTAAATAATTTCACTCACAAATAATTAGAAGATACTTATAAAATCCATAGAATATTTCAAGAAAAATCCAACCATTTAATTTCATGTACCAATTTCTATAGCCATGTGAAAATACACATAATTATATATTAACTTTGACATGGTACCCTAGAAGTGCAAGACAGGCTTTGAGAGAAGTAATGAGCTTGGCCAAGGGGTTGGCCACCTTCCAACCACCTAAATAACCCTTCATTTCACCTTTTCTACCACTTTCCTCATTAATTTTGGCCTCAAAACACCCTTGGCCTATTTCCTATAGCATTTATAGGACATCAGATAGCACTAGAAGAAACATGTAGCATATCCTATATCAGTACCAATTAGCCTCTCCATCAACCCAGAAACCATCTTCCACCTCACCTAACCCCACCACAACCTCCAAGACACCTTCAACTCTGAGTCCATGAGTCTATGACCTTCTTAACCCACCTTAGCACCTCCTTCTTTTGCTGCAAAATAAAGTATTTACAAGCATATTTAGCCCATTACTAGATGCATTGTTAAAGCATAACAATTAAGCATAAAATAGTTAGATTTTACTTATCTATTTATCCCAGCAATGAGTAATTAGATTATTCTTCCTTTCTGCAATCTCATTTCAGCAATTTTCTTCATGAATGTTGCCTACTTTACTTCTATTTCTTGCAATAGCCTAAATTGTAGATTTCCTTCCTTGCAAAATAGATAGATGTATCTTATTGCTTCAGAAGAGTCCTTTTATTCTAGATAGAGTAATGGTTTTTAGTCATTTGTAGATATAGGTATAATTCATAGGTGTGACATACTTCACTCAGAAACCCTAGCAATTTCACCCTTTCATAGGACTTAGAAAAGGAGGACATGAGTAGAATGCATTTGTTGTGTATATAACACTGTCACCTCCAAGTTTGTATGAACCCTAGTTTGATTAAGTAAAGTAGAGTAGCCTTTCGGAGTTGCAGCACTCTTGGTGAAATAACGGTGCTCACCAATATGTGTCAAGAAATCCTAGTAGAAAAATAGGGAAAAAAATTGTTGCCCTATTACAAAGTAGTACTGCAGAGAAAATCAAATTTTTTTTTTGGATCAATTTTTCACTTCCATTAAGTATTCTTGATCTTGACCTCCACATGTCACAAGAAACATTAAAACCAAGTCTCAAAATACAACTTAGTTTTTAGGTCCCTATATTACAAGTATAGTCCATTATTGTTGTTAGTGTAACCCCCTTATTGTTGTTGTTGTACCCTTGTAACCCCAATATTGTTATTATTGTGCCCTTACATTATTATTGTTAGGTTGGCTAGGATTATATTGCGACCCCATGGACTCCTATATATAGAAGGAGGTTTTTTCATTTGTATCATCAAAGAATTTTTCATTTATGTAATGTAAAGGAGGTTGCCCCCTCGAAGTGGCTTATTTCTAAGGTGATGTTCTCTTTTTTCTTCTATTTTTGGAGCTAGTTTCATAGCATTTGGTATTAGAGATTTGGATTCTAGGGTTTCGCTGCTCCAAACAGGTCATGGTGGAATTTTTGCTATAACTTTGTTTCTACGAAGTTTTAGAAGCTGAAAGTTATACAGAGCGAAGCCTAAATCCTGAGGAACGTCATGTAAAAATTTCAGATCTTTTTTTGTAATAGTTTTGGAGATATGATATGTGGAAGTTAGGGTTTTTTCAAGCACCTAAATTTCACCTAAATAGGTCATTGTTGAATTTTCACTATAATTTTTTTTATGCACAAGTTTAGAAGCTGACATTTTTATAGAGCAAAGCCAAAATCCTGAGGAATGTGTGAAAAAATTTCAGATCTTAGTTTGCAATATTTTCAAAGATATGATTTGTGTAATTTAGGGTTTGTTGAGGCTCCCACATTTCATCTTAAATAGGTGACAGTGGGAAAAGAATCATAAATATCTCTTTGAGCATCATATTTGAATTATGTAAAAAGTGGCCACAAGCACACGGACTGCAGTTTCTTGTGTATCAATTTCAGATCCGAAGGAGGAAACAATGACATGTGGCATGCTGTACAACTTCGTTCTACTGAACCAATACATAATTAGGTCATTATGGGAGATTGGGCATAAATTTTCCTTGAAGAATCCAAGTTAGGTGAGCCCTGTGGCATTGGAAAGAATATTAAATGGGCTACTATAGGACTGAATTTTAGATATTGAAGATTCGAAATCATAGAGATAATCTAGTTTCAATATCGAGCTCCTCAAAAGAAAGTAAAAGGTGTGTATTTGTTTTCAAATTTCAGAAGTCTTGCTTGAAAAATTAGTTTAAAGTGATTCAAATAGCATATTGAAGCATAGATATCAGTATTGGATTCTAAAATCCCCCCTAAAAAGAATTAAAAAATACAAGAGCAAGTGCACCAAATTTCGCTCTTGCAAAGAGCAACAAAAAATGAAATGGATGTTTTGAAGAAAGGCGTCGAAGCTAAGATGGATGGTTTTAAGAAGGGCATGGAAGCTAATATGGATGGTTTGAAGAAAGGCATGGAAGCTAAGATCAATGGCATGGAAGCTAAGATGGATGACAAGGAAGAAAAAATGAAAGACAACATGGAAAACATGAAGAATTATCTAAAAGCAGACATGGAAGGTTTGGCAAATTTTATACAAGAAATGTTTCCTACTGGTGAAAGGATAGTAGAGGAAACTCATGATGAGAACAAAATAAATGTTAATCATGATTTCATAAACTCTACTGTTGGATGGAAGAACCACCATATTCCAAAGATGGATATGAGTATTTTTTATAACAAGGATCTCGTAACATAGATACTACAAATGGAGCAATATTTTGATCTCAATAATGTGCAAAACACACAAAAGGTATACATTGAAACTTTACATTTAGAAAAAAGTACATTTGTATGGTATTGATGGCTTTGATCCTGTAAAAAAATTGTCACTTGGTCAATTTTTATGGAGGAAATGATAACATGTTATGAGGATACAAAGAGAAACACCTTCTTTAGCCAATTAATAAATCTCAAACAAAAGGGTTCAGTGGAGGAGCATATTGAGGACTTCCAAAAACTGAATATAAGGGTAACTGATATTCCAGAGGAACATAGGATTGAAGTCTTCATAGGGACTTTAAAGGATAACATCCAACATGAAGTTCACATTTGGGAACCTGATTCATTGGAGAACGCATTCAGGTTGGCAAGAAAAACTGAATGCAAAATTATGGCGACAAGGAAGCCTACCACTCACATCTATAAAGATGAAAGTGTTGATACTCCTAGAATTCCACAACCTACAAGGTTGACACCACAACAATTGGAAGAAAAATTAGCAAAAGGTATTTGCTATAGTTGTGATATAAAATACACTAAAGTTCATAAGTGTGCTGAGAATAAATTATTTTACATAGATTGTGAAGTGGAGGAAGCAAATGAACTTCAAAATAAGAGGATATACACTAGGAACCAACCCTATAAGAAGAAGAAATGAGTCTGACCATATCAAACTCTCAAGATAGAAGGACATATCAAGAAGAAAAATTTAATAGTGTTGATTGATTCTGGTGGTACCCATAATTTTATTCATTGTAAGGTAGCCAAGGAATTGAATTGTTTCCTATACCCAGCGCCAGAATGTCAATCGATGGTTGCAATTGGAGGAACTCTAAATTTCTTTGGAAAATGTCATAATATCAAGATAACCAAGGGGGAATATGTATTGAATAGTCCAATTTTTTCCATTTCAATGAGAGGTGTTGATGTTGTATTAGGAGTACAATGGTTACAATCTTTGGGGATGGTAGCTTTTAGTTTTCAAGAAATTTTCTTAAAATTTGTTTTTTGAAGGGAAGGAAATCGAATTATGAAGTATCGCAAGGAAGCTAGGAAAGATAATAAACTCTAATGTCATGAAAAAGCTTTTGAAGAAAGAACAACAACGCATAATTTCACAATTATGCTCACTAGAAGTTCCAACATCAAAACATCTATTTCTCCAAATCTCCAAAAAGTCTTGGACAATCATTCCAAGGTGTTTGAAGCCCCCAAAGGAATCCCACCTATTCGTGATCATGATCATGATATTCATTTGATTCCAGAAATTGTTCCTCCAAACATCAGGCCTTACAGATATCCTTATGTCCAAAAGAGAAAAATTGAACGTATGATTGTAGAAATGTTATAGGTTGGTATAATTCAACCTAGTCAAAGTTCTTTCTATGCTCTCGTAGTATTGGTGCACAAGAAGGATGGATCATGACGCATGTGTCTAGATTATATGGAGCTCAATAAGCTCACTATTAAAGACAAATTTCTCATTCTTGTGATTGATGAATTATTGGATGAATTACATGGAGAAATTTATTTTACCAAGTTGGATCTTCATTCAGGATATCATCAAAATAGAATGAAGACTGAATATATTCCAAAAATAGCATTTCAAGCTCATGAGGGTCATTATGAATTTTTGGTTATGCCTTTTGGCCTTACCAATGCAACGTCTACGTTTCAAGGGTTGATGAATTCCATTTTCAAACCCTTCCTTAGAAAATTTGTGCTAGTATTGTTTTATGACATACTAACCTACAACGGGTCTTGGAAGGATCATGTTCAACTTATTGACAGAGTGCTCAAACAATTGGAGGAGAAAAAATTATATGCAAAAACATCCAAATGTTTCTTTGGAGTACAGAGGTGGAATATCTAGGTCATATTGTATCTCATGAGGGTGTTAAGGTATACCCTAAAAAAAATTAAAGCCATTAAGGAATGGAAAGTCCCCACAACCATAAAGCAGTTGTGAGGATTTCTTGGATTAAAAGGGTATTATCACAAGTTTGTTAAGAATTATGGGAGAACAGAAGCACCTCTAAAAAAAATATTGAAGAAATATGAATTTTCATGGACTCCTGAAGCAACTAAGGCCTTTTAACATCTTAAAGAGGAAATGTGCCTAGCACCAGTCTTAGCTACGCCAGCCTTCACAAAAAACTTTATTGTGGAATGTGATGCCTCAGGAAATGGAATCGGTGTTGTTTTAATGCAAGAATGAAGACCCATTGCTTTTGAAAGTCATCCAATCAAAGGAAAGTATTTACATAAAGCTATTTATGAGAAGGAAATGTTGGAAATACTACATGCACTAAAGAAATGGCGACCTTACCTAATGGGAAGACACTTCAAGGGAAAAATTGATCATGATAGTCTTAAACACTTTTTGGAACAAAGACTATCTTCAAAAGAGCAGCAAAAATGTGTCACAAAGATGTTGGGTTATGACTTTGAAATCATCTACACAAAAGGGAAGCTAAATGTTGTTGTAGATTCAGTCTCAAGAAAGGCTGAAGAGGTGGAATAATTTGTTTATGCCATTTCTATTATCCATCCAGATTGGATAACTGAAGCAAGGGATGAATCAAAGAACGACGAAGAAGTGTGGACAGTCATTCAAAATTTGCAGCAAGATCCTAGTACATCTGATACATTTAGTTGGAAAATTGATTCCTTATGTACAATAAAAAAAATGATTCCTTATGGTGAAATCTCTTATATATTTGCAAGAATTCCCAACTAAAAAAAAATATTCTTTTGGAATTGCACACTTCCCCTTTAGGAGGACACTCAGGATTTTTAAAAACTTACCACAGGGTGAAGAAAGATTTTTTTTGGTGTTAGTTTCAGTATTTTCATACTTCAACCAGGGATCAAAACATATTTTGCATGTGCATCTTAGGTGTCCCCCTCTAAAGAAAATTTCAATCATTCCATTAGGTCATGATATAAAATTGTTCCACTAGTTGTTGTCCTTGTTAATAAATTTCACTCTCCCTCTGAGATTCACATTTTTGACTCATTCTCATGTCTCATTGAGCATAACAACACCTATGGAAATGCTCTTTTCACCAGGAAGTCTTTTAAATCAAATATCATTCATGAAAGTAATGTATAAAGAAGTCCCATTATGTCATTAGTTTTTTTATTTCTTAAGGTCACTTCTTCATTTCAGATGAGGTTAGAAAATATATGAGAGGGACTAAATAAGAAATTTTGTTTTCCTATGTAGAAGATCGTCATGATGTAATTATCATTTTCAGAGTTTTAATTTTTGATTTTAATGATTTTTATATCAAAATGTCATTTTGATATAAAATTCAATATGTAATTTATTTATATTTTTCCATGTAATTTTATGTTCTCATATGTAATAAATTCATCCCAAGCTATCAATGCAATCATTTCCGGCCTAAGTGGAGTAAGGAAAGCCAAACTCCATGTCTTGATCAAACTGCAAAATGCCAAAAAGTCAGAAAGATAAAGAGTATCATTGCCAAAGTCTAAAGGGAAAAGTGAACATAGGAAAGTGGGTAATTCAAATTAAAAATTCAAAACCACTAAGCTGTAAAGCCATTCAAACACCTCAAAGCAAGTCATTGCCTCTATTTATCCATCGAGAGTTTCCAGGAAAGGAGAAATTTCAAGTTTTTGAGCATTTTGAGTCAAATTTCAGGGTCGTTGCACATTTACCCTTAGCTATTACACATTTGTGCAGATGCTGCGCATTTAACCTTAGGTGTTGCACGTTTTCCTGACAAATGCTGACCAAATAACATAGGTGTTGCACATTTACCCTTGGTCACTGCGCGTTCCTCCATGACATTGCGTGTTTTCTTAGGCATGGTTTTAAAGGATTTCACAACCTCCAACAAGTTTTCATTTCCTCACAAATTTATTCAAAGGGCTTTAAATTAGTAAGTGAAACCTAAAACACCTCTCTTATAATATATTTGGTGTTTCATAATAAAATTGAAATTCTTATTGCTATGAAACCCTAGTTTGTATTTCCTTCCCATTTTCATGCATCATATCCATATTCATGTCCCTAAACACATATCAGTCATAAACACTGTTAAATCCTAGGGTTTTCATAGACCTAGGTTTTCATTTACATTCACTCCCTCCATTTTCATAAGATATTCATTTCACCTCTCAATCCCTTGATCTCATTCCATTTACCCTAGGGTTTCCAAAGCCTTCAAGCCCACAATGTCTGAAGAGGAAGACATAAGTGTCAGTGAGGAACAAACACCAAAGAGGAAATCATGTAAGAAAGGAGGAAAAATAATCAGATATGAACCAACAACCATAAAAGAGCTCATGGCTTCTCCCCTCACTGTGTCATGTTTTAAACATGTTGGTTGTTTTGAGTTTTGTGAGAAAGTGCAGCAAATCTAGTATCACCCTATGTTGACAAGGTTGTTCATTACCAATCTTCATGATATGCAGGTCACTCTTGTTGGGTTTAATTTTTCCCTGTCTACTATTTCCATTGCAACTTCTACAGGGATCCCTAATGTGGGAGAGAAATTGTTTGAAAAAGGAAACCTTGATCAGAGCTACTATGAACCATATCTTAAACCTAGATACAAGGATGAAAAAAACACCATTTTCCCTTTCTCTCATCTTCTTGATGGATATGTCCCTATGATGAAAATAATCATGAAATACTTCACATGTGAGGAGAGTTTTTCTCGACTCTATTCATATCATATATGACTCCTTGTGCACTTCACTAGAGTCAGAATGCTTCAAATACCCTATTATCTCTCCCGTAGCATTGACAAGATGACATAAATTGTACAAAAGAGGGATAATAATCATCAAATGTAGAGTCTTTTCCACCACTCCCTTATTAAGATGATATTCATGCATC